>JBBGZY010002889.1:730000-836551 GCA_037952925.1 Lithobates clamitans | reverse complement strand
CCACCTTCTCCCTCCTTCAGCCATACTCCAAAATACTCTGTGATACCCAGCCATACTCGGCCATACTCGGCCATGCTCGGCCATGCTCTGCTGTACTCGGCCTCTGTATGTGGCCAGGCTGTGAAAGTCTCACACATGTGGTATCACTGGACTCAGGAGGAGTAGGAGAATCTATTTTGGGGTGTCATTTTTGCTATGTACATGCTATGTGTTAGAAATATTGTATAAATGGACAACTTTGTGTTAAAAAAATGCGTTTTAACCACTTCCTGCCCGTCCCCATATGACATCCTTGATTTTGTGTGGGGATATCTGAATGATGGGTGCAGCTACAGGCATCATTCAGATATCAGCTTTTTCAGCTGGTGATTCCCTACACCAGAAGAATGATCATAGTGGCTGTTCCGCTGCTTAATAATTCTTATGGGAGGCGAGAGGGGACGTCCCCCCTCCCGCACCCCTTCTACCGACTCGATCGAAGCCAGTATCGTTTTTTTATTTTTTTTATTTCAGGTTTCCCATCCTAGAGGTGAGATGTGGGGTCTTCTTGACCATATATCTCACTGTAAAGAGGACCTGTCATGCCATATTCCTATTACAAGGGATGTTTACATTACTTGTAATAGGAATAAAAGAGATCAAAAAATGTATTTTTGGAAAAAAGTGTCAAACTAAAATAAATAAAGTAAAATGAACAAAAAAATATATATATATCTATATTTTTAAAGCGCCCCTGTCCCCGTGTGCTCGCATGCAGAAGCGAACACATACGTAAGTCCCGCCCACATATGAAAACGGTGTTCAAACCACATCAAAAATCGTGGCATACCAAAATCAACAAAGTGATCATAGTAACACACTGAAAACAGCGCTAGTGTTGAGCAAAATGGATAATGTGGCCAACTACACATGCAAAAAAAGTCCTTCAAGAGAGAAGAGCAGTAAGAGTGATGGTTCAGATAGTGTTCATAGGCGATCAAAGTAGAAACAGTTCAGCGTGCACCTTCCACCGATCCATCCACCTCCACCCCGTGAGAACACGCTCCCCTCAGGGGGTTAAACTCACCAGAGCCTAGTAATAGCAAGCATCCAAGTAAGGAGAAATCCAAGCCACCAGCCACTGTCAGCTACCCTCCAGAGGAATCCAAGATGGTCAGGGCTCATAAATCACCAAACAACAAAAGATAAAGTGCACATAGCGTAATCCTGTTTATTAGATATAGAGTCCTTCACATCACACAAAGATCCCCCCTTCAAACATTAAACGTACATTATAAAAGCAATCAGATGAGCATATCACAAGGAAGCATAAAGACACAGCACTTCACCGTAATAGACTCCAGCCGGTTCCGCTTTCCAGGCACCAATCTCTGACTTCCTGGTTGCAGTCAAGGCTGTGGTGGAGCGCAATCGTCACTTCCGGCGTCGTGTAGGCCACGCCCTGACGCGTTTCGTCATATCCTGACTTCAACAGAGGGCGTGCCTACACGACTGACGGACAGGCTATAATGTCATGCCCCATCAACCCTAACCAATCAGAACAAGTGTTCGGCGTGATGTTGGGTGCAAGACATCCGCCGAAAGACATACTGACGGCTTCTCCACAGGAGAGGGGGAAGACTAATAGCCGCTCTGCACATTAGTTCACATCAGCGAGTAAGCCCACTCGCAGGCCAGATAGCGCCAGCCGGTGAATGTATAAACAATGAAAAATGACATTGCACATTGGGATTTAAAAATAGGGGGATATAGTATAAAACACTATAAAAAACCCCATGCAATCAGCGCACACATTGAATCTATCATCATTAGCCCTTCAGCATGTGTAAACGTGCAGCAGCAGACAATCCCCAGAACGCTGCATGGCACTGCAACATAACAGGCAATCAAAGTGATGCGCTCACTACATGTTAACACACCATAGTAAAAACATAAATAAATAAAAACATAGAACATAAGTTAAATGTAATTCATCAAAAACATTAAGTATAAATGGTAAATACGCCAACCTAGATACAAAAATTATATATATATAGAGCCATTCATATTATAATCTTCTATGCAGTAGGTTAGAAAGAGCAATGCGGGTATTAATTACTAAAAACAGGGACCATTCGAATACGATGAAAACCATAAACAAATAAACGACATACATCAATACACATAAAAATAATAATAATGGAGAGAAGAGAAGCATCTATGATAGAGATTACGGCTACCAGCATAAAACATGCGCTATCATCACCTATATGTACATAGGATATAGCACATAATTTAGCATTAAAAAACTGCGCACCAGCCGCATCTGTATATGGCATAGGCCAAAACTGTATGCGGCCTAAGGCCGATCGAGTTTACCGAAACCATTATCCACCTCTACCCCATAGTGAACATTTACAAATCGCTTATAAAGCAGTTAATGTCCAGCTCCACGTTCAACCCTCTTGGCGATAATGTGTCCGCCAAGAAGATCCACTGGGTCTCTCTCTTAGACAGATCGCGGACCAAATTTGAACCCCTCCAGTTTGGTTTTAAATGGTCGATGCCCCAGAATTTAAGGCCAGACGGGTCTTGGTTATGCTTCAGTTTAAAGTGGAGCGAGACACTGTGGTCTTTAAAACCAATTTTAATGTTGGTTATGTGTTCTGCGACCCTGATTCTTAAAAGTCTCTTAGTGCGGCCTATATACATAAGACCGCACGGACATTGGAGAGCATAGACAACATGGGAGGTGTTGCACGTAATGAGCTCTTTGATAGCAAACTCCCTATTGTTAGAGGTGGATGTAAAACTCTCCAATGCTCTTAGCGGTCTTTCAACATCCTTACAAGCCCGGCACCTTCTACAACTGTAAAAAGCCACTCTTATTCCAAAAAGTCGGGGGCCTGGCCGGAGGGTCCAGCACCTTTCGTACTATTTTATCTGAAAAGCTCTGGGCCTTTCTATATATGAACTGAGGCCTAGGGGGTAGGACTGATTGTAGCACCTTGTCCATACTCAGCACATGCCAATGGGCGGCAAAAATGCCTTCCACTTCTTTGTACTGAGAATGGAAACTTGAAATAAAGCTCCATTCATGACTGTCTCTATTAGGGACCCGAGGACTATTTCCTAAAAAGTTTCCTCTGGGTTGCACCGCTAAGTCATAAATAATAGAATCTAGCGCTTCCTCACGATAACCCTTTTCTATGAATTTTTTCTTTATAATCTGCGCCTGTGCCAAGAAATCTACGTCTTCTGAACAGTTCCTTTTCACCCTAGTAAGCTGTCCCTTCGGAATATTTTTAAGCCACATCGGGTGATGGCCGCTGTCAATGGGCAAATAACTATTTGAGTCTGTAGGTTTGAAATAGACCCTGGTGCCCAGCTTGTCACCTTGTCTAAAAATGCTTACATCCAGAAAATGTATCTCATTCTGGCTAAATTCGCTAGTCAATTTAATGTTGTTAACATTAGAATTGAGTTCCTTTAAAAATTCCTGTAGACTGTCACTGGATCCTTCCCAAATAAAGAACAAATCATCAATGTATCGTTTGTATAATAGGAGCTGGGTGCGGGGTTACAGAGAAAATCGTTTTATCTTCCCACTCACCCATAAACAAATTTGCTATGCTTGGGGCGAATTTCGCCCCCATAGCAACGCCCCTACTTTGTGAGAAGAAACGGCCATCGAACCAAAAAAAATTATGGCTTAGGCAAAAGTCTAAAGCATTTCTAATAAAGACTTTTTGATTCTGTGGCAAATCATCACGTTGACACAAGGCCCAATTCAAAGCCAAAAGTGCATCATCGTGCTGGATGATTGAATATAAAGAAGCCACATCTGCCGTTACTAGATATAGTTCATGTTTACCTGATAAATCCACCTGCTGCAAAATCTGCAGGAGACTCTTCGTATCCTTAAGATACGCCTTAGTCTGTACAACACTATCCTGCAGAAAGTGATCCAGGTATTGGCCCATTCGGGAAGTAATCGAACCTATCCCGTTCACTATAGGTCTCCCGGGTGGATTATTCAAATCTTTATGTATCTTAGGCAACGTATAAATCGTGGGGATCCTGCTGTTACTTGGCACCAGATACTTTCTTTCTCTATTCGACAGCACACCTGTCGAATACCCCATTTCAACCAAATTCCTGAGGTCCTTTTCATACTGTAAAGTCGTAAGAAGATGAAGAAGAGAAGAAGATGAAGAGAAGAGCGGGAGCCTCCCCCCTCATGCCATGGGTGCGGAGCGGCCCGAGGAGAAGAAGATAGAAGACGCCGCGGAGAAGATGCTGGACGAGAACGCCGGAGGAAGAACCAGAAGAGCCAGAAGAACCAGAAGAAGATGAAGGAAGAAAGAAGAAGCATTTAAATAAAGGAATTGTCAAAAACTGTCTCTTGTCATTTTTAACATTTTTGACAGTTTTTTAGTGAAATGGTAGGGGTAAGTACCCCCTTACCATTTCACACAGGGGGGGGGCCGGGATCTGGGGGTCCCCTTGTTAAAGGGGGCTTCCAGATTCCGATAAGCCCCCTGCCCGCAGACCCCCACAACCACCGGCCACGGTTGTGAGGATGAGGCCCTTGTCCTCATCAACATGGGGACAAGGTGTTTTGGGGGGCTACCCCAAAGCACCCTCCCAATGTTGAGGGCATGTGGCCTGGTACGGTTCAGGAGGGGGGGGGGCCGCACTCTTGTCCCCCCCTCTTTTCCTGCGGCCTGCCAGGTTGCGTGCTCGGATAAGGGTCTGGTATGGATTTTTAGGGGGACCCCACGCCGTTTTTTTTTTTTTTTTTTTTGGCGCGGGGTTCCCCTTAAAATCCATACCAGACCTGAAGGGCCTTGTATGGAATTTAGGGGGACCCCCACATCATTTTTTTTTTTTTTTTTTTGGTTCGGGGTTCCCCTGTGGGGAATTCCCATGCCGTTTTTATCAATGAACTTCTATGTGTATTGTCGGCAATGCAATAGCCGCGGGTAGTTTTAAATGAGTTTTTTCCTTCCAAATGTCATTTTGCTGTCAGACTGTTCTAAACACAGGAAACATGCGCCCCTTTACAGGCATACTATAGACACCCCCCAGGTACGAAATTTAAAGGGATATTACACTTTTATTGTTTGACTTTAAGCATTAATAAAATCACTGCTCCTGAAAAAACGTCCGTTTTTAAAACTTTTTTTTGCATTGATCCATGTCCCCTGGGGCAGGACCCCGGGTCCCCAAACACTTTTTATGACAATAACTTGCATATAAGCCTTTAAAATTAGCACTTTTGATTTCTCCCATAGACTTTTAAAGGGTGTTCCGCGGCATTCGAATTTGCCGCGAACACCCCAAATTGTTCGCTGTTCGGCGAACTTGCGAACAGCCAATGTTCGAGTAGAACATGAGTTCGACTCGAACTCGAAGCTCATCCCTAGTTGAGGTCTACCTATGATGACAATTACAGGCCTCTCTCATCTTTTTTAAGTGGGAGAACTTGTACAATTGGAGGATGAGTAAATACTTTTCTCCCCCACTGTATGTCAGCACTATATAAATGTATAATAATAATATTAGTGGATGGGGAGGTTGGAGATCAGATGATGGAACCTCCTCATATGTTTGTACAGGTCCTGTTGCCGGAGAAGAGTGTACAGAGTTTGGCGGAAGGATTTAATAAGATCGCAAACAAGGAAGGAAATATGAAAACTATCAATGCAAATGAAGAGAGGGAATATGTGTCGCTGAAACCTCTCAATGTAAGAAATCATTTACATTATAATATGGACCCCCAAGTGTCAGGGTGTCATTGTTCAGGGACCCGAAGTGTCAGGGTGTCATTGTTCAGGGACCCCAAGTGTCAGGGTGTCATTGCTCTGGAACCCCCAAGTTTCAGGGTGTCATTGTTCTGGGACACCTAAATGTCAGTGTGTCATTGTTCTGGGATCCCCAAGTGTCAGGGTGTCATTGTTCTGGGGCCCGCAACTATCAGGGTGTCATTGTTCTGAGCCCCCAAGTGTTAGGGTGTCATTGTTCTGGGGCCCCCAAGTATCAGGGTGTCATTGTTCTGGGGCCCCCAAGTATCAGGGTGTCATTGTTCTGGGGCCCCCAAGTGTCAGGGTGTCATTGTTCTGAGCCCCCAAGTATCAGGGTGTCATTGTTCTGGGGCCCCCAAGTATCAGGGTGTCATTGTTCTGGGGCCCCCAAGTGTCAGGGTGTCATTGTTCTGAGACCCCAAAGTGTCAGGGTGTCCTTGTTCTGGGACCCCAAGTGTCAGGGTGTCATTGTTCTGGGTCCCCCAAGTGTCATGGTGTCATTGTTCTGGGACCCCAAGTGTTAGGGTGTCATTGTTCTGCACCCCCAAGTGTCAGGGTGTCATTGTTCTGGTACACCAAGTGTCAGGGTGTCATTGTTCTGGGGCCCCCAAGTGTCAAGGTGTCATTGTTTTGGGCCCCAAAGTGTCAGGGTGTCATTGTTCTGGGGCCCCCAAGTGTCAGGTTGCCATTGTTCTGCACCCCCAAGTGTCAGGGTGTCATTGTTCTGGTACCCAAAGTGTCAGGGTGTCATTGTTCTGGTACCCAAAGTGTCAGGGTGTAATTCTTCTGGGGCCCCAAAGCATCAGGGTGTCAATGTTCTTGGACCCCAAGTGTCAGGGTGTCATTGTTCTGGGACCCCCAAGTGTCAGGGAGTCATTGTTCTGGGACCCCCCAAGTGTAAGGGTGTCTGGGATCCACCAGCACAGAAGGTATAAACTTTCGTTTGCGCATGCGCAAGCGCACCGCTGGTCAATCTGAGCATCAGCGTGTGTGTGAGCCCCGCCGCGTGCAACGGGTGCGCACGAGCACATGTTAACTAGGGATGAGCCAAGTACCCCCCGGTTCGATTCGCACCAGAACCCGCGAACAGACCGAAATTTCGCACGAACCTTAGAACCCCATTGAAATCTATGGGACTCGAATGATCGATGTCAAAAGTGCTCATTTTAAAGGCTAATTTTCATGGTATTGTCCTAAAAAGTGTTTGGGGACCCGGGTCCTGCCCCAGGGGACATGTATCAATGCAAAAAAAAGTTTTAAAAACGGCCGTTTTTTCAGGAGCAGTGATTTTATTAATGCTTAAAGTCAAACATAAAAGTGTAATATCCCTTTAAATATCGTACCTGGGGGGTGTCTATAGTATGCCTGTAAAGTGACGCGTGTTTCCCGTGTTTAGAACAGTCTGACAGCAAAATGACATTTTTAAAGGAAAAAAGTCATTTAAAACTGCTTGCGGGTTTAATGTAATGTCGGGTCCTGGCAATATGGATGAAAATCAGTGAGACAAACGGCATGGGTACCCCCCAGTCCATTACCAGGCCCTTTGGGTCTTGTATGGATATTAAGGGGAACCCGCACCCAAATAAAAATAAGGAAAGGTGTGGGGCCACCAGGCCCTATATACTCTGAACAGCAGTATACAGGCGGTGCAAACAAGACAGGGACTGTAGGTTTGTTGTTAAGTAGAATCTCTTTGCAATTTTGAACGGGTACATTTTTAGTGTAACTCCAGCCAAAAAATCTGTTTTTAAGCTTTTTGGAAAACATAGGGAAGGGTTATCACCCCTGTGACATTTGTTTTGCTGTCTGTGCTCCTCTTCAGAAGATTTCACCTCACTTTCTGTCCCAATGACAAATGTTTTTTGAAAATGTGGAGTTTTTAGTGAAACAAGGATTGGTGATAAAGCATCAGTGGAAAGGAGAAAAGTTTTTCCCATATTAACTCTTACAGGAGAGAATTTCCCTTCCTAGGGGTAGATTTCATCTCACTTCCTGTTGTCTCCTTCCGTTTGCAAGTAGGAGTCGTTTGTAAGTTGGATGTTTGAAAGTAGGGTCCTGCCCTATATACTCAGCAGAAATTGTGGCCTTAGGTGTTGCTGTGGCCACAACACTGTAAGCCCTCACAGGGCCCTGCTGTGAAATATTAGATCAAGAATTGTAATTACTGTACATGTCCCTGTTGAACAGGGACAGAAAAATTGGGCCTTAGGCACTGGTGCTGGTGCCACAACACTGCAACCCCTCACAGATACTCTAGTTGGAGCGCAGGAACGAGTCCTCCTGTAAATTATTGCATCAAAAATTGTAATTACACGCCCCTGTTAAACAGGGGCTGAAAAATGGGGTCTTAATTACTCAGTATAACAGAATAGTCACTCAGCATCAACACAGGCAGTCTTTGAAGAGATCTGACATTACAGAAAAAATTATTCGGTTACATCAGCATCAGGTGCTTGGTAGCTGGTGGTGATCCAAGACTGATTCATATTTTTGAAGGTCAGTTGACCGACCGAGTCGGTGGACAGACACACCCTGTGATCGGTTACCACGCCTCCAGCAGCACTGAATGTGCGTTCCAAAAGAACGCTGGATGCAGGACAGGCCAGTAGCTCAATTGCATACTGTGCAAGCTCTGGCCAGTGATCCATCCTCAAGACCCAGTAACCCAGAGGATTTTCGGTGGGAAAGGTGTCCAAGTCTGATCTTGCCACTAGGTATTCCTGCACCATGTAAAACAGACGCTGGCGATAATTGCTGGAACCGATCATACCTTGGGGCTGCGGATTAAAAAATTGTCTGAATGCATCGGTCAGACGGCCACCTTCTCCACCGCTCCTTCTTTGACTGACCGAAGCCTCAGCAACACGTTGTCCAGAAACAGGAGTTTGTAACCTCCCAGTCTCTGGCAACGCATTGCACAGACCTTTCTGCAAGGCCTCCCGAAGATGTTTCATCCTCTGCTCTCTCTGTGATGGCAAGATAAGGTCCGCAACCTTACCCTTGTAACGAGGATCAAGGAGGGTTGCCAACCAGTATTGGTCCTTCTCCTTGATACCACAAATACGAGGATCCTTACGCAGGCTTTGCAGGATCAGGGAGGCCATGCAGCGTAGGTTTGCTGAGGCATTCGGTCCGGAGTCCTCTGGGTCACTAAGGACTACATGATCCGCAGCCGCCTCCTCCCAGCCACGTACAAGTCCATGTGTTTCTTGGGACTGTAAATGATCCCTTAAAGACTGCTGCTGATGCTGAGTGCCAGGCTCCACCTCCATGCTGACACAATCCTCCTCCTCCTCCTCTTCCTGTGTGATCGGCAGGCATGCAGGAACACTGTCTAGATAAAGGGGACCTTGAGAGCTAAGGAAGTCCTCCTCTTCCTGCCTCTGTTCTGCCTCAAGTGTATTGTCCATTATTGCATGCAGCGTGTGCTCCAACAGGTGGACAAGAGGGACAGTGTCACTGATGCATGCACTGTCACTGCTCACCATCCTCGTGGCCTCCTCAAATGGTGACAGGACAGTGCAAGCATCCCTGATCATAGGCCATTGGCGTGGGGAAAAAAAACCAAGCTCCCCTGACCCTGTCCTGGTGCCATAGTCACACAGGTACTCATTGATGGCCCTCTGCTGCGTGTGCAGCCGCTGCAGCATGGCTAACGTTGAGTTCCACGTGGTGGGCATGTCACAGATTAGGCGGTTCTTGGGTAGGTTAAATTCCTTTTGGAGGTCTGCCAGCCCAGCACTGGCATTATATGACCGGTGGAAATGCACACAGACTTTCCTGGCCTGCCTCAGGACATCCTGTAATCCTGGATACCTTCCCAAGAACCGCTGCACCACCAAGTTAAGGACGTGAGCCAAACAGGGCACATAGGTCATTTGTCCCTGTCAGAGGGCGGAGAGGAGGTTGGTGCCATTGTCGCAAACCACCATTCCTGGGAGCGAACTTCTTTCGGCGGTGCAGCAGCTGGGGCAGGGAAATTTGCCTGGTACAATCTGACATCAGTGTACCGATAGCAGATTGCCCACAAGTACTTGGCTGTGACACACCTAATTCTACACCTTCATTCCTCTCAGTGCAGGTCTCAGAGAGGACTGAAGGTATAGTGGGGTTGGAGATCTCAGCTGATGAGGAGCAAGGAGAGGTCCTCTTTGTTCTTTGGTGTGGGTCTTTTAGGTATGCTTGCCAACGAACTGCATGGCAGGTCAACATATGTCTGGTCAAGCATGTGGTGCCCAAGCGGGAGATGTTTTGGCCACGCGAGATACGCTTGAGACATATGTTGCAAATAGCAGCAGTGCCATCTGATGCACTCGTCTCAAAAAAGGCCCACACCAAAGAACTTTTGGAATAACGCGCAGAGACAGCAGTGCCCTGCACATGCGGAGCTTTGTGGTGTGATGCAGTCAGTGTGCTGCCCTTAAGCTGGCCCCTCGAGGGCATCCTGCCTCATTGGTGATGTGCCTCCTCCTCCTCTCTCCTATCAGGCACCCACGTGTAGTCAGTGACCTCATCATCCCCTCCCTCCTCATCACTGGAGCAAACCTGGCAGTATGCTGCAGCAGGGGCAACATGACTGCCAGATTGCTGTCCTTCTTGGGCACCCCCTCTGTCTGGGCTCACGTTACTGCCTTCCTCTAGCAGAGTACCAGCCTTCAAAATGCTGGTCATCCTTCTGGAGCATGTACCCAACACCATGGTCAAACAGTTTGGGGGTCTTCTCAGGAGGACATGGTGGGGCTAGGGAAGGAGTGACTGATTCCATTGAGCCAAGGGAAGAGGACGGATTGGCAGCTGCTTTGCCAGACAAAGTACCCTGAGCATGGGTGAGAGAGGATGAGGAGGATGAGGACGGCTTGGTCATCCACTGGACCAAGTCTTCCACATGTTGCGGCTCAACACGGCCAGCTGTCGAAAAAAGGGCCAAGTGTGTCCCATGGCCATGTGCTGATGAGGATTCACCTTGTCCACGACCAGCACTGTTGCCTCTAGACACAGAGCCTGCTTGCCCTCTTTTATTGGCCTGTGACTGTCTGCCTCTCCTTGCTGGCCTTCCAGACATACTAATGGCCTGCAGTGAGCTGGGATATATATATATATATATATATTGATACTGCAGCTAGCAAAATCAACTGCCTGCCTGTAGTATTATTAGTATGAGAACACCAACACCACCAATCTTCTACAGGTAACTTTAGCTGAACACTGTGCAGAGGTCGTACTACACTAACTTGTAGCTTTAGCTGAACTCTGTGCAGAGGACGCACTACACTAACGTGTAAATAATGTGGCTGCCTGCGTTAGTGATAGGATCAGAAAAACACCACCAATCTTCTACAGGTAGCTTTAACTGAACACTGTGAGGAGGTCGCACTACTCTAACTTGTAGCTTTAGCTGAACACTGTGCAGAGGTCGCACTACACTAACTTGTAGCTTTAGCTGAACACTGTGCCGAGGTCGCACTACACTAACGTGTAAATAATGTAGCTGCCTGCGGTAGTGATAGGATTAGAAAAACATCACCAATCTTCTACAGGTAGCTTTAGCTGAACACTGCAGAGGTCGCACTACACTAACTTGTAGCTTTAGGTGAACACTGTGCAGAGGTCGCACTACACTAACTTGTAGCTTTAGCTCAACACTGTGCAGAGGTCGCACTACACTAACCTGTGGCTTTAGCTGAACACTGTACAGAGGTCGCACTACACTAACTTGTAACTTTAGCTTAACACTGTGCCAAGGTCGCACTACACTATTGTGTAAATAATGTAGCTGCCTGCAGTAGTGATAGGATCAGAAAAACACCACCAATCTTCTACAGGTAGCTTTAGCTGAACACTGCAGAGGTCGCACTACACTAACTTGTAGCTTTATCTGAACACTTTGCAGAGGTCGCATTACACTAACGTTTAAATAATGTAGCTGCCTGCGTTGGTGATAGGATCAGGAAAACACAACCAACCTTCTACAGGTAGCTTTAGCTATACACTGTGCAGAGGTCGCACTACACTAACGTGTAAATAATGTAGCTGCCTGTGGTAGTGATAGGATCAGGAAAACAACACCAACCTTCTACAGGTAGCTTTAGCTGAACACTGTGCAGAGGTTGCACTACACTAACTTGTAGCTTTAGCTGAACACTGTGCAGAGGTCGCACTACACTAACTTGTAGCTTTAGCTGAAAACTGTGCAGAGGTCGCACTACACTAACTTGTACCTTTAGCTGAACACTGTGCAGAGGTCGCACTACACTAACTTGTAGCTTTAGCTGAACACTGTGCAGAGGTCGCACGACACTAACTTGTAGCTTTAGCTGAACACTGTGCAGAGGACACACTACACTAACTTGTAGCTTTAGCTGAACACTGTGCGGAGGACGCACTACACTAACTTGTAGCTTTAGCTGAACACTGTGCACTGTAAATACTGTAGCTGCCTGACTTTGGTACTAATAGGATCAGAAGAACACCAGCAATTTTCTTCAGGTAACTGTAAATACTATAACAACACCTGCCTGCCTGTCAGTAGGAAGATAATAACAGGAACGGATCTAGCTAAACTGAATACAGTATATATATATATATATATATATATATATATACACACAACACCTGGGATGCATATATATATACACAATACACTGTAAGTGCAGCTAACTGACTGACTGTCCTGCCTAATCTATCTAACTCAAATCAAACGACACTGTCTCTCTGTCTATATATCTCTCAACGCCGGAACACAGTACACAGGGCCGACATGCAGGCAGCCTTATATAGTGTGGGGCGTGTACTAAACCCCCTGAGCCATAATTGGCCAAAGCCACCCTGGCTTTGGCCAATTACAGCTCTCTGTACAGACGGCGCTGTGATTGGCCAAGCATGCGGGTCATAGTGCATGCTTGGCCAATCATCAGCCAGCAATGCACTGCAATGTTGCAGTGAATTATGGGCCATGAGGCGTCACTTGAATTTGGCGCGAACGGCCCATATCGTTGTCAATTCGGCGAACGACCGAACAGACGATGTTCGGGTTGAACATGGGTTCGACTTGAACAGGAAGCTCATCCCTAGCGCTAACACTGTTTGGTGCCAGTGGCCCTATAAGAGGAGCTCAGCTGCACTTGTGGGGCGCTGTTCATCTGCAGCTCTGTACCCAAGTTCCTGATTGCTGCTGTTGTTCCTGTGATTACCAACCTGGTTTCTGTCTGTCCACTCTGATCTCTCCAGTCCTGACGTTGGCTTGTTTGACTCTGCTTTTGGACTTCTGCCTGACTTCTGTTGCCGAACCTTGCCTGCCTTCTGACCTTGCTTCAGCCTGCTGCACCAGCCTGCTTGCCTTCCCGTTCTGATCTAGCCTGCCTGACCATTCTTCTCCCTTGCTTCTAGGTTTCTGTGACCATTCCAGGTCCCATACTCGCTATCTCTGAACCCATCAGTCCTGAGCTCGCTTATCAGCTGACTTTGGGAATTATCCCGACGTTCCACGTCTGGCGCTGCAACCTGCTCAAACACTCCTACCCCACTATGTTCACGGGACCACTGTCTCCATTCCAATGGGCCCTGAACCAGAGTCATAAAAGAGGTCTTCTCCGAACAAGTCAGGCTCAACACCAGGTACCTAACAAAGGGTGTCATTCTTCTGGGGCCCCAAGTGTCAGTGTGTTTTTTGTTCTGGGGCCCTCAAGTGCCAGGGTTTCATTGTTCTGGGACCCACAAGTGTCAGGGTGTCATTGTTCTTAGGCCCCCAAGTGCCAGGGCTTTATTGTTCTGGGACCCCCAAGTGTCAGGGTGTCATTGTTCTGGGGCCCCCAAGTGTCAGGTTGTCAATGTTCTGGGACCCACAAGTGTTGGTGTCATTGTTCTGGGGGCCCCCAAGTGTCAGGGTATCATTGTTCTGGGACCCCAAGTGTCAGGGTGTCCATGTTCTGGGGTCCCCAAGTGTCAGGGTGTCATTCTTCTGGGGCCCCAAAGTGTCAGGGTGTCATTTTTCTGCATCCCCAAGTGTCAGTGTGTTTTTGTTCTGGGGCCCTTAAGTGCCAGGGTGTCATTGTTCTGGGACCCCCCAAGTGTAAGTGTGTCCTTTTTCTGGGGTCCCCAAGTGTCAAGGTGTCATTGTTCTTTTATTCCCCAAGTGCCAGGGTGCCATTGTTCTGGGGCCCCCAAGTGTCAGGGTGTCATTGTTCTGGGGCCCCCAAGTGTCAGGGTGTCATTGTTCTGGGACCCCCAAGTGCCAGGGCTTTATTGTTCTGGGACCCCCAAGTGTCAGGGTGTCATTGTTCTGGGGCCCCCAAGTGTCAGGGTGTCATTGTTCTGGGACCCCCAAGTGCCAGGGCTTTATTGTTCTGGGACCCCCAAGTGTCAGGGTGTCATTGTTCTGGGGCCCCCAAGTGTCAGGGTGTTCTTTTTCTGGGGGCCGCTAAGTGTCAGGGTGTCATTGTTCTGGGACCCCCAAGTGTCAGGGTGTCATTGTTCTGGGGCCCCAAAGTGTCAGGGTGTCATTGTTCTGGGGCCCCCAAGTGTCAGGGTGTCATTGTTCTGGGACCCCCAAGTGCCAGGGCTTTATTGTTCTGGGACCCCAAGTGTCAGGGTGTCATTGTTCTGGGGTCCCCAAGTGTCAGGGTGTCATTCTTCTGGGGCCCCAAAGTGTCAGGGTGTCATTGTTCTGGGGCCCCCAAGTGTCAGGGTGTCATTGTTCTGGGACCCCCCAAGTGTAAGTGTGTCCTTTTTCTGGGGTCCCCAAGTGTCAAGGTGTCATTGTTCTTAGGCCCCCAAGTGCCAGGGTGCCATTGTTCTGGGGCCCCCAAGTGTCAGGGTGTCATTCTTCTTGGGCCCCAAAGTGTCAGGGTGTCATTTTTCTGCATCCCCCAAGTGTCAGTGTGTTTTTGTTCTGGGGTCCCAAGTGCCAGGGTATCATTGTTCTGGGACCCCAACTGTCAGGGTGTTATTGTTCTGGGACCCCCCAAGTGTAAGTGTGTCCTTTTTCTGGGGTCCCCAAGTGTCAAGGTGTCATTGTTCTTAGGCCCCCAAGTGCCAGGGTGCCATTGTTCTGGGACCCCAAGTGCCAGGGCTTTATTGTTCTGGGACCCCCAAATGTCAGGGTGTCATTGTTCTGGGGCCCCCAAGTGTCAGGGTGTTCTTTTTCTGGGGGCCCCTAAGTGTCAGGGTGTCATTGTTATGGGACCCCCAAGTGTCAGGGTGTCATTGTTCTGGGGCCCCCAAGTGTCAGGGTGTCATTGTTCTGGGGCCCCCAAGTGTCAGGGTGTCATTGTTCTGGGACCCCCAAGTGCCAGGGCTTTATTGTTCTGGGACCCCCAAGTGTCAGGGTGTTCTTTTTCTGGGGGCCCCTAAGTGTCAGGGTGTCATTGTTCTGGGGCCCCAAAGTGTCAGGGTGTCATTGTTCTGGGACCCCCAAGTGTCAGGGTGTCATTGTTCTGAGGTCCCCAAGTGTCAGGGTGTCATTGTTCTGGGGACCCCCAAGTGTCAGGGTGTCATTGTTCTGGGGCCCCCAAGTGTCAGGGTGTCATTATTTGGTTTCCGTCAATATTTAAAATTGCTAATTGTATTTGGTTTAATCTTCCTGCTTACAATGTATATGTATTAATTATATATACTTTTTAGATTTGTATACTAATAAAAATATAATTTTATAATAATTGTGTTCTAATCTGTTTTGGCACCAAAATAATCTCACTCCCCCTGTTCCTTTAATTACAAACAATGCAATAATAAGAAATGCTACAAAATGAATTGAAAATAATTTTAATAATAACAATAATGATAATATTAATTATATAATAATAAAAATATTGACAATGATATTAATATTATAACATGATAAAAATACAGCTATGATAATACAATAATAAAATAAAATGCAATGTTACTAATAAAAATATTGATAATGATAAAAACAACAATTATATCATATAAAAAATAATAACAATGATAATACAATTATAAAAATACTACAAAATTCAGAAAAATATTGATAACAGTAAAGACAATAAAAAAATTATATAATAAAAATATTGATAATAATGCTATTAATATTAAAACATAATACTACAGTAACAATGATAAGACAATTATAAAAAATACAATATTACTAATACAACTATTGATAATAATAAAAAACAAGACTTTGTGCCTGACACCCCCCAAGACTTTGTGCCTGACACCCCCCAAGACTTTGTGCCAGACACCCCCCAAGACTTTGTGCCAGACACCCCCCAAGACTTTGTGCCTCACACTCCCCCAAGACTTTGTGCCTAACACCCCCCCAGACTTTGTGCCTGACACCCCCCCCCAGACTTTGTGCCTAACACCCCCCAGACTTTGTGCCTGACACCCCCCCAGACTTTGTGCCTGACACCCCCCAGACTTGGGCCAGACACCCCCCCAGACTTTGTGCCAGACACCCCCCCCCCAGACTTTGTGCCTGACACCCCCCAAGACTTTGTGCCAGACACCCCCCAAGACTTTGTGCCAGACACCCCCCAAGACTTTGTGCCAGACACCCCCCAAGACTTTGTGCCAGACACCCCCCAAGACTTTGTGCCAGACCCCCCCCCCCCCGACTTTGTGCCAGACACCCCCCAGACTTTGTGCCTGACACCCCCCAGACTTTGTGCCAGACCCCCCCCCCGACTTTGTACCAGACACCCCCCAAGACTTTGTGCCAGACACCCCCCAAGACTTTGTGCCTGACACCCCCCAAGACTTTGTGCCTGACACCCCCCAGACTTTGTGCCTCACACCCCCCCAGACTTTGTGCCTCACACCCCCCAAGACTTTGTGCCTGACACCCCCCAAGACTTTGTGCCCGACACCCCCCCAGACTTTGTGCCAGACACCCCCCCAGACTTTGTGCCAGACACCCCCCCAGACTTTGTGCCAGACACCCCCCCAGACTTTGTGCCTGACACCCCCCAGACTTTGTGCCAGACACCCCCACAGACTTTGTGCCAGACACCCCCCCCGACTTTGTGCCAGACACCCCCCAGACTTTGTACCAGACAACCCCCAGACTTTGTGCCAGACACCCCCCCAGACTTTGTGCCAGACACCCCCCCAGACTTTGTGCCAGACACCCCCCCAGACTTTGTGCCAGACACCCCCCAGACTTTGTGCCAGACACCCCCCAGACTTTGTGCCTCACACCCCCCAGACTTTGTGCCAGACACCCCCCAAGACTTTGTGCCAGACACCCCCCAAGACTTTGTGCCAGACACCCCCCAAGACTTTGTGCCAGACACCCCCCAAGACTTTGTGCCAGACCCCCCCCCGACTTTGTGCCAGACACCCCCCAGACTTTGTGCCTGACACCCCCCAGACTTTGTGCCAGACCCCCCCCCTGACTTTGTACCAGACACCCCCAAGACTTTGTGCCTGACACCCCCCAAGACTTTGTGCCTGACACCCCCCAGACTTTGTGCCTCACACCCCCCCAGACTTTGTGCCTCACACCCCCCAAGACTTTGTGCCTGACACCCCCCAAGACTTTGTGCCCGACACCCCCCCAGACTTTGTACCAGGCACTCCCCAGACTTTGTGCCAGACACCCCCCCAGACTTTGTGCCAGACACCCCCCCAGACTTTGTGCCAGACACCCCCCCAGACTTTGTGCCTGACACCCCCCAGACTTTGTACCAGACACCCCCCCAGACTTTGTGCCAGACACCCCCCCAGACTTTGTGCCAGACACCCCCCCAGACTTTGTGCCAGACACCCCCCAGACTTTGTGCCAGACACCCCCCAGACTTTGTGCCTCACACCCCCCAGACTTTGTGCCAGACACCCCCCCAGACTTTGTGCCAGGGCCCAGCAGAGCAGAGGAAGATCTGCTGTGCTGATTTGTAGCATTATTATTTACAATTATTATGATAATGATTATTAATAATAATAGTAAATAATGATAATAATTGGGAGTAACCCCGCCCTCTCCCAGTAATCACGCCCACTCCCAGTAATCACGCCCTCTCCCAGTAACCCCGCCCTCTCCCAGTAATCACATCCTCTCCCAGTAACCCCGCCCTCTCCCAGTAACCCCGCCCTCTCCCCGTAACCCCGCCCTCTCCCCATAACATGCCCTCTCCCAGTAACCACGCCCTCTCCCAGTAACCACGCCCTCTCCCAGTAGGTGATCTCGGTGGATCTCGTTGGGATCGCTCATTTTCTTCTCTCTCCAGGATAGTAATCTGACGGTGGAGGAAATCCTGGTCCAGTTGGTGAAGAAATTTGAAAGTTACGCCTCTAAGTGTAGCGAAGAGAAGGACATGTTGAGCACCAAACAGATGTCTGACCTCCTCAGAGCAGAATTCCCCACACTCAATGTAAGTGACACCTATTGGTGGGGACACCCCACAGGGCAACCAATCCCATCCTTACATTTGTCTCATGTGATTACCGACTCAAATATGGAGAATAGACATTCACTGAAAGCTGTGGGAGTGTCACTGAGCAAAAAACCTCCCCATTGTGGGAGGGGCAGGGACACAAACTACTGCAGGAAATCTCCTCATTGTGGGAGGGGCAGAGACACAAACTACTGCAGGAAATCTCCCCATTGTGGGAGGGGCAGAGACACAAACTACTACAGGGATATCTCCCCATTGTGGGAGGGGCAGAGACACAAACTACTGCAGGAAATCTCATCATTGTGGGAGGGGCAGAGACACAAACTACTGCAGGGAAATCTCCCCATTGTGGGAGGGGCAGAGACACAAACTACTGCAGGAAATCTCCCCATTGTGGGAGGGGCAGAGACACAAACTACTGCAGGAAATCTCCCCATTGTGGGAGGGGCAGAGACACAAACTACTCAGGGAAATCTCCCCATTGTGGGAGGGGCAGAGACACAAACTACTGCAGGAAATCTCATCATTGTGGGAGGGGCAGGGACACAAACTACTGCAGGAAAACCTCCCCATTGTGGGAGGGGCAGGGACACAAACTACTGCAGGGAAATCTCCCCATTGTGGGAGGGGCAGAGACACAAACTACTGCAGGAAATCTCTCCATTGTGGGAGGGGCAGAGACACAAACTACTGCAGGAAATCTCCACCATTGTGGGAGGGGCAGAGACAAAATATTGCATGAAATCTCACCATTGTGGGAGGGGCAGAGACACAAACTACTGCAGGAAATCTCCCCATTGTGGGAGGGGCAGAGACACAAACTACTGCAGGAAATCTCATTGTGGGAGGGGCAGAGACACAAACTACTAGGGGGAATCTCACCATTGTGGGAGGGGCAGAGACACAAACTACTGCAGGAAATCTCCCCATTGTGGGAGGGGTAGAGACACAAACTACTGCAGGGAAATCTCATTTAAAAAGAAAATAAATTTAAAATGAAAATGTGTCCTAATTCTGTCTTACAGGGAGGTGTGAAGAATTATTCCCTGAAGGAAATCATCAGTATAATTGATGATAACAACGATAAGAAGGTGACCTTCCAGGAATTCATGCATTTCTCGGCTTCCATGGCCATTTTCATGAGTGTCATGTCAAATCCGCTTGGTAAGGCGTTTACCACAATGCTGTCAAAGTAGCGTCCTGAGTGGAGGGGGAGGGGCAATATTTACTGAATTCAGCGATTGTGCAATCTTTCAATAAATGTAACATTTTTTGGATATGACGTTCGTCTCATCTGCAGTATTTGTGCTAAAAATATTGTTTAGCTCGTCACGTCTGGTCATCTTCCTACAAATTTTTTTATTGGTCGATTTCTCTGACTTCATTTAAAAGAGTGGAAATAGCCATCAACTCACAGAAACCAATCAGAAACGAGAACCATAAATGGATCTCTGCAGACAAAAGAAATTATGATTTAGTATTGCTCCATATTCTGAGAACCAGAAATCAGGCTGACAGTGGGAGGGCTCTGCTCTATGAACCAATCATATTACATCACTTTACAAGGCTTCCTAATCCTAACATGTTTCAGGTACTGGGAGCTGTAATGGCTGCAGCAAGAGTTGTACCCTCTGTTTGTCACATAAGTTCTCGGCTGTATTATATAAACCCTAAAACAATTCAATGCAGCAACATCGCCCTCTGCTGTTCTACTTTATATAAAACCTTACATTGGTACAAAGCTACAACATCGCCCTCTGCTGTTCTACTTTATATAGAACCTTACATTGGTACAAAGCTACAACATCGCCCTCTGCTGTTCCACTTTATATAGAACCTTACATTGGTACAAAGCTACAACATCGCCCTCTGCTGTTCTACTTTATATATAACCTTACATTGGTACAAAGCTACAACATCGCCCTCTGCTGTTCTACTTTATATAGAACCTTACAATGGTACAAAGTTACAACATCGCCCTCTCCTGTTCTACTTTATATAAAACCTTACATTGGTACAAAGCTACATCGCCCTCTGCTGTTCTACTTTATATAGAACCTTACAATGGTACAAAGTTACAACATCGCCCTCTCCTGTTCTACTTTATATAAAACCTTACATTGGTACAAAGTTACAACATCGCCCTCTGCTGTTCCACTTTATATAAAACCTTGCATTGGTACAAAGCTACAACATCGCCCTCTGCTGTTCTACTTTATATAAAACCTTACATTGGTAGAAAGTTACAACATCGCCCTCTGCTGTTCCACTTTATATAGAACCTTACATTGGTACAAAGTTACAACATCGCCCTCTGCTGTTCCACTTTATATAGAACCTTACATTGGTACAAAGTTACAACATCGCCCTCTGCTGTTCCACTTTATATAGAACCTTACATTGGTACAAAGTTACAACATCGCCCTCTGCTGTTCCACTTTATATATAACCTTACATTGGTACAAAGCTACAACATCGCCCTCTGCTGTTCTACTTTATATAAAACCTTACATTGGTACAAAGCTACAACATCGCCCTCTGCTGTTCTACTTTATATAGAACCTTACAATGGTACAAAGTTACAACATCGCCCTCTGCTGTTCTACTTTATATAAAACCTTACATTGGTACAAAGTTACAACATTGCCCTCTGCTGTTCTACTTTATATAAAACCTTACATTGGTACAAAGTTACATCGCCCTCTGCTGTTCTACTTTATATAGAACCTTACAATGGTACAAAGTTACAACATCGCCCTCTGCTGTTCTACTTTATATAAAACCTTACATTGGTACAAAGCTACATCGCCCTCTGCTGTTCTACTTTATATAGAACCTTACATTGGTACAAAGCTACAACATCGCCCTCTGCTGTTCTACTTTATATAGAACCTTACATTGGTAGGAAGCTACAACATCGCCCTCTGCTGTTCCACTTTATATAGAACCTTACATTGGTACAAAGTTACAACATCGCCCTCTGCTGTTCCACTTTATATAAAACCTTACATTGGTACAAAGCTACAACATCGCCCTCTGCTGTTCTACTTTATATAAAACCTTACATTGGTACAAAGCTACAACATCGCCCTCTGCTGTTCTGCTTTATATAAAACCTTACATTGGTATAAAGCTACAACATCACCCTCTGCTGTTCCACTTTATATAGAACCTTACATTGGTACAAAGCTACAACATCGCCCTCTGCTGTTCTACTTTATATAGAACCTTACATTGGTAGGAAGCTACAACATCGCCCTCTGCTGTTCCACTTTATATAGAACCTTACATTGGTACAAAGCTACAACATCGCCCTCTGCTGTTCTACTTTATATAAAACCTTACATTGGTAGGAAGCTACAACATCGCCCTCTGCTGTTCCACTTTATATAAAACCTTACATTGGTACAAAGCTACAACATCGCCCTCTGCTGTTCCACTTTATATAGAACCTTACATTGGTACAAAGCTACAACATCGCCCTCTGCTGTTCTACTTTATATAAAACCTTATATTGGTACAAAGCTACAACATCGCCCTCTGCTGTTCTACTTTATATAAAACCTTACATTGGTACAAAGCTACAACATCGCCCTCTGCTGTTCTACTTTATATAGAACCTTACATTGGTAGGAAGCTACAACATCGCCCTCTGCTGTTCCACTTTATATAGAACCTTACATTGGTACAAAGTTACAACATCGCCCTCTGCTGTTCCACTTTATATAGAACCTTACATTGGTACAAAGCTACAACATCGCCCTCTGCTGTTCTACTTTATATAGAACCTTACATTGGTACAAAGCTACAACATCGCCCTCTGCTGTTCCAATTTATATAAAACCTTACATTGGTACAAAGCTACAACATCGCCCTCTGCTGTTCTACTTTATATAGAACCTTACATTGGTACAAAGCTACAACATCGCCCTCTGCTGTTCCAATTTATATAAAACCTTACATTGGTACAAAGCTACAACATCGCCCTCTGCTGTTCCACTTTATATAGAACCTTACATTGGTACAAAGCTACAACATCGCCCTCTGCTGTTCTACTTTATATAAAACCTTACATTGGTACAAAGCTACAACATCGCCCTCTGCTGTTCTACTTTATATAAAACCTTACATTGGTACAAAGCTACAACATCGCCCTCTGCTGTTCTACTTTATATAAAACCTTACATTGGTACAAAGCTACAACATCGCCCTCTGCTGTTCCACTTTATATAGAACCTTACATTGGTACAAAGCTACAACATCGCCCTCTGCTGTTCTACTTTATATAAAACCTTACATTGGTACAAAGCTACAACATCGCCCTCTGCTGTTCTACTTTATATAAAACCTTACATTGGTACAAAGCTACAACATCGCCCTCTGCTGTTCTACTTTATATAGAACCTTACATTGGTACAAAGCTACAACATCGCCCTCTGCTGTTCTACTTTATATAGAACCTTACATTGGTACAAAGCTACAACATCGCCCTCTGCTGTTCTACTTTATATAGAACCTGACATTGGTACAAAGTTACAACATCGCCCTCTGCTGTTCTACTTTATATAAAACCTTACATTGGTACAAAGCTACATCGCCCTCTGCTGTTCTACTTTATATAGAACCTTACATTGGTACAAAGCTACAACATCGCCCTCTGCTGTTCTACTTTATATAGAACCTTACATTGGTACAAAGCTACAACATCGCCCTCTGCTGTTCTACTTTATATAGAACCTGACATTGGTACAAAGTTACAACATCGCCCTCTGCTGTTCCACTTTATATAGAACCTTACATTGGTACAAAGCTACAACATCGCCCTCTGCTGTTCTACTTTATATAGAACCTTACATTGGTACAAAGCTACAACATCGCCCTCTGCTGTTCCACTTTATATAGAACCTTACATTGGTACAAAGCTACAACATCGCCCTCTGCTGTTCCACTTTATATAGAACCTTACATTGGTACAAAGCTACAACATCGCCCTCTGCTGTTCTACTTTATATAAAACCTTATATTGGTACAAAGCTACAACATCGCCCTCTGATGTTCCACTTTATATAGAACCTTACATTGGTACAAAGCTACAACATCGCCCTCTGCTGTTCTACTTTATATAAAACCTTACATTGGTACAAAGCTACAACATCGCCCTCTGCTGTTCTACTTTATATAGAACCTTACATTGGTACAAAGCTACAACATCGCCCTCTGCTGTTCTACTTTATATAGAACCTTACATTGGTAGGAAGCTACAACATCGCCCTCTGCTGTTCCACTTTATATAGAACCTTACATTGGTACAAAGTTACAACATCGCCCTCTGCTGTTCCACTTTATATAGAACCTTACATTGGTACAAAGCTACAACATCGCCCTCTGCTGTTCTACTTTATATAGAACCTTACATTGGTACAAAGCTACAACATCGCCCTCTGCTGTTCTACTTTATATAAAACCTTACATTGGTACAAAGCTACAACATCGCCCTCTGCTGTTCTACTTTATATAAAACCTTACATTGGTACAAAGCTACAACATCGCCCTCTGCTGTTCTACTTTATATAGAACCTTACATTGGTACAAAGCTACAACATCGCCCTCTGCTGTTCCAATTTATATAAAACCTTACATTGGTACAAAGCTACAACATCGCCCTCTGCTGTTCTACTTTATATAGAACCTTACATTGGTACAAAGCTACAACATCGCCCTCTGCTGTTCTACTTTATATAGAACCTTACATTGGTAGGAAGCTACAACATCGCCCTCTGCTGTTCCACTTTATATAGAACCTTACATTGGTACAAAGTTACAACATCGCCCTCTGCTGTTCCACTTTATATAGAACCTTACATTGGTACAAAGCTACAACATCGCCCTCTGCTGTTCTACTTTATATAGAACCTTACATTGGTACAAAGCTACAACATCGCCCTCTGCTGTTCTACTTTATATAAAACCTTACATTGGTACAAAGCTACAACATCGCCCTCTGCTGTTCTACTTTATATAGAACCTTACATTGGTACAAAGTTACAACATCGCCCTCTGCTGTTCTACTTTATATAGAACCTTACATTGGTACAAAGCTACAACATCGCCCTCTGCTGTTCCAATTTATATAAAACCTTACATTGGTACAAAGCTACAACATCGCCCTCTGCTGTTCTAGTGTACAGCTTGGACTGAGAAGAATAAGAAGAAGGGGTGTCCTGAAAATGTAACTGCAAATTAAAAAAATGATCATGGACAGTATTTGGCTCTGTTAATATATAACCTTACAGTAATTCAATGCTAAAACATCGCCCTCTGCTGTTCTACTTTATATAAAACCTTACATTGGTACAAAGCTACATCGCCCTCTGCTGTTCTACTTGATATAGAACCTTACATTGGTACAAAGCTACAACATCGCCCTCTGCTGTTCTACTTTATATAGAACCTTACATTGGTAGGAAGCTACAACATCGCCCTCTGCTGTTCCACTTTATATAGAACCTTACATTGGTACAAAGTTACAACATCGCCCTCTGCTGTTCCACTTTATATAGAACCTTACATTGGTACAAAGCTACAACATCGCCCTCTGCTGTTCTACTTTATATAGAACCTTACATTGGTACAAAGCTACAACATCGCCCTCTGCTGTTCCACTTTATATAGAACCTTACATTGGTACAAAGCTACAACATCGCCCTCTGCTGTTCTACTTTATATAGAACCTTACATTGGTAGGAAGCTACAACATCGCCCTCTGCTGTTCCACTTTATATAAAACCTTACATTGGTACAAAGCTACAACATCGCCCTCTGCTGTTCCACTTTATATAGAACCTTACATTGGTACAAAGCTACAACATCGCCCTCTGCTGTTCTACTTTATATAAAACCTTATATTGGTACAAAGCTACAACATCGCCCTCTGATGTTCCACTTTATATAGAACCTTACATTGGTACAAAGCTACAACATCGCCCTCTGCTGTTCTACTTTATATAAAACCTTACATTGGTACAAAGCTACAACATCGCCCTCTGCTGTTCTACTTTATATAGAACCTTACATTGGTACAAAGCTACAACATCGCCCTCTGCTGTTCTACTTTATATAGAACCTTACATTGGTAGGAAGCTACAACATCGCCCTCTGCTGTTCCACTTTATATAGAACCTTACATTGGTACAAAGTTACAACATCGCCCTCTGCTGTTCCACTTTATATAGAACCTTACATTGGTACAAAGCTACAACATCGCCCTCTGCTGTTCTACTTTATATAGAACCTTACATTGGTACAAAGCTACAACATCGCCCTCTGCTGTTCCAATTTATATAAAACCTTACATTGGTACAAAGCTACAACATCGCCCTCTGCTGTTCCACTTTATATAGAACCTTACATTGGTACAAAGCTACAACATCGCCCTCTGCTGTTCTACTTCATATAAAACCTTATATTGGTACAAAGCTACAACATCGCCCTCTGCTGTTCCACTTTATATAGAACCTTACATTGGTACAAAGCTACAACATCGCCCTCTGCTGTTCTACTTTATATAAAACCTTACATTGGTACAAAGCTACAACATCGCCCTCTGCTGTTCTACTTTATATAAAACCTTACATTGGTACAAAGCTACAACATCGCCCTCTGCTGTTCTACTTTATATAAAACCTTACATTGGTACAAAGCTACAACATCGCCCTCTGCTGTTCTACTTTATATAGAACCTTACATTGGTACAAAGTTACAACATCGCCCTCTGCTGTTCTACTTTATATAGAACCTTACATTGGTACAAAGCTACAACAGCGCCCTCTGCTGTTCTACTTTATATAAAACCTTACATTGGTACAAAGCTACAACATCGCCCTCTGCTGTTCCAATTTATATAAAACCTTACATTGGTACAAAGCTACAACATCGCCCTCTGCTGTTCTAGTGTACAGCTTGGACTGAGAAGAATAAGAAGAAGGGGTGTCCTGAAAATGTAACTGCAAATTAAAAAAATGATCATGGACAGTATTTGGCTCTGTTAATATATAACCTTACAGTAATTCAATGCTAAAACATCGCCCTCTGCTGTTCTACTTTATATATAACCTTACAGAAGCTACAACCATGCTATCTGCTGTTCAAATATATATATATATATATATATATACACGCAGTGGCGTAGCGTGGGTTGTGAGCACCCAGGGAAAGGCAAGTAATTTGCGCTCCCCAACCTGTGGACTTTTAGCACCCAAGAATGGGGCCCAGGTTCCTCCACTCACAGCCTGAGCCTCTGATTGGCTGCCTGCAGCCTTTTATTATTGGTTAGATCTGAGATATCTCTTTGATTACAGTAGTCAAAGAGATATCTTCTCAGTATCAATCAATAATAATAGGCTGCGGGCAGCCAATCAGAGGCTTAGGTTGCAAATAACGAGGAACACCTATATACAGCAGAGCAGGCAGCCAAAAATAATCCAGACATAAGGGTTGTGCATATTATTTAGTGATAGATATACTACAGGAGACAGTCAGAAACTGCAGGCATACTATTGAAGATGGTCAGAGACTGCAGAAATTCTACAGTAGACACTCAGTAAGAGACTGCAGACATAGTACAGGAGATGGTCAAAGACTGCAGACATAGTACAGGAGATGTTCAGAGACTGCAGACATAATACAGGAGACTAGGGATGAGCCGAACACCCCCCTGTTCGGTTCACACCAGAACAGGAAAAAAGTTTGCTCGAACACGCGAACACCGTTAGAGTCTATGGGACACGAACATGAATATTCAAAAGTGCTAATTTTAAAGGCTTATATGCAAGTTATTGTCACAAAAAGTGTTTGGGGACCCGGGTCCTGCCCCAGGGGACATGGATCAATGCAAAAAAAAGTTTTAAAAACGGTCATTTTTTCAGGTGCAGTGATTTTAATAATGCTTAAAGTCAAACAATAAAAGTGTAATATCCCTTTAAATTTCATACCTGGGGGGTGTCTATAGTATGCCTGTAAAGGGGCGCATGTTTCCCGTGTTTAGAACAGTCTGACAGCAAAATGACATTTCGAAGGAAAAAACTCATTTAAAACTACCCGCGGCTATTGCATTGCCGACAATACACATAGAAGTTCATTGATAAAAACGGCATGGGAATTCCCCACAGGGGAACCCCAAAACAAAATTAAAAAAAAAATGATGTGGGGTCCCCCCAAAAATCCATACCCTGGCCGGTGGTTGTGGGGTTCTACAGGCCGGGGGCTTATTGGAATCTGGAAGCCCCTTTAACAAGGGGACCCCCAGATCCCGCCCCCCGTGTGAAATGGTAAGGGGGTACAAAAGTACCCCTACCATTTCACAAAAAAACTGTCAAACATGTTAAAAATGACAAGAGACAGTTTTTGACAATTCCTTTATTTATATGCTTCTTCTTTCTTCTATCTTCCTTCATCTTCTTCTTCTTCTTCTGGTTCTTCTGGCTCTTCTGGTTCTCCCTCCGGCGTTCTCGTCCAGCATCTCTTCCGCGGCGTCTTCTATCTTCTTCTCCTCGGGCCGCTCCGCACCCATGGCATGAGGGGAGGCTCCCGCTCTTCTCTTCATCTTCTTCTCTTCTTCATCTTCTTCTTCATCTTCTTCTCTTCTTCTCTTCTTCATCTTCTTCTCCGGGCCGCTCCGCACCCATGCTGGCATGGTGGGAGGCTCCCACTGTGTGACATGTCTCCTCTTCTGATGGTTCTTAAATAACGGGGGGCGGGACCACCTGGTAACCCCGCCCCCCTCTGACGCACGGGACATGACGGGACTTCCCTGTGGCATTCCCCGTGCTTCACAGGGAAGTCCCGTGAAGTCACCATGCGTCAGAGGAGGGCAAGGTCACTGGGTGGCCCCGCCCCCCATTATTTAAGGACCGTCAGAAGAGGAGACGCGTCACGCAGCGGGAGCCTCCCTCCATGCCAGCATGGGTGCGGAGCGGCCCAGAGAAGAAGATGAAGAAAGCCAAGAAATAGGATTGAAAGAGAAGTCGGAGCAGGGACCTCTCCAATAGGGTCCTGCCTCTTTCAAAGGAGGAAGAGAGAAGAGGACTATTGCGGTACCATAAAGAGAAAACTTGGTTTAAAAGAAATGTAAATTTATTTCAAAATTGATAAAAAGTCCTGTAGGGGACATGCTTGGTACATATTGATAATATTGACATACAAAAACAATAGTAATTGTTTACAGCATTGTTGACACTAAGTTTTGGTATAGCTAATGCCCACAAGGTGCATAGACAAAGGTTTATATGGTGTGATACTTGCAGACGTAACCTCTACGGTTTCGCGGTCACAGCCGCTTCTTCAGGAGGCGTCTGGTAGTATATGGTCTATGAAGGTGAAAAATATAGTATCAACATAACAAGCATAAATATATAGACAGTTTTGGAGAATACACAACTTGAGTTGGAGAATATGCTCAAAGTTTACAAATTGCACTCACCACACTATAACCAAGGGGGTCTTCCTGGAGTGATATTGTGAGACGCCCTCGAGGAGGCGTTCCCCCGGTGGCGGGCCAGGGAGGCAAATTTAGGGTATAGCTATTGTGAGGGAAATTTTAAAAAAAATAAGATTTAAAGGATAATACAATAAATTCTGTTGAGGGGTCACCCGGGAGTGCCAGGATTAAGGTGAAAAAAGAACAAAAACAGGGAAGGAAAGGGGGAAAGGGGGAAAAAGGGAAGGGAAAAAAAGGGGGGAAGGAAAGAAGGGAGAGGGGGAGGGGGCCAGGAGGGGAAGGGAAAATAAGGGAAGAAAGAAGGCCAGGGGGAAAAAGGGGAGGAGAGGAGAGGGGGGGGGAGAGGGGAAAAAAGGAAAAAGGAGATGTGAAGGGGGAGGAAGGGGGGAAGGAAAGAGAGGAGGGGGGGGAAGGGGGGGGGAAAGGAACGGAAAAAGACAGGGGGTTTAGAGTGGAGTAGATGTCCCAATTTCACCTGTAAGAAAGAGTTAAGGTAAGGAAGAGACATATAGGACTAATAAAGAAGGGAATTCATGGTAATGAAGAAATTCCCTTACCTATCATTGCTGTGGTAAAAGCCTAGACTCAGGGACTGCTCAAACCCAGGAGGACATGACTAGTGCAGTCAGTGGCACAAACGCCACATCACACTGTCACGGCGGGTCGCTGCAATAAATGTAGATCAATGGAAGAGGCATGAGAGACTGGTTTTAAAAGTAGGCAACAATCATTAGGTGTTCAGTGCCAGGAGAGGGGGGATGCCATATAAGAAAAGTGGGAATCCCCACCTGGTCAAGGGGGAGCATAACATAAGTACTCACATGAATCGTCAGGTAGCGCCCGCAAAGTACTGGGTGTCTATCTGAGGCTCAGGCAGCTGGGTCTCAGGCATCTTTAATGCCTCCAACCCGGAAGTTGCCACGGCGGGGACGGCCGCCGCGATTACTTCCGGGTCCGGTCCTCCACTATTGCGCATGCGCGAGTAATTGGTCCAGCGCAGGCGCAAAGCTCAAAATTGATCAGTGCCTGAGCACTAATCAGGACGAAGCGGCGGCTGGGCTAATGTTAGCCGAGCCCTCCGCCGGAGGAGCGCAAGCCCGCCATAGGGGGAGAATGAACTCCTCACATCCATCCAGGACAGGGTGGCCAGTGCAACTTTGATAATAGTCTGAGTACAGGTGTGATGAAAGAAACAATAGACTGGGAGGGGGAGATGCACGGTTCCCAGCAGCGGGGGCGCCAGGAACCCCCACAGCTGGGGACACATGCAACATGGCCCTTGCAGGTTACGTCTGCAAGTATCACACCATATAAACCTTTGTCTATGCACCTTGTGGGCATTAGCTATACCAAAACTTAGTGTCAACAATGCTGTAAACAATTACTATTGTTTTTGTTTTTGTATGTCAATATTATCAATATGTACCAAGCATGTCCCCTACAGGACTTTTTATCAATTTTGAAATAAATTTACATTTCTTTTAAACCAAGTTTTCTCTTTATGGTACCGCAAAAGTCCTCTTCTCTCTTCCTCCTTTGAAAGAGGCAGGACCCTATTGGAAAGGTCCCTGCTCCGACTTCTCTTTCAATCCTATTTCTTGGCTTCATTCATACCCAGGATGATGGTACCTATCAATGTTAGTTTATTCCTCTGTGTAAACTATGTGGCATATCAATTTACTCTAAGAAGATGAAGAAGATGAAGAAGAGAAGAGGATAAAGAAGAAGATGAAGAGAAGAGCGGGAGCCTCCCCTCATGCCATGGGTGCGGAGCGGCCCGAGGAGAAGAAGATAGAAGACGCTGCGGAGGAGATGCTGGACGAGAACACCGGAGGAAGAACCAGAAGAGCCAGAAGAACCAGAAGATGAAGAAGAAGATGAAGGAAGATAGAAGAAAGAAGCATTTAAATAAAGGAATTGTCAAAAACTGTCTCTTGTCATTTTTAACATTTTTGATAGTTTTTTAATGAAATGGTAGGGGTACTTTTGTACCCCATTACCATTTCACACAGGGGGGGTGGGATCTGGGGGTCCTCTTGTTAAAGGGGGCTTCCAGATTCCGATAAGCCCCCTGCCTGCAGACCCCCACAACCACCGGCCAGGGTTGTGGGGATGAGGCCCTTGTTCTCATCAACATGGGGACAAGGTGTTTTGGGGGGCTACCCCAAAGCACCCTCCCAATGTTGAGGGCATGTGGCCTGGTACGGTTCAGGAGGGGGGGCGCTCTCTCATCCCCCCTCTTTTCCTGCGGCCTGCCAGGTTGCGTGCTCGGATAAGGGTCTGGTATGGATTTTTCGGGGGACCCACGCCTTTTTTTTTTAAATTTTGGTGCGGGGTTCCCCTTTAAATCCATACCAGACCTGCAGGGTCTGGTATGGAATTTAGGGGGACCCCCACGTCATTTTTTTAAAAAAATTTGGCCAGGGTTCCCCTTAATATCCATACCAGACCTGAAGGGCCTGGTATTGAATTTAGGGGGACCCCCACATCATTTTTTTTTAATTTTGGTTTGGGGTTCCCCTGTGGGGAATTCCCATGCCGTTTTTATCAATGAACTTTTATGTGTATTGTCGGACCGGCAATTCATTAATAGCTGCGAGTAGTTTTAAATGACTTTTTTTCTTTGAAATGTCATTTTGCTGTCAGACTGTTCTAAACACGGGAAACATGCGCCCCTTTACAGGCATACTATAGACACCCCCCAGGTACGAAATTTAAAGGGATATTACACTTTTATTGTTTGACTTTAAGCATTATTAAAATCACTGCTCCCGAAAAAACGTCCGTTTTTAAAACTTTTTTTTGCATTGATCCATGTCCCCTGGGGCAGGACCCGGGTCCCCAAACACTTTTTATGACAATAACTTGCATATAAGCCTTTAAAATTAGCACTTTTGATTATTCATGTTCGTGTCCCATAGACTTTAATGGTGTTCGCGTGTTCGAACAAACTTTTTTCCTGTTCGCATGTTCTGGTGCGAACTGAACAGGGGGGTGTTCGGCTCATCCCTACAACCCACTTCTTCTGAACCCAGTCCTTCCCGGACAAGCCCCCAACCGGTGACTGGACAGTGAAAGAAGAAACAGGACAGCGATGAGCTCATCTCTCCATCACTCTGCTCTCTTCTCCTATCAGCATGTTTCTTGTCAGCACATGAATTAATTGGCTCCTTGTGCAGCTTATAACTCTCCCAGTCTAAGCTCTGCTGTACAAGGACCACAAGAGTCCGATACCAGGTCTCGGGTATAAATGAAAGTGTTCTGTTATAATTGTTCTATAAGCAAAAACGACCTGTCATTCAACCCACTTCTTCTGAACCCAGGTCATCCCAGACAAGCCCCCAACCGGTGACTGGACAGTGAAAGAAGCAGTACAGTGATGAGCTCATCTCTCAATCACTCTGCCCTCTTCTCCTATCAGCATGCTTCTTGTCAGCATGTGAACTGATTGGCTCCTAGTGCTGCTGTACAGGGACTACAAGAGTCCGGTACCAGGTCTCGGGTATCAATGAAAGTGTTCTGTTATAATTGTTCTATAAGCAAAAACGACCTGTCATTCAACCCACTTCTTCAGAACCCAGGTCATCCCGGACAAGCCCCCAACCAGTGACTGGACAGTGAAAGAAGAAGTAGCCCAGCGATGACCTCATCTCTATGCCACTCTGCTCTCTCTGCCTATCAGCATGCTTTTTGTCAGCACGTAAACTAATTGGCTCCATGTGCTGCTTCTCCCTCTCCCAGCCTGGGCTCTGCTGTACAAGGACCACAAGAGTCCGATACCAGGTCTCCGTTATCAATGAAATTGTTCAGTTATAATTGTTCTATAAGCAAAAATGACCTGTCTTTCAACCCACTTCTTCTGAACCCGGGTCATCCCGGACGAGCCCCCAACCGGTGACTGGACAGTGAAAGGAGAAGCAGCGCAGCCATGAGCTGACCTCTCTGTCACTATACTCTCTCCTCCTATCAGCATGCTTCTTGTCAGCATGTGAACTGATTACCGCCAATAGCGGGGTCACGCAGTAGAGATATGGGGATGTGTCTGTGCCAAATTTTTGTTTTGTTTTGTTTTACTGCTATTTTTGTTCTTATTGCTGTCTTCAACTTCCTGCCTTGGTGAAAATCACTGTTCACATGTCTTATATGGGTGTCACAGGAGGAGGAAGTGAGGGACAATCCTCCCCAATGTGGTCACAGACAGAAACAAAAGCTTACAACAAATGTAACTCTTGTCCACTCAACCCAAAGCTAAAGAAAATCTTTCAGTTGGAGTTCTGACTTAAGTTGGCCATAGGCAGGGTTTGTGTGAGGGGCGTTTAGGTGGGAAGGAGCGCCCCCTCTTTCTGTCTATTCTCCTCTCCCTCCTCTCTGCCCTCCCCCTCTCTCTCTATATCTCCAAAATGAAAATTGAAACAAGCTTTATTGGCAGGACCCAATGCATTTCAGCATTGCCAAACCAATAGAGGGGTGAATATGAGCCAAATCCATTTTAGCATTTACAATATACAAGTAAAACCAGAGCTTATAAAAAGGTCCTTAAAGGGGTTCTAAAGACTGAAGAATTTTTATCTTCATGCATTCTGTGTGCTGCTCTCTTTCCAGCTACTCCACCAATACTTACCTGAGCCCCATCTCCATCCAGCGATGTGCACAAGAACATTGGCTCTCCCAGCTATCTCCCTCCTCATTGGCTCAGAGACAGCAGAGGGAGCCATTGGCTCCACCACTGTCAATCACAGCCAGTGAGGAGGGAGCAGGGGCGGGGCTGAGCCACGCTCTGTGTGTCTATGGACACACAAAGCCAGCTTGGGAGTGGCTTGCTATGGGGGAGGAACTAAGCAGGAGGGAGGAGCCAGGAGCACCAGTGGGGGGGACCCCAAAAGAGGATCGGGGGGCTGCTCCGTGCAATTCCTTTATAATCACTTTAACTGAGGTAATCTGCAGATGGAAGTTCCTCCCTTTCATCTGCAGATGAATGAACAGAAAGATACAAAAAGTAACAAAATGAAACATTGTATCTTTCTATATTACCATCTAAGCAATGTTTTTTATAAACACTAAACACGCACTAATTCCACTACACAGAGCAGATAAGTATAACATTTCTGTTACTTTAAAAAAAAATGACCTTTAGTATCACTTTAACAGAATTCCGATGTTTGGAAACTTGTTTTCCCTCTTATAATATGTTTAACCCCCTCCATGACAGAGGGTAAAAATAACCTTAAAGTGATTTTAAAGCCTTGTTTTAAAAAAAAAATTACAACCATTACAAAAATTAATAAAAAAATAAAACAAAAAAAATTACAACCACCTTATACTTACCTGCTCTGTAATGGTTTTCCACAGAGCAGACCTGATCCCTCCTCTTCTCAGGTCCCACCCCCACACTCCCAGCCCCGCCCTTCCTGCCGGGTGCCCCCACGGCAAGCTCCCACTCATAGAAGACACGTTCCCGATCTGCGGCTCTGTGCCCATTCACACATGGAGCCATGGCTCTGCTCCGCCCCCCCTGCCTCCTGATTGGTACACTGGCTGTGATTGACAAGAGTGGGAGCCAATGCCTAAGCGATTGTGACTAAGTGAACCTTGATTTGTGAAACGCGTTAATCTTGCCATGCCCGCATAGAGGTCACCATTGAGGTCGGGAACAAGTGTATGGTCAGCTTCAGCAACTGCCCCACTTACTCACCCTCATCCCTTTTCTCTAGATGCGGTATTTGTAAATTTGAAAATCTGAGAATTCGGAAATTCAAAAATCCGAAAATTCAAAAATCCTAACTAATAATAACTATTAAATTATAGTTATTGGAATTTCCTTTCAAATTTGGCTGTTTATGAAAGTAACGAATGTATCCGAAGTTACGAATTATCCAAAATAATGGATGCCGCATCTAAATGAATGGAACGTAACAAATTATTAATATTAAAAAATTTAATTTATTATTATTAGTACAGTGGAACCTCGGTTTGCGAGTAACGCGGTTAGCGAGCATTTCGCAAACTGAGCACTGTATTTCTAAAATTCCAACACTCGCAAAACAAGCAGGATTCAGGCCAAAAGAGGTGTGCAGTACTGCTTTTGGCCTGAGGTGGGGGGGCGCCGGAGCCGAGCAGAGTCAAAAGTCGCCGATCGGCGCCGTTCGGAAATGCACGGAAAGGCCCAAGGACAGTTCTGCTGACCTCGGCAAACCTCGGAAAGGCTCGTGAATGGAGTCTTTCCAAGGTTTGCCGAGGTCAGCCAAAGTGTACCTCGGGCCTTTTCGGCCACTTCCGAGGCTCTCTGGCGCCCCCCCCCTGCCTCTGGCCGCATGCGGTATTGCATCCCATTGAAGTCAGTGCGGAACGAATTATTTGCGTTTCCATTGGCTTCAATGGGAAAACTCGATTTGATATGCGAGTACATTGGATTACGAGCATACTCCTGAAATGGATTATGCTCGTAATCTGAGGTTTCACTGTATTTATTATTATTAATTTGTTACGTTCCATTCATTTAGATGCGGCATTCGTTATTTTGGATAATTCGTAACTGGGGATAAATTCGTATTCGTTACGTTCACTAACAGCCAAATTTAAAAAGAAATTCCAATACCTATCATTTAATAGTTAGTAATAGTTATTATTATTACTAGTTAATTAGTTATTATTTCAGATTTTTTCATTTTCTGGTTTTCGAATTTTCAGATTTTCGTTCTTTTGAATTTTTGGATTTTCATTCTTATTTTCGGTTTTTCGAATTTACGAATTTGCAGGTTTCTGAATTTATGAATTTACAAATTTTCAGAAAAAATTAACCACTTGCCGACCGGTTCACGCCGATATACATCGGCAAAGTGGCACGGGTGCGCAAAACAACGTACCCGTACTTTGCTGCGTCATCAGCGGCTAGCGGGCGTGGGCGTGCCATAGGAGCACCGCGGGAGCGTGTCATGGGTTCCCGCTGACTTAATGCTCGCCGGTAGCCCACGATTGTGACAGAGAGAGGAAGAACAGGGAGATGCGTATGTAAACAATGCATTTCCCCATTCTGCCTAGCAACATGGCAGAGATCTACTGCTCCCTGTCATCGGGAGCAGTGATCTCTGTCATGTTCTAGTGAGCCCATCCCCCCTACAGTTAGAACATGCCCAGGGAACACACTTAACCCCTTGATCGTCCCCTAGTGTTTAACCCCTTTCCCTGCCAGTGACATTTATACAGTAATCAGTGCATTTTTATAGCACTGATCGCTGTATAAGTGCCAATGGTCCCAAAATAGTGTCAAAAGTGTCCGATCTGTTCGCCGCAATGTCGCATTCATGATAAAAATCACAGATCGCCGCTATTACTAATAAAAATAATAATAATGCTATAAATCTATCCCCTATTTTGTATAACTTTTGCGCAAACCAATCAATATACGCTTATTGCGATTTTTTTTACCAAAAAATATGTAGAAGAATACATATCGACCTAAACTGAGGAAAAAAATGAGTTTTTTTATATATTTTTTTGTTTATTTATTATAGCAAAAAGTAAAAAATATTGCTTTTTTTCAAAATGTGCGCCCTTTTTTGTTTATAGCGCAAAAAAAACAAAACGGAGAGGTGATCAAATACCTCGAAAAAGAAAGCTGTATTTGTGGGAAAAAAAGGACGTCAATTTTGTTTTGATACAACGTCGCACGACCGCGCAATGGTCAGTTAAAGCGACGCAGTGCCGTATCGGAAAAAAGGGCTTGGTCAGGAAGGGGGTAAATCCTTCGGGGGCTGAAGCGGTTAAACGGGTTTTCAGTAATTCTAATATTTTCGAATTAAGGAGTTTGTAGAATTTTGTCAAAAAACGAATTCAGAACAAACAAATTGCACATGTCTATTCTCTAAGTTTGCGGCAAACTTGGCCCCATTGCAATGCCTTTCTTTTGGTCTTTTGGTGGAATTTAGTGTGTCTAGGACTTCTTTTTGGTATGGGGGGCTACCAAAAAGAAGAAGTCCTAGACACACTAAATCCTAAGGCCTGTAAAAGAAGTTTCCTTTGAATTTATTTTAAATGACTGAACCCTTCAAGAGCCCATTTCACCGCCTCAGGTCCATCCTAATGTTTTCTGTTAGGGTACAATGATTGGACATCTGTGGTGGCCAATATAACATCATCCTCACTTCCTGTCATGTACCTGGTTGGAGGTCAACTTGACGAGAGGGCTTCCCTTGCGACCGAGCACTGCTGAAGGTGAGAACAGGGAGTGCAAGGTCCAAAGAAGCACAGGTGCCTTTTAGGTGGCTATGCTGGTGGTTGCCGGCAGAGGTGTCCACCGGATGGCTTTCAGCTGGTCTGTCAGGACTGATGGCAGGACCTCTGTTGTTCTTAGAAATGCAGCAGGACCTAGGCAGTGGCCACAAGCAAGATGGCACCTGAGCTGGTCGCATGGACAGACAGGCAGGACCAGAGTGAAGAGGTGCAGTCAGGATGGAAGCCGAGGTCATGCACAGAGAGGTTGTGTTAACTGACATCATCTGCAGATGGAAATTCATCCCTTTGATCTGCAGATGAACAGTAAGATACAAAACAATATGTAACATTGTATCTCTCTATTATCCTATCGGAGCAATGGTATTTATGAAAGCTGTCAACCTGCTTTTTTGAAAGCTCTATCTGCTGACCTTCTCTGTCTACTTAGGAATGCCAGCTTTGATTAAAGGTCATACACAGAGGGGCAGGCCAGAGAACGGGCAGGATCATGGTCAGGAACCAATGCCAAGGTCATACTCAGGAATCAGGAGGAGCAGGCAGAAGAGTAGTCAGGTGAACGACCAGAGTCACTCAAGGCTGAGCAGGAGAGGCAGAGTATTTAGAACAGGCCGGGGGGGGCAGGAATCAGGCAGCAGGATAGTCCAGAGACAAGCCAGGTCGGTAACAGGAGGTCCAAGGAATACAGCATACACAGGAGTAAGCAGTGCTTGTAGCTGAAGACCATCTAGCAAACTCTGAGTGCAACCACTGTCCATATATTATAGGCATTTGGCAGGTGTGCATGAACGTGTGTCAGTGCACGCACCTGCACCAGCGCGCATGTTTGTGCGCATGCACGCATTTCTGTGCAGAACGAGCATGGCCATGTGTAGTACTGGCTACTATGCCAAGTCTTTTCCTCAGCACATGCTCATTTTCATTCTGTCGTCTTCTCCTCAGCACATGCCCACCTCTGCTCTGCATGGTGCCCAACATCTTGTCTCTCTTTGAGAAGAAGCCGGCATTTGTGTCCCAATAGATTTTTGATGAAAATCCACCTCTTCTCCTATTCTAGTATGGACAGATTTAGGTCTTCTGAGATGTTTGGTCAAGCCTTTAGGAATGTTGACCTTGAAATTGTGGATATCCCACACACAGATGGAACCAGGGATTTGGCCTCCTTACTGTCCCACACACCCATTTCCTTGGCTTGTATCACTAAAATATTTAATTTCTTTTTACGTTTTGCTGCAGGGTTTCCCCTGGATTTTTCCCAGGTACTGCAATCCCCTAATATCCTGTCCATGTCCTCCTCATAGTCTCTCCTATTCAACAACCCCCCCTCTCGGCTATGATGTGCTGGGTGAAGAATAATATATTTTCTGTTCTCAGATTCCAGCACCCCCTCAGGGATCTCATTTATATCCTGAAACTCCATCACCCTTCGCTATCACCCTTCGCTAATGTACCTCTCCATCGACCTTTATTTAATCAAGGATTAAATAAGGACTTCTTTCTTAGACTACTATGGACAACGCCATGTCCCATGCCAAACGACTGGCCCAGATAAGGACCTGATTGGTGCTGGTTTTACTTGGTTCTGGTTTATTCGCCTGGGAAACATTTTATTTTCAGATGCTACCGGATTCCTTATGTGAGACGCATTGTACTCCTTCCCAGCCCGGAGAAATGACCGACTTTATTAAATTCTACCATTGCCAATAGTGGGGTTACTAGGGTTCAGATACATTTTACCATTGTCAGAGCAATAGAAGGGTTATTAGGAGTCAGGATCTCTCTCTTCTCTCCCTCAACCATCTCTCCTCTCCTCTCTTCTCCTCTCCCTCTCTCTTTTCTACTCTCCCTCAACCCTCTCTCCTCTCCCCTGCTCTCTCTTTTCTCCTCTCCCTCAACCATCTCTCCTTTCCCTCAACCATCTTGCCTCTCCTCTCTTCTCCTCTCCCTCTCTCTTTTCTCCTCTCCCTCAACCCTCTCTCCTCTCTCTTTTCTCCTCTCCCTCAACCATCTCTCCTCTCCTCTCTTCTCCTCTTCCTCTCTCTTTTCTACTCTCCCTCAACCCTCTCTCCTCTCCCCTGCTCTCTTTCCTCCTCTTCCTCAACCCTCTCTCCCCCCTCTCTTCTTGTCTCCCTCTCTCCTTTCTCCTCTCCCTCAACCCTCTCTCATCTCCTCTGTTTTCTTCCCCCTCTCCCTTCTCCTTTCTCTTCTGCTATCCCTCTCTCCTCTCCCTTAAACCATCTCTTCTCCTCTTTTCTTCTCGCTTCTTCCTCTCTCCTCTTCCCTCCTTTCCACTACTTCATCCCTCTATCGTTTTCATCTCCATTTCTTTTCTCTCTTCTGTTCCCCTCTCTCCTTTCTTCTCTCCCTCAACCCTTTCTCTCTTTTCCTCTCTTGCCTCCCCCTTTCTTCTCTCCAACAAACCTCTCTCTCCTCTTTTCCTCTCTCGCTTCCCCTTTCTTCTCTCTCTCAACCCCCTCTCTTTTCCTCTTCCTCTTCCTCTCTCTCCTCTTCCTGCTCTCCTCTCTTCTTTCTGCTCGTCCTACTTTTCCTCTACTTCATCCCTTTTTCTTAACTTTTCCTCTCCATTTCCTTTCTCTCTTCTTCTCTCCCTTGCTCTCCCTCTCTCCTTTCTACTCTCCCTCAACCCTCTCCCTTCTCCTCTCCTCTCCTCTCTCCTCTCTTTTCCTCTCGCTTCTCTGCTCCTCCGCTCCTCTGCTCTCACTCTCTCCTCTTCCCTCTTTTCCTCTAATTCATACCTCTCATCTTCTGCTCTCCCTCTCCTTTTTCCTCTCCCTCAACCTTCTCTCTTCTCTTGTCTTTTCTCTTCCTCTCTCTCTCTGTCTCTTCTACCCTGCTCTCCCTCTCTCCTTTCTCCTCGTCCCTCTTTTTCTCTACTTCATCCCTTTTTCTTGAATTTTCCTCTCCATTTTTTTTCTCTTTTCTGGTCTCCCTCTCCTCTTCCTCAACCCCCTCTCTTCTCCTCTCTTTTCCTCTCACCTCACCCATCTTCTCTCTCTTCTCTCTCTTCTCTCGCCTCTCCACTCTCCCTCTCTCTCCCTTAACCCGCTCTTTTCTTCTCCCTTTTCCCCTGCTTTTTCTTCGTTTTCTCTTCTCCCCTCTTTTCCCCTACTACATCCCTCTTTCACCTCTCTCTCCATGTTTCCTCTCCATCTTAGTCATCCCTTCTGCTCTCCCGATCACTTTTCCCCTCTCCCTCGACCCCTCTCTTCTCTTTTTCACCCCTTTCTATTCTCCTCTCTTTCTCTCTTTTCTCTCTCTCCTTATTCCTCATCTCCCTCACCCCCTCTCTCTTTTCTCTTTTCCTCTCATCTCTCTCTTCTCTCACCTCCCTCTCTCCTCTACTCCCTCATGCCTCTCTCCTCTTCATCTCCTATATTCCTTTTCATCCCTCTCTCTTCTCTACTCTACTTTCTTCACCCCTCTCTTTCCCATCTCTCTCTTTCTTTCCCCTCTCCCTCACCCCTTTCTCTTCTCTCTTCTCCTCTCCCTCACCCCTTTCTCTTCTATCTTCTCCTCTCCCTCTGCCCCTCTCTCTTCTCCTCTCTTCTCTCTCTTTCTTCTCCCTCAGCCCCTCTCTCTCTCCCTTTTTTTCTTCTCTCCTCTCTCTCGCTCTCTCTCATCTCTATCCCCTTTCTATTTTTCTCTCCCTCAGCCCCCCTCTCTTCTCCTCTCTTCTCTCTCTTCTCCTCTCCCTCAGCCCCTCTCTCTTCTCCCTCTCTCTTCTCTCTCTCTCTCTCTCTCTTCTCTTCTCCCTCACCCCTTTTTATTTTCTCCTCTCACTCTCTCTCTCTCTCTCTCATCTCTCTCCCCTTCCTCTTCTCCTCTCTTCTCTCTCTTCTCCCCCTCAGCCCCTTTCTCATCACTCTCTTCTCCTTCTTCTCTCCCTCAGCCCTTCTATCTTCTTCTACTCTCTCTCTCACACTCTCATCTCTTTCCCCTCTCTCTTCTCCTCTCTTCTCCCTCTCCTCTCCCTCAGCCTCTCTTTCTTCTCCCTCTCCTCTCCCTCAGTCACTTTCTCTTCTCCTCTCTTCTCTCTCTCCTCTCCCAAACCCCACTCCCTTCGCCTCTCTCTATATATAATAACTTTGAGGAACACTTATAAAATACTAAAGATGAAAGGAGCTCGTCTGACTCCTCTCCACACACCACAATAAAACAAACGATCGCTCCCTCTAAGTGTCATTGTTCTCAGTGAAGATAATTGGTTACATTGTTGTGAGGGGCGGATGGCGACTCTTCCCAGAAGGGGTTAACCCCCTCAGGTAGGTGGCGAGAAGTCAGAGACGTTCTACAAAAAGTTTCACCATTTCAGTGATTTTGTGAAGCGAGGAGAATGAGGAGAGGAGGGAGGACACCCCCCAATCCTGGGCTCATCCCTCTCTGATCAGGCAGCTGGGTGTGGCACTGTCCTGTTGGGGTATAAATTGGGCATCAGACTGTAACGGGCATCACACCAGCTGAATTCTCCTCTCCGTCCTCCAGAATCTGCCAACATGGTAAGTGAGACTCCTCTGCGCTCTCCATCTGCTCCGCATAGCCAACACTCACGGCCAGCTTGGCACGGGTCTCCCTCTATGGGCTTCCTCTTGTGGGGTCATTGGATGGTTCAGGTTCTGATCTTGATGGGTCACCTGCCCAGGTGAGCAAAATGGGGGTCAGATGTCTCATTCACCCCCCTGAGAATAGGGGGGACACAAAGATCAGAAAATAGGGAATTTGGACTGGGTGTGGCTTCAATCTCACCCCCCCAGCAGCAGACCAGAGACTTCTTCTGGATAATTAGACTCGGAGGCTTGTCTATCACTCGGCTACGGCATAACCATGCATGCTTGGGTCACCCATGTGTGCCTGTTTATGCTGCCATAAGTGGGGGGGGACAATAGCGATCATCAAACAGGAACAGTCGCCATTTCCTTCCCCCCAAATACGTCTTCAGTAGGTCCTCTCACGTCTGCAACCGGGAAGTCTCCAAAGATTGGAGAAGTCTCCTTATTATTTTCCAATCTCTTAATGGGGCCCCCCATCCTCGGGGGAGGGGCTGAGACAAGTGACCCCCCATTGTGCCCACCTGTGCATCTGACCCTGACCAGGAGGTACAACCAGGAGAACCCAACCGGCATGAACATGAGTGCTTGGCCAGGTTTATGCCCGTGCAGAATGGAGGAGAGGCCATCGGTGTCGGTGGGTACAGAAAATATGCCCCGCCTCTCGGTTTAGACATTTGGCCAACGCCCGTCATCCATTTTTGCCCTGGAGTGTTTATTTCTCCTCCCGGGTGTGTCAGACATTTGGAAATACACATCGTTTACATTTTATTTACATGACGCCGCGGTTATTACCTCAATAACATTATCAGATAGCGGGAACAAGTATTTCCCCCGCTATGCGATTTTCACTGTGGTCCGGCATGCCGCACCTGGCCGGCCTATTCACTTCAATGGACTGCCGTAAGCACACCAAAAAAAGAAGGTCCTGATCCTTTTCAGGTGATAAGCATGTGATTTTTAAGGGCTTGGTTTTCACCACGCGAATCCTGTCGTGCGACAGTAGTGGCAGATTTGCATCACGTTTGGGGTGCCATTGAAAGATAATAGCAAAAAAGTGCGTAGCACCTTGTACTGCGATTGACGGGCGATTTGGAATGGGGGAGCAGAATCACGGCGATTCCAAAACGTGAAATGTGAATGGAGTCTAAAGGCACAAATTTTCCATACATGGGCAGCCAAGCGAATAATTATATATAATAATAATACAAAAAAATTATAATAATGACAATAATAATAAAAGTACTACAATATAATAGTATTAATATTATAATAAAAATAATACAATAAAATATTAATAATAATCATAATAAAAATACTACATTATAATAGTATTAATATTATAATAAAAATAATGCAATAAAATAATAACAATCATAATAAAAATACTACAATATAATAGTATTAATATTATAATAAAAATAATGCAATAAAATAATAACAATTATAATAAAAATACTACAATATAATAGTATTAATATTATAATACAAATAATACAATAAAATAATAATAATACTAAAAATACTACAATATAATAGTATTATTATTACAATAAAAATAATACAATAAAATAATAATAATGGTAGTAATAATAATAGAAATACTACAATATAAATAGTATTAATATTACACTAAAAATAACACAATAAAATAATAATAATAATAATAATAATAATAATAATAATAATAATAATAATAATAATAAGAATAATAATAATAATACTAAAATACTACAATATAATAGTATTAATATTATAATACAAATAATACAATAAAATAATAAAAATTCTAAAAATACTACAATATAAATAGTATTAATATTACAATAAAAATAACACAATAAAATAATATCATTAATGATAATAATAATAATGCAATGATATAATAATAATTATAACAAGAAGAAGAAGAAGAAGAAGAAGAAGAAGAAGAAGAAGAAAAATTCAATGACATATTAATAATGGTAATAATAATAATAATAAAAATAATAATAATAATAATAATAATAATAATAATATAATGATATAATATTAATGTTGATAATAATAGTAATAATAATACAATAATATAATATTAATAATAATCATACAATGTATCATTTTGCACAGATGCAGATTAAAGATGTAACAAAATCGTTTTATAGAGATCTCCGCCTTCCTCTCATTTGCATGTTGCCGCCCTCCCCCTCCCCACCCCCGCGGGGTCCTATAATACAAACAATAGAGAAATGAATTATGAATTGACAGTCGGCGTCACTTCAGCTATGTACAGAACATGACACATCTGCCGGAGAGCTTTGTATATTAAAATCTTTATTTAGAAATGCACCTCAGGCAGCCAATCAGAGCTCATCATTTGGGAGCCTGACTTCCGTGACTTGTGATTGACTGAACAAATATCAATGTTTATAGGATGTCAAACAAGATGAATCATTCCAGGCGATCAGATGTGAATCTCACAGAAGGATTTGAGTCTGAAGTAAATGGTGCAGCTTGGTCAGTGCATATTGCTGACATATTTCAGGCACTGGGGGCTGGAGGTAGTGTATAGGCTAATGAGGGGGGGGTGTACAGGTTACTGGAGTCCAAGTCTAATGAGGAGGCCAGAGAGGTGACACAGGGAATCTCAGAGCCGCAGGATGCAGAAAGTGGTGTCACTCCCTCCCGCACCTTTGGCTACACAGCACGCAGTGTAAATCACCAGACTGGCTGAACACAGTCACTAATATTTTAGCTGTTCTCATGTATATTTGTCACCTGTGTGTGGACCTGGGGGGGTCTTTCATGGAAGGAAATCAGCCCCATCCCCTGTGACCCCCCCCCCACTAAAATTGAACCTGTAATAAGACATTTTATAAATATAATAAGTTCTCGCTGAGCCCCCTCTATTAAAACGAGCCCTTTATACTCCGGCTGCTGCAGAACAACCAAACAAAATGACCTGAAAGTCCAGACGAAACCCGCAGAGGACACGCCCACCTAGAGACAGCAGAGACTCACCCGAGGGCAAGGCGGAGCCAAAGACAATACAAACAACTTAGTTGCAAAACTTTGCCAGGTTAGAGCAGCTGGTAGGTGGACCTGGTGCCGGACCCAACCCCCCAGACTTTGTGCCGGACCCGACCCTCCAGACTTTGTGCCAGACCCAACCCCCCAGACTTTGTGCCGGACCCAACCCTCCAGACTTTGTGCCGGACCCAACCCCCCAGACTTTGTGCCGGACCCAACCCCCCAGACTTTGTGCCTGACCCAACCCTCCAGACTTTGTGCCTGACCCAACCCTCCAGACTTTTTGCCTGACCCAACCCCCAGACTTTGTGCCTGACCCCACCCCCAGACTTTGTGCCTGACCCCACCCCCAGACTTTGTGCCTGACCCAACCCTCCAGACTTTGTGCCTGACTCAACCCTCCAGACTTTGTGCCTGACCCAACCCTCTAGACTTTGTGCCTGACCCAACCCTCCAGACTTTGGGCCTGACTCAACCCTCCAGACTTTGTGCCTGACCCAACCCTCCAGACTTTGGGCCTGAGTCAACCCTCCAGACTTTGTGCCTGACCCAACCCTCCAGACTTTGTGCCTGACCCAACCCTCCAGACTTTTTGCCTGACCCAACCCCCCAGACTTTTTGCCTGACCCAACCCCCCAGACTTTGTGCCTGACCCAACCCCCCAGACATTGCACCTGACCACACCCTTCAGACTTTGTGCTTGACCCCACAACTCAGACTTTGTGCCTGACCACACCCCCCAGACTTTGTGCCTGACCACACTCCCCAGACTTTGTGCCTGACCACACCCCCACAGACTTTGTGCCTGACCCCACCCTCCAGACTTTGTGCCTGACCACACCCCCTAGACTTTGTGCGTGACTTCGTCTACTAGACTTTGTGCCTGACCCTCCCCCTAGACTTTGTGCCTGATCACACCCCCTAGACTTTGTGTGTGACACCATCTCCCAGACTGTGCCTGACCACACCCCCTAGACTTTGTGCCTGACCACACCCCCCAGACGTTGTGCCTGACTCCACTCCCCCAGACTTTGTGCCTAACCACTACCCCCAGACTTTGTGCCTGACTCCACCCCCAGACTTTGTGCCTGACCACACCCTCCAGACTTTGTGCCTGACCCAACCCTCCAGACTTTGGGCCTGACTCAACCCTCCAGACTTTGTGCCTGACCCAACCCTCCAGACTTTGTGCCTGACCCAACCCTCCAGACTTTGTGCCTGACCCAACCCTCCAGACTTTTTGCCTGACCCAACCCCCCAGACTTTTTGCCTGACCCAACCCCCCAGACTTTGTGCCTGACCCAACCCCCCAGACATTGCACCTGACCACACCCTTCAGACTTTGTGCTTGACCCCACAACTCAGGCTTTGTGCCTGACCACAACCCCCAGACTTTGTGCCTGACCACACCCCCCAGACTTTGTGCCTGACCACACCCCCACAGACTTTGTGCCTGACCCCACCCTCTAGACTTTGTGCCTGACCACACCCCCTAGACTTTGTGCGTGACTTCGTCTACTAGACTTTGTGCCTGACCCTCCCCCTAGACTTTGTGCCTGACCACACCCCCTAGACTTTGTGTGTGACACCATCTCCCAGACTGTGCCTGACCACACCCCCTAGACTTTGTGCCTGACCACACCCCCCAGACTTTGTGCCTGATCCCACCCCCCAGACGTTGTGCCTGACTCCACTCCCCCAGACTTTGTGCCTAACCACTACCCCCAGACTTTGTGCCTGACTCCACCCCCAGACTTTGTGCCTGACCACACCCCCATACTTTGTGCCTGACCACACCTCCTGACTTTGTGCCTGACCCTCCCTCCAGACTTTGTGCCTGACCCCACTCCCCCAGACTTTGTGCCTGATCCTCCCTCCAGACTTTGTACCTGACCCCATCCCCCTAGACTTTGTGCCTGATCCCACCCCCCAGACTTTGTGCCTGACCCCACCCCCCAGACTTTGTGTCCGACCTCACCCCCAGATGTTGTGCCCAACCCCACCTCCCAGACTTTGTGCCCAACCCCCCCCCCAGACTTTGTGCCCGACCCCACCCCCAGACTTTGAGACTTTGTGCCTGACCCCACCCCCCAGACTTTGTGCCTGACCCCCCAGACTTTGTGCCTGACCCAACACCCCAGACTATGTGCCTGACACCTTGTACTCTCTTTCCAGGACTATAAGAGCATGGCCGTGGAGGATTGCATGACCCTGATGATCCTGAAATTTGAGGATTACGCCCGCAGACATGGAGCAGACAAAAATACACTGAATATCAACCAGCTGTACGACCTGGGCACAACCGAGTTCCCCACGATCTGTGTAAGAGACTCCAGAGGGACAAATCTATTGGTGGGGACACCCCAGAGAGCAACCAATCCCATCGTTACATTAGTCTCATGTAAATCCTGACTCCAAAATGGGGAATAGACATTAATTGAAAGCTGTGGGAGTGTCTCCATTGTGGGAGGGGCAGAGACACAAACTACTGCAGGGAAACCAATCCATTGTGGGAGGAGCAGAGGCACAAATGACTGCAGGAAATCTCACCATTGTGGGAGGGGCAGAGACACAAACTACTGCGGGAAATCTCCCCATTGTGGGAGGAGCAGAGACACAAATTACTGCAGGGAAATCTCCCCATTGTGGGAGGAGCAGAGACACAAACGACTGCAGGAAATCTCCCCATTGTGGGAAAGGCAGAGACACAATCTACTGCAGGAAATCTCCCAATTGTGGGAGGGGCAGAGACACAAACTATTGCAGGGAAATCTCCCCATTGTGGGAGGAGCAGAGACACAAACGACTGCAGGAAATCTCCCCATTGTGGGAAGGGCAGAGACACAAACTACTGCAGGAAATCTCCCCATTGTGGGAGAGGCAGAGACACAAACTACTGCAGGAAATCTCCCCATTGTGGGAGAGGCAGAGACACAAACTACTGCAGGAAATCTCCCCATTGTGGGAGGGGCAGAGACACAAACTACTGCAGGAAATCTCCCCATTGTGGGAGGGGCAGAGACACAAACTACTGCAGGAAATCTCCCCATTGTGGGAGGGACAAAGACACAAACTACTGCAGGGAAATCTCCCCATTGTGGGAGGGGCAGAGACACAAACTACTGCGAGGAAATCTCACCATTGTGGGAGGGGCAGAGACATAAACTACTGGGGGATATCTCATCATTGTGGGAGGGGCAGAGACACAAACTACTACAGGGAAATCTTCCCATTGTGGGAGGGGCAGAGAGACAAACTACTGCTGTGAAATCTCTCAATTGTGGGAGGGGCAGCAGAGACACATACAACTGGGAGAAATCTCACCATTGTGGGAGGGGCAGAGACACAAAATATTGAAGGGAAATCTCTCCATTGTGGGAGGAGCAGAGACACAAACTACTGCAGGAAATCTCATCATTGTGGGAGGGGCAGAGACACAAACTACTGCAGGGAAATCTCCCCATTGTGGGAGGGGCAGAGACACAAACTACTGTGAGAAATCTCACCATTGTGGGAGGGGCAGAGACACAAACTACTGCTGTAAAATCTCTCCATTGTGGGAGGGGCAGAGACACAAACTACTGGGGGAAATCTCCCCATTGTGGGAGGGGCAGAGACACAAACTACTGGGGGAAATCTCCCCATTGTGGGAGGGGCAGAGACACAAACTACTGGGGGAAATCTCCCCATTGTGGGAGGGGCAGAGACACAAACTACTGCAGGAAATCTTCCCATTGTGGGAGGGGCAGAGACACAAACTACTGCAGGAAATCTCCCCATTGTGGGAGGGGCAGAGACACAAATTACTGGGGGAAATCTCACCATTGTGGGAGGGGAAGAGACACAAACTACTGGGGGAAATCTCCCCATTGTGGGAGGGGCAGAGACACAAACTACTGCAGTGAAATCCCACCGTTGTGGGAGGGGCAGAGACACAAACTACTGGGGGATATCTCATCATTGTGGGAGGGGCAGAGACACAAACTACTACAATAAAATCACCTCATTGTGGGAGGGGCAGAGACACAAACTACTGCAGGTAAATCTCCCCATTGTGGGAGGGGCAGAGACACAAACTACTGGGGAAATCTCACTATTGTGGGAGGGGCAGAGACACAAACTACTGGGGGAAATCTCACCCTTGTGGGAGGGACAGAGACACAAACTACTGCAGGCATTGTGGGAGGGGCCGAGGCACAAACTACTGCAGGGAAAGCCCCCATTGTGGGAGGGGCAGAGACACAAACTACTGCAGGGAAATCTCCCCTTTGTGGGAGGGGCAGAGACACAAACTACTGCAGGGAAATCTCCCCTTTGTGGGAGGGGCAGAGACACAAACTACTGCAGGGAAATCTCATCATTGTGGGAAGGGCAGAGAGACAAACTACTGAGGAAATCTCCCCATTGTGGGAGGGGCAGAGACACAAACTACTGGGGAAAATCTAACCATTGTGGGAGGGGCAGAAACACAAACTACTACAGGGAAATCTCCCCATTTTGGGAGGGGCAGAGACACAAACTACTGGGGGACATTTCCCCATTGTGGGAGGGGCAGAGACACAAACTTCTACAGGGAAATCCCACCATTGTGGGAGGGGCATAGACACAAACTACTGCTGTGAAATCTCTCAATTGTGGGAGGGGGAGCATAGAAACATACTACTTGTGGGAGGGGCAGAGACACAAACTTCTACAGGGAAATCTCCCCATGGTTGGAGGGGCAGAGACACAAACTACTGCAGGAAATCTAACCATTGTGGAGGGGCAGAGGCACAAACTACTGGGAGAAATCTCCCCATTGTGGGAGGGGCAGAGACACAAACTACTGCTGTGAAATCTCTCCATTGTGGGAGGCGGAGCATAGACACATACTACTGGGGGAAATCTCCCCATGGTTGGAGGGGCAGAGACACAAACTGCTGCAGGGAAATCTCCCCTTTGTGGGAGGGGCAGAGACGCAAACTACTGGGGGAAATTTCACCATTGTGGGAGGGGCAGAGACACAAACTACTGCAGGAAATCTCACTATTGTGGGAGGGGCAGAGACACAATCTACTGCAGGGAAATCTCCCCATTGTGGGAGGGGCAGAGACACAAACTACTGGGGGAAATCTAACCATTGTGGGAGGGGCAGAGACACAAAATACTGGGGGAAATTTAACCATTGCGGGAGGGGCAGAGACACAAACTACTGTGGGAAATCTCCCCATTGTGGGAGGGGCAGAGACACAAACTACTACAGGAAATCTCCCCATTGTGGGAGGGGCAGAGACACAAACTACTGCAGGAAATTTCCCCATTGTGGGAGGGGCAGAGACACAAATTACTGGGGGAAATCTCACCATTGTGGGAGGGGAAGAGACACAAACTACTGGGGGAAATCTCCCCATTGTGGGAGGGGCAGAGACACAAACTACTGCAGGAAATCTCCCCTTTGTGGGAGGGGCAGAGACACAAACTACTGGGGGAAATCTAACCATTGTGGGAGGGGCAGAGACACAAAATACTGGGGGAAATTTAACCATTGCGGGAGCGGCAGAGACACAAACTACTGCAGGGAAATCTCCCCTTTGTGGGAGGGGCAGAGACACAAATTACTGGGGGAAATCTAACCATTGTGGGAGGGGCAGAGACACAAAATACTGGGGGAAATTTAACCATTGCGGGAGGGGCAGAGACACAAACTACTGTGGGAAATCTCCCCATTGTGGGAGGGGCAGAGACACAAACTACTACAGGAAATCTCCCCATTGTGGGAGGGGCAGAGACACAAACTACTGCAGGAAATTTCCCCATTGTGGGAGGGGCAGAGACACAAATTACTGGGGGAAATCTCACCATTGTGGGAGGGGAAGAGACACAAACTACTGGGGGAAATCTCCCCATTGTGGGAGGGGCAGAGACACAAACTACTGCAGTGAAATCCCACCGTTGTGGAAGGGGCAGAGACACAAACTACTGGGGGATATCTCATCATTGTGGGAGGGGCAGAGACACAAACTACTGGGGGAAATCACACCATTGTGGGAGGGGCAGAGACACAAACTACTGCGGGAAATGCCACCATTGTGGGAGGGGCAGAGACACAAACTACTGCAGGAAATCTCCCCATTGTGGGAGGGGCAGAGACACAAACTACTGGGGGAAATCTCACTATTGTGGGAGGGGCAGAGACACAAACTACTGGGGGAAATCTCACCCTTGTGGGAGGGACAGAGAAACAAACTACTGGGGGAAATCTCACCATTGTGGGAGGGGCAGAGACACAAACTACTGCAGGCATTGTGGGAGGGGCCGAGGCACCAACTACTCGGGGAAATCTCACCATTGTAGGAGGGGCAGAGACACCAACTACTGCAGGGAAATCTCCCCATTGTGGGAGGGGCAGAGACACAAACTACTGCAGGGAAACCCCCCATTGTGGGAGGGGCAGAGACACAAACTACTGCAGGGAAATCTCCCCATTGTTTGAAGGGCAGAGACACAAACAACTATAAGGAAATCTCCCCATTGTGGGAGGGGCAGAGACACAAACTACTGAAGGAAATCTAATCATTGTGAGAGGGGCAGAGACACAAACTACTGGGGGAAATCTCCCCATTGTGGGAGGGGCAGAGACACAAACTACTGCTGTGAAAGCTCTCCATTGTGGGAGGGGGAGCAGAGACACAAACTACTGCAGGGAAATCTCATCATTGTGGGAAGGGCAGAGACACAAACTACTGCAGGGAATCTCCCCATTGTGGGAGGGGCAGAGACACAAACTACTGGGGAAAATCTCACCATTGTGGGAGGGGCAGAGACACAAACTACTACAGGGAAATCTCCCCATTGTGGGAGGGGCAGAGACACAAACTACTACAGGGAAATCTCCCCATTGTGGGAGGGGCAGAGTCACAAACTACTGGGGGAAATCTAATCATTGTGGGAGGGGCAGAGACACAAACTACTGCTGTGAAATCTCTCAATTGTGGGAGGGGGAGCATAGAAACATACTACTTGTGGGAGGGGCAGAGACACAAACTTCTACATGGAAATCTCCCCATGGTTGGAGGGGCAGAGACACAAACTACTGCAGGAAATCTCCCCATTGTGGGAGGGGCAGAGACACAAACTAATGCTGTGAAATCTCTCCATTGTGGGAGGCGGAGCATAGACACATACTACTGGGGGAAATCTCCCCATGGTTGGAGGGGCAGAGACACAAACTGCTGCAGGGAAATCTCCCCTTTGTGGGAGGGGCAGAGACACAAACTACTGGGGGAAATTTCACCATTGTGGGAGGGGCAGAGACACAAACTACTGCAGGAAATCTCACTATTGTGGGAGGGGCAGAGACACAATCTACTGCAGGGAAATCTCCCCATTGTGGGAGGGGCAGAGACACAAACTACTGGGGGAAATGTAACCATTGCGGGAGAGGCAGAGACACAAACTACTGTGGGAAATCTCACCATTGTGGGAGGGGCAGAGACACAAACTACTGCAAGGAAATCTCCCCATTGTGGGTGGGGCAGAGACACAAACTACTGCAGGGTAATCTCCCCATTGTGGGAGGGGCAGAGACACAAACTACTGGGGGAAATCTCACCATTGTGGGAGGGGCAGAGACACAAACTACTGTGGGAAATCTCACCATTGTGGGAGGGGCAGAGACACAAACTACTGCAGGAAATCACACCATTGTGGGAGGGGCAGAGACACAAACTACTGCAGGAAAATATCCCCATTGTGGGAGGGGCAGAGACACAAACTACTGCAGGGAAATCTCCCCATTGTGGGAGGGGCAGAGTCTCAAAAATAAAAACCTGAACATTTGAAATGTTTCTTATTCCGTCTTACAGGGAAACGCCAAGAAGGAGGACATGCTGAAGGGAATCATTGGTAAGATGGATGCCAACAAGGACAAGAAGGTGACCTTCGAGGAGTTTATGTGTTTCTCGTCTTCCGTGGCCATTGCTTTAAGGGAATTGTTAAAGTAGAAGCGTCCTGAGCCCAGGGGGCGGAGCAACACTGACTAAATTCAGTGATTGTGCAAATCCTTCAATAAAAGTCAAAAGTGTGTGATATGACGTCGGTCTCATCTGCAGTTTTCGTACTAAAAAAAATTTTTGTCTTGTCCCATCTGGTCAGATTTCTACAAATAATTTTGTTGGTCAATTTCTCTGACTTCATACAATAATGAAAATAGCCGTCAACTGCTGCAACAGTTCCCCCTGCTGTCTGGTTTCATATATAACCTCACAATCTTTTATTACTGCAACAGTGCCCCCTGCTGTCTGGTTTCATATATAACCTCACAGTCTTTTATTACTGCAACAATGCCCCCTGCTGTCTGGTTTCATATATAACCTCACAATCATTTGTTACTGCAACAGTGCCCCCTGCTGTCTGGTTTCATATATAGCGTTACAATCTTTTATTACTGCAACAGTGCTGCCTGGTTTCATATAAAACTTCATAATCATTAAAGCGGTTGTATACCCGCAAGGGGCTCTGATTTTCCAGCAGCGTCTGCCAGACCTTCAGGGCGCATGCGCAGCTGACGTCAGCGGCTGCATGCAAGGTGAATATGTCCTAAACCGTACAGGTTTAGGAGATAATAATCTTACCTACAGGTAAGCCTTATTATAAAAAACACCTAAAAAATACAACCGCTTTAAAGCAGTAATAAACCCAAAACCAAAAATGTAATATATTGCAGTCATTATAATGAGGGATTTTAATTATCCAGACAAAGACTGGTCGAAAGAAACCGCGCATTTGTCTAAGGCTTGCCATTTTCTAAACGCCTTGCAGGACAATTTCATGGTTCAGATGGTAAATGCACCAACCAGAAACAAAGCTTTACTAGATCTACTGATTACCAACAATACAGACCTGATCACGGATGTGGAAATACGGGGCAATTTAGGAAACAGCAATCAGAGGTCAATTAGTTTCAGTATAAATCACACAAATAGGAAACACAAGGGGAATACAAAGACACCGAATTTCAAAAGAGCCAACTTCCCTAATCTACGAACCTTGCTAGAAGATATTAAATTGGATAAAATCTTAGAAACAAAGAACACGGAGGAAAAATGGGTATGCTTTAAGAGCATATTAACCTCCTCCCTCCCACCCGTCGTCATATGACCTGGCTTACTTTGAGCGGGTATATCTGAATGATGCCTGTAGCTACAGACATCATTCAGATATTGCCGTTTTCAGCCGGCGATTCCCTATACCATAAGAATGATCATAGTGGCTGTTCCACCGATTGATCGTTCTTACGGGTGGCGAAAGGGGACATCCCCCCTCCCGCCGCCCTACGGTGCTTCTACTGACTCACCGCTACGATCGGTGAGTCGGACAGAGGATGCTCCAGCCCCGGATGTTGATCATAGAGATTTCTGGCGGACCAGATGGTCGCCAGAGTCTCTATGATCATCGGAGGCCGAGCGCAATGTTATGAAGTCACATCCAGCCTTTGCATTAAAAAAAAAGGCACCGCTTCGGCTGGGAAGAGGTGATCGTTTTCTTTTTATTTCAGGCTTCCCAGCGTAGTGGTGAGATGTGGGGTCTCACCATATCTCACTATAAAGAGGACCTGTCATGTCATATTCCTATTACAAGGGATGTTTACATTCCTTGTAATAGGAATAAAAGTGATCAAAATTTTTTTTTTCAAAAAAGTGTCAAAATAAAAAAATAAAGTATAATTAACAATAATTTTTTTTTTTTAAAGCGCCCCTGTCTCACCCACATATTAAAACGGTGTTCAAACCATACATGTGAGGTATCGACGCGAACATTGGAGCGAGAGAAATAATTTTGTCCCTAGACCTTCTCTGTAACTCAAAACATGTAACCAGTAAAAAAATTTCAAGTGTCACCTATGAGGATTTTTAAGTACTGAACTTTGGCGCCATTCCACGAGCGTGTGCAATTTTGAAGCGTGACATGTTAGGTATCTATTTACTCGGTGTAATTTCATCTTTCACAATGTGCAAAAATATTGGGCTAACTTTACTGTTTTGTTTTTCTTAAATCACAAAACTGTTTCTTTCCCAAAAAAAGTGTTCGAAAAATTGCTGCGCAAATACCGTGTGAGATAAAAAACAACTGCCATTGTATTCTCTAGGGTTTTTGCTAAAAAAAAATATATAATGTTTGGGGGTTCTATGTAATTTTCTAGCAAATAAATGATGATTTTTACATGTAGGAGAGAAATTTCAGAATTGGCCTGGGTGGCAAGTGGTTAAATAAGGGTATTAGCCAGTGAATTCCAATGGGAAAAACATTTAAAAGCGCTAATAAAAGCCCTGAGTGGCTTAACTTCAACGTGCAGCCTCAATGCAGCCTTACCTGTTCTCAGAAATGCAGCCTACCTGTGCCCAACACAGCAGCCTCACCCGTGCTCATCAATGCGGCCTCACCTGTGCTCATCAATGCATCCTCACCTGTGCCCAACAATGCAGCCTCACCTGTGCTCAACAATGCAGCCTCACCTGTGCTCAATAATGCAGCCTCACCTGTGCTCATCAATGCAGCCTCACCTGTGCTCATCAATGCTCAATAATGCAGCCTCACCTGTGCTCATCAATGCAGCCTCACCTGTGCTCATCCATGCATCCTCACCTGTGCTCAACAATGCAGCCTCACCTGTGCTCAATAATGAAGCCTCACCTGTGCTCATCAATGCAGGCTCATCTGTGCCCATCAATGCAGCCTTGCCTGTGCCCAACAATGCAGCCTACCTGTGCCCATCAATGCAGCCTCACCTGTGCTCATCAATGCAGCCTCACCTGTGCTTATCATTGCAGCCTCACCTGTGCTCAACAATGCAGCCTCACATGTGCCCAAAATGCAGCCTCATCTGTGCCCAACAATGCAGCCTCACCCTCATGAAGCCTCACCTGTGCTCATCAATGCAGCCTCACCTGTGCCCAACAATGCAGCCTCACCTGTGCTCAATAATGAAGCCTCACCTGTGCTCATCAATGCAGCCTCACCTGTGCTCAATAATGAAGCCTTACCTGTGCTCATCAATGCAGGCTCATCTGTGCCCAACAATGCAGCCTTGCCTGTGCTCAACAATGCAGCCTCACCTGTGCTCATCAATGCAGCTTCACCTGTGCTCAATAATGCAGCCTCACCTGTGCTCATCAATGCATCCTCACCTGTGCCCAACAATGCAGCCTCACCTGTGCTCAACAATGCAGCCTCACCTGTGCTCAATAATGCAGCCTCACCTGTGCTCAATAATGCAGCCTCACCTGTGCTCATCAATGCTCAATAATGCAGCCTCACCTGTGCTCATCAATGCAGCCTCACCTGTGCTCATCCATGCATCCTCACCTGTGCCCAACAATGCAGCCTCACCTGTGCTCAATAATGAAGCCTCACCTGTGCTCATCAATGCAGGCTCATCTGTGCCCATCAATGCAGCCTTGCCTGTGCCCAACAATGCAGCCTACCTGTGCCCATCAATGCAGCCTCACCTGTGCTCATCAATGCAGCCTCACCTGTGCTTATCATTGCAGCCTCACCTGTGCTCAACAATGCAGCCTCACATGTGCCCAAAATGCAGCCTCATCTGTGCCCAACAATGCAGCCTCACCCTCATGAAGCCTCACCTGTGCTCATCAATGCAGCCTCACCTGTGCCCAACAATGCAGCCTCACCTGTGCTCAATAATGAAGCCTCACCTGTGCTCATCAATGCAGCCTCACCTGTGCTCAATAATGAAGCCTTACCTGTGCTCATCAATGCAGGCTCATCTGTGCCCAACAATGCAACCTTGCCTGTGCCCAACAATGCAGCCTACCTGTGCCCATCAATGCAGCCTCACCTGTGCTCATCAATGCAGCTTCACCTGTGCTCAATAATGCAGCCTCACCTGTGCTCATCAATGCATCCTCACCTGTGCCCAACAATGCAGCCTCACCTGTGCTCAACAATGCAGCCTCACCTGTGCTCATCAATGCATCCTCACCTGTGCCCAACAATGCAGCCTCACCTGTGCTCAACAATGCAGCCTCACCTGTGCTCAATAATGCAGCCTCACCTGTGCTCATCAATGCAGCCTCACCTGTGCTCATCAATGCTCAATAATGCAGCCTCACCTGTGCTCATCAATGCAGCCTCACCTGTGCTCATCCATGCATCCTCACCTGTGCCCAACAATGCAGCCTCACCTGTGCTCAATAATGAAGCCTCACCTGTGCTCATCAATGCAGGCTCATCTGTGCCCATCAATGCAGCCTTGCCTGTGCCCAACAATGCAGCCTACCTGTGCCCATCAATGCAGCCTCACCTGTGCTCATCAATGCAGCCTCACCTGTGCTTATCATTGCAGCCTCACCTGTGCTCAACAATGCAGCCTCACATGTGCCCAAAATGCAGCCTCATCTGTGCCCAACAATGCAGCCTCACCCTCATGAAGCCTCACCTGTGCTCATCAATGCAGCCTCACCTGTGCCCAACAATGCAGCCTCACCTGTGCTCAATAATGAAGCCTCACCTGTGCTCATCAATGCAGCCTCAGCTGTGCTCAATAATGAAGCCTTACCTGTGCTCATCAATGCAGGCTCATCTGTGCCCAACAATGCAGCCTTGCCTGTGCCCAACAATGCAGCCTACCTGTGCCCATCAATGCAGCCTCACCTGTGCTCATCAATGCAGCCTCACCTGTGCTCATCATTGCAGCCTCACCTGTGCTCAACAATGCAGCCTCACATTTGCCCAAAATGCAGCCTCATCTGTGCCCAACAATGCAGCCTACTTGTGCCCAACAATGCAGCCTCACCTGTGTCCATCAATGCCACTTCACCTATGCCCACGAATGCAGCCTACCTGTGTCCATCAATGCTGCTTCACCTGTGTCACAGAATGCAGCCTACCTGTGTCCATCAATGCCGCCTACCTGTGCCCAACAATGCAGCCTACCTGTGTCCATCAATGCAGCCTACCTGTGCCCAACAATGCAGCCTCACCTGTGCCCAACAATGCAGCTTCACCTGTGCTCAATAATGCAGCCTCACCTGTGCTCATCAATGCAGGCTCATCTGTGCCCAACAATGCAGCCTCGCCTGTGCCCAACAATGCAGCCTACCTGTGCCCAACAATGCAGCCTCACCTGTGCTCATCAATGCAGCCTCACCTGTGCTCAACAATACAGCCTCACATGTGCACAAAATGCAGCCTCATCTGTGCCCAACAATGCAGCCTCACCTGTGCTCATTAATGCAGCCTCACCTGTGCCCATCAATGCAGGCTCATCTGTGCCCAACAATGCAGCCTTGCCTGTTCCCAACAATGCAGCCTACCTGTGCCCAACAATGCAGCCTCACCTGTGCTCATCAATGCAGCCTCACCTGTGCTCAACAATACAGCCTCACATGTGCCCAAAATGCAGGCTCATCTGTGCCCAACAATGCAGCCTCACCTGTGCTCATCAATGCAGCCTCACCTGTGCTCATCAATGCAGCCTCACCTGTGCTCAACAATACAGCCTCACATGTGCCCAAAATGCAGCCTCATCTGTGCCCAACAATGCAGCCTACTTGTGCCCAACAATGCAGCCTCACCTGTGTCCATCAATGCCACCTACCTGTGCCTAACAATGTAGCCTACCTGTGTCCATCAATGCAGCCTCACCTGTGCCCAACAATGCAGCCTCACCTGTGCCCAACAATTCAGCCTCACAGGTGCCCAACAATGCAACCTACCTGTGTCCATCAATGCAGCCTACCTGTGTCCATCAATGCAGCCTCACCTGTGCCCAACAATGAAGCCTACCTGTGTCCATCAATGCAGCCTACCTGTGTCCATCAATGCCACCTACCTGTGCCCAACAATGCAGCCTACCTGTGTCCATCAATGCAGCCTACCTGTGTCCATCAATGCAGCCTACCTGTGTCCATCAATGCAGCCTCACCTGTGCCCAACAATGAAGCCTACCTGTGTCCATCAATGCAGCCTACATGTGCCCATCAATGCAGCCTACCTGTGCCCAACAATGCAGCCTACCTGTGTCCATCAATGCAGCCTACCTGTTTCCATCAATGCAGCCTCACCTGTGCCCAACAATGCAGCCTACCTGTGCCCAACAATGCAGCCTACCTGTGTCCATCAATGCCACTTCACCTGTGCCCCAGAATGCTGTCTACCTGTATCTATCTGCAGGACAGATTGTTCTGTTGAAAAACAACAGACATACTGGTCGAATCACCAAGATAAAGGAAATAAAACAAATGCAGCTGTCACATCTGAGAATAGGTAATCCGCAATATAATAAATGTTTGCTTTTGGGTTTAATTGCTGCAACAGTGCCCCTTGCTGTTCTGCTTTACATATACCCTTTACAGTGGCTCCTAGCTGCTGCAGCGCCCCCTGCTGTTCAGTGTGTGTATCAGCACATCTAGGACTGAGAAGAAGAAGAAGGGGTGTCCTGAAAATGGAAATCTTACTGCAAATAAAATAAAGTATCATGGATAGCACTCGGCTGTGCTGATATATAACCTTATTATAAGTTAATGCTACAACACCGCCCTCTGCTGTTCTACATTATATATACAGTATATACCTAATACATTAATGATACAATTGCGCCCTCTGCTGTTCTACTTTATATATAACCTTACATTGGTACAAAGCACCCTTGTTCTCCTGTGTTTTATATAACCTTGCAAAATGCTAATGCTACAACAATGCCCTCTGCTGTTCTACTTTATATATACAGTATATACCTCACAATAATTTAATGCTACAACAATGCCCTCTGCTGTTCTACTTTATATATACTATATACCTCACAATAATATAATGCTACAATTGCGCCCTCTGCTGTTCTACTTTAAATATAACCTTATAATGGTACAAAGCTACAACATCGCCCTTGCTCTCCTGTGTTTTATATAGCCTTACAAAATGTCAATGTTACAACAGCGCCCTCTGCTGTTCTACTTCATATATACCTTACAATAAATTATTATAACAGCGCCCTCTGCTGTTCTACTTTATATATACCTTACAACAAATTATTATAACAGCACCCTCTGCTGTTCTACCTTATATATACCTCACAATAAATTATTATAACAGCGCCCTCAGCTATTCTACTTTATATATACCTCACAATAAATTATGATAACAGCGCCCTCTGCTGTTCTACTTTATATATACCTCACAATAAATGATTATAACAGCGCCCTCTGCTGTTCTACTTTATATATACCTCACAATAAATGATTATAACAGCGCCCTCTGCTGTTCTACTTTATATATACCTCACAATAAATGATTATAACAGCGCCCTCTGCTGTTCTACTTTATATATACCTCACAATAAATTATTATAACAGCACCCTCTGCTGTTCTACTTTATATATACCTCACAATAAATTATTATAACAGCGCCCTCTGCTGTTCTACTTTATATATACCTCACAATAAATGATTATAACAGCGCCCTCTGCTGTTCTACCTTATATATACCTCACAATAAATTATTATAACAGCACCCTCAGCTGTTCTACTTTATATATACCTCACAATAAATTATTATAACAGCACCCTCAGCTGTTCTACTTTATATATACCTTACAATAAATTATTATAACAGCGCCCTCTGCTGTTCTACTTTATATATACATCACAATAAATTATTATAACAGCGCCCTCTGCTGTTCTACTTTATATATACCTCACAATAAATTATTATAACAGAGCCCTCAGCTGTTCTACTTTATATATACCTTACAATAAATTTTTATAACAGAGCCCTCTGCTGTTCGACTATATATACAGTATATACCTCACAATAATTTAATGTTACAATTGCGCCCTCTGCTGTTCTACTTTGGAAATAACCTCACAATGGCACAAAGCTACAGCAGCGCCCCCTGCACTTCTATGAGGGTGAGGGTGTATCTATACAGCTTGGACTGAGAATAAGGGGTGTCCTGAAAATGTAAGTGCAGATAAAAAAAATTTGGACAGTATTTGGCTGTGTTGATATATAACCTTACAATAATTCACACATGAGGTTGGGGGGTGGTAAATCACGCGGTTAAGCTGCAAAATACCATCACCAACTGCTCCCCTTTTAGCTGTAGAGGCAGAAGCTGGATGGTGCAGCAGGTATAAAACCCCCTGTGAGTCAAATAAATGGGGCCGCACTGTGACCGTGTACAACGCATGTGGTTGCGGCGAGGTGGTGTGGTATTTAGAAAACGGTTGTTGAGGAGGCCCCATATTACCGCCTGTCAAATGCCCTTGGGGTGTGGCCTACTGCACGCGACATCATATTCCGTTCCGAACTTGTGGTTTCGGTTGAAACGTATGGTGGCTCCAGGGTATTCAGTGGTGCTCCCCCTGGAGGTTTAAGCTGGATGGTTATGTGCCGACCTCTCTAAAGCACTCTATAGGTAGGTGCGGAGTGGTGATTTTAATGCTTTTTTATAAACTACTCAGGTTTTATGGGAGCCCTCTCCTTGAGGTCTGATTGCCATGGTGTTCTGACCCTTCCGGGAGCCAATCAATAGAAGAGGGAGATACGGTGGAGGAGAAGAGCCTGGGTGTCTTTGGACAGATCATTTGTTTAAAGGGCTCTGTGGGCGAGGCTTAGACACCCTAGTGGGGGACACTTGAATTACACTCTCTAATTGCCTGTGTTCTAGGCAGGAGTTTACTTCCAATGCGAAAATTAGCATTAAGGCGTAACCCCAGACTTAGAAGCAAGCCACCCTGAGCACAGTTAACCCTCTATTAACCCCAGACTGCACTACAACCAGAGGTGTAACTAGAACCTTCTGGGCCCCCCATGAAAAAAAACATAAAGCCCCCCACAATGTTGGTGGAACGCTAGGGTCTGGTGGCAAGTGCGACCTTTGCTACCCTGGTAGCTCCACCACTGTAGTTTTTTATTTTATTTTTTACCATTCTATTTTATTTTTATTATTTTTCACAATTTTTGGGGGGGGGCTTTGGTGAGATATCGGGGGTCTAAACAGAGCTCATATGTTTCACCTTTGAGACAGAGAAAGGAGATTGAGGGCACAGCCCTCAATCTCCTTCTCTGCAGCATCAGCAGCACAGAATGAATGGACAGGAGGAGCTCTGTACATAGGCTTCCCGTTCATTCACAAACTGAAGCATAGTAAACACGGTTTACGATGCTTCGGTTATAAATGAACAGTCAGTGATCGGTACAAATCACTGACTCGATTTATCAAGACAAGGAAGGGGCCGGTAAATGACACATTTACGAGCCCCTTCCCAGCCCTGCATCCTGAAAGCATCTACGCAACTGCTGGCAGGAGAGGGGAGGGGAGAATCTGGCAGCACTGCGGCTTGGGAACTACACAGGAGTCAGAGAACAGCAGGAGGTGAATAGTGTCAGAAACCATGAAATCAGGCCAAGACAGAAGTACAGTTAAATCACACTTGTTTAATAATAAAAGTAAAAAGAACAAACGTAGTCAAAACATAGCCAAAGTTCAGTAACTGGAATGGATAGTCAGCCAAGCCAGAAGTCAGGGATCAATGTAGGGGAACAGCAAGCAGGATCTGGAGCCAGAAGGGATGTCAGCAAAGCCAGTCTTGAACAGGATCACAGGTGAAAGTTTCTGTGATGTTGACCAAGGTGAAGGCAGAGCTCTTCTGGACTGGACGGCTTAAGTAGGCAGGACTGACGAGCAGGATCATCAACAGCCGAGTAACTGTGGAGAGATAGGCGCTGGCAATTAGCTGACAGCTGAGTGGCCAGCTCAGAGAAGGGGCAGCATGTAGAGGAATGTATCCCCTCTATTCCTTTGTATCCCTCCTCGCACCACCCCTCCTATCCAGGTGTACAGGGGGCTGCATACTAGGAGCATATGGCTGGGTCGCAATTGTGACCCCTGTGACCCCTGTATCTACACCCCTAACTAAAACAGTACCACAGTTATAGAACACAAACTCCTATACCGGCATCCACCGACCCAGCGATACCTGTCACCTCCCTCCCAGCGATACGCCCACAGTCACCAATGGATACGGGAAATGAACCTCACTCTGTAACTATGTGCTCAATCTCTCACAGGGGCCCCTCAGGTGCACCAAAAATGCTCCCACACCATTTCAGCCTTTGTGTGCGTTTTTACCGCACATTTTGGTGGGTTTTGTGCGCATTTTTGCCACGTGCAAAAACGCCCGTTTTGGGGTGCCATTAACAATGAATGGCACCGCAAGTGCGACGCAGGATTTTCACATGTTCACGCTTTGGAGCGCATTCCCGATTGCGTAGATGTGAACACAACAGGGAATGGTGCTGCAGAGCCTCAGTGTGCATTTTCCAGCATTGCGTTCCCACATCGCAATGGGATGAGTCCAGCCATGGTGGAGCGATTCCTTGAAGCGTTGCGGCTTTCAATGTGGACAGCGCTTCTCATGGCGGAAATGCGGTGCACCTGACCCATGATGAAACCTCCGTCACGCCAGACAACGCTCTAGGTGGCGCCTTTCAATGCTGAACATTTTAGGCAAAAAAAAAATGCCCCTCCCCCACAAACACCACACCCCCTACCTGCATTATTACATCATTATTTTGACCCAGATGGGGTGACAACCTCCGGCCTGTGGTCTGTGGGGGGGAACAATGGATCAGATGATGACTATTCCCCCATCCGTACCTCTCTGCACTCCTTCGCTTCCATTGGCAGCCAAGGAAAACCTATTCCTGGCCTGAAGCCTTTCCAGCAAGTACTGTACCTGTGCTATAGTGAGAAGGCCCCCACCCAGTGCATTTATAAGATCCAATAGAGCAGTCAATTCTGCAGGACTGCTTTTTGGCTCAGGCTGCAGTCTCTGGTGACATCATCCAGTGGGCGGAGCTGGGACCCAGCAACACCAGAATTATCTAGACTTGGGTTCCTTCAAAAGATGGAGGGTTTAGAAAGGAGTGAAAGAATAAATGCAGCGCTAAACAAAAATCCATAAGAGTTAACTAGCGCAGTGTATACTAGTAACATATATGTGACAGATAATCATTCAACGTGATAAAAATGGACAACCACATTGAAAAAAGTGGGGGGGGTAAAACTCAATGGCTAAAAGTAATGTCCATAATAAAATGAAAGTTCATCTGCCTAAGCAACATAATACTTCTGGTACCAGAGAGGAAGGGCGTATGTGATTAATACACTTAAATCGCATGGGTGGTCTTCATATGCTGAAAATCCACAGGAAACAATGGAGGGGGGTAAATACGCTTACCGGAAAAGGTGGAGACTTTCACCGTATGGATAAGTGTCATTCAGGCTTGTGGATCCACCGATCCAAACAGACGCTTGTGGAGAGACGTTAGTGATGGATTCCAATGATTCCTTCTGAGGTGACCGTGGACAGTCGTGGGAAACGGATGATGTTCAGATCCGTAGAGGGTGGATGGAATCACCTTCACAGCGATTGGATGGCTGGAGAATATAGCTTTCACTATGCCAGTGTAAGGGAAAAAAAACTCCGCATAGTGCATGGATCAGTAAAATCATTTTTATTGCAAAAATTGCCTTCAGTGTGTGCTTCCTCCTGACTTAGGGCTGTCAGTGTATTTGCGCTCCACACCTCAATTACAGTAGCCCCAGTACCCTATTGGCTATGATGCATACTGATGCCCTATTGGTTGGGACACACAGACCCTGGACGTCCTGGCGTCATTTCGTTGTGAACGGACCACGTGATCATGACGCGATCACGTGCGCCGGCGCCCTATTGGCGATTGGAGATTGCAAGCGAGGTCTGGTTTTAACCACACAAAATAGGATACAATTGGCCATCCTAGCTACACATGACCTTTTGGCCACTGTTAACGCCGCCCAACCCGGAAGTCATGCCCGGCCCTGCTACCAATCGGAACTCCCACATTATTTATCCTTATATATATAAGCGCAGTAGATGGGGGGCTATTCCATACCCCAGCAGAAGCCTTTGGAGGCGAAACGCGTCGGTTTCCTGTGGATTTTACCCCTACCATCACCTACTGCGCATACTTTTTAACCTTGTGACTTTTTATTTTTTGAGCCTAGTTTTTACTGCCCAAAATATTTTTTTGTATCCTGTCAAAAAATTTTTTTTTAATAAATGTTGTCACGTCTGTGAAAGATTTACACCATGTGGAAGTTTCTCTTTTTTTCTGGTTCCACCTACCCAAATGGTGTTGGCTACTGAGAAACAGGCTTCCTTTACCTGAAGATTTTGGATGACCCCGGCTCCCAGCTGCCTCCTGCCAAGGACGTACCACCAGATGACTTCTGGGACAACTGACTGAGCCAGAGACGTGCCTCCTAGGGATATCCCACCCGGGAACAACATACGGCTTCACAACTCTACACCGCTTGACGGTATAAAGCTCGTTAGACTCACCGCCAAGGGCCTGTGAGTCCACCTGATCCGGTAAGGGCACTACATACCTGTTTTTTTGGGCCAAAGTCACCACTCCAAGGGAAGAATCCTGTTTCTGAATATAGATACGTCCAGCAGCCCCGGTTTACTACTACCTGTTGATTTTTCATATCATGATCGATATTTGGCAACCCTATACCTAGGATAGCGGACTCCAAATATATGTACACTTATGATCTTGATGGACTTCCTATTAGTATATATATTCACTTCCAGCTCCCCTTAAACAATTTATTATTTTGGATACATCATTGTATCAACCTTGTTAATAACTTGTTCTTTGTTATTTTTTCTTGATGTAAAACTAGAAACTGGATCTTCACCTCCAGATATCATCCTGATAGGTGTTCTCCATCTTCTCATGTCATAGAACACTCACTCCTTATATTTGCTATTTAGCACATGCACATAGATATATTGTTGCACTTTTTTCCTTCCAGGTTGCATTCACCTATGGGGAAGTGCGGGTAGGGAAGGTGATATCTCCCTCCCTCTGAACCCCTCTATTTCTTTCCTATATATATGTACCCAATAGGGTTAATACTACTTTCTGTGGAATATCATTTTTAGCGCCACACCTTATTTCTATATTTATAAGATGAATATTCAACTGAAAGGAACTATTGGCCAGTAAAAAGCATTGTGGAAGTCCCTGCCAGATGTCCATGTAGATTTTTTAAGAATAGTTCCTTTCAGTTGAATATTCATCTTATGTTCTGCTCTGCCAGCCCATCCGCGTCCTCCTTTGGGACTTCCGTTGACACAGGAAGCTGCCGGGACAGGAGCGCCCAACCCCGAATGTGCAATGACGCTGATTCTTGGTTTCGGGGCGGGGTTATCCCATCCCTCACCACGCTACCGCACCAGCCTCTTCCTGGTATGGAAACGAGGCTTGGAGCACATGGGTCAGTGCGCGATGACGTCATCTCGGACGACGTCGACATGTGACTCGGCATTGGGGGCCCTGATTGGCTGGCCAGATCACATGTCCTAGTGGCGTGGGACAGTTCCACGTTATCGGTTTTCTATTGGCTGTGAGGTCCGCTTAGCAGCGGTGCTCACAGCTGATGGCTATTTTAAATAATGATATTGTTGATATATGTAAGCGTGACACCGGACACTAGGCTGTATGCCCCGGTGGAAGGACCCTTTGTCCGAAACATGTCGGGTTGCTGAAAGCCATCTGTTCCCCAGTACCACGCCATTTTTATTTCATCTGCGATCACTTTTTTATTCATCGCATTTGCTGCCTGCATTAGAACCTGTTCATATTTTTTTTTTTTTGGTGGTTTGCAATAAAAATGATTTTACTGATCCATTCACTATGCGGAGTTTTTTCCCTTACACTGGCATAGTGAAAGCTATATTCTCCAGCCATCCATTCGCTGTGAAGGTGATTCCATCCACCCTCTGCGGATCTGAACATCATCCGTTTCCCACGGCTGTCCACGGTCACCTCAGAAGGAATCATTGGAATCCATCACTAACGTCTCTCCACAAGCCTGAATGACACTTATCCATACGGTGAAAGTCTCCACCTTTTCCGGTAAGTGTATTTACCCCCTCCATTGTTTCCTGTGGATTTTCATCATATGAAGACCACCCATGCGATTTAAAGTGGTGTTCCAGCCAAAATTAAACTTTTTAAATAAAAATAGCCCTATAATACACAAGCTTAATGTATTCTAGTAAAGTTAGTCTGTAAACTAAGGTCCGTTTTGTTAGTTTATAGCAGGTAGTTTGTTATTTTATAAACTTCCAGCAGGCCGTGGCCATCTTAAGTGTGGGCATCTGAAGCCAGACTGTATTTCTTCCTGGATCTCGCCCTCGCAGATCTCGCACATGCTCAGTGCAGCACAAGCAGCGCGATAGGATTCAGGTCAGGTTTCCATAGCAACGGCAGTGTCAGAGGAAGTTGCCGCCCCTTTCCCAGAAGGCATTGCAAACAGGAAATGATGCGATGGGCCACGGCCAGGGAGGAGGAAGTGAAAAAAATGAATGCAGCAGATATACAAGGAGGTGCTGAGAAAAAAAAATGTAAAAATATCCAATTTGTTTACAGTGCACAGTTTAGTGAGGGATGCTGAAGAGTTGTAAAAGTGGGTGGAACTCCACTTTAAGTGTAATAATCACATGCGCTCTTCCTCTCTGGTACCAGAAGTATTATGTTGCTTAGGCGGATGAACTTTCATTTTGTTATGGACATTACTTTTAGCCATTGAGGTTTACCCCCCCCCACACACACTTTTTTCAATGTGGTTGTCCATTTTTATCACTTTGAATGATTATCTGTCACATATATGTTACTAGTATACACTGCGCTAGTTAACTCTTTTGTTTAGCGCTGCATTTATTCTTTCACTTTTTTTGCACTGTCACTACACTGGTGATGCCGGCTGCTATTCTACAACAATATTTAGTTATTTTTTAGAAAGGAGGAGGGGGGGGCAGCCAGGTGATTATCAGAGCAGATTGGAAATCTGAGACCCTCAGTGGGCGGACCTTGTACCCCGACACTGTCAGTGGACTCTCCCTTTTATATGGAATGTGCCTTATAGTCACAGGCACCCCTTTTGTGATCTATATATATATATATATATATATATATATGTACCGTATATACTCGAGTATAAGTCGTTCCGAGTATAAGTCGAGGCACCTCATTTTACCACAAAAAAATGGGAAAAACTTATTGACCCGAGTATAAGACGAGGGTGAGAAATGCACAGCTACTGTAAGTGGAAAAGAGGGTCAACAATGCCCATTTGCAGCATCACTGTGCCCATTTGCAGCATCACTGTGCCCATTTGCAGCATCACTGTGCCCATTTGCAGCCATAGGTCCCCTGAACTTCAAACTCAGTAGTTAATGGTTCCTAGATGCCCCCTAGCTGCAGCCAAAATTTGGGGTCTCTGAACCCAAAGGGTCCCGAAATGACATTGCTGCAGATGGACACAGTTGACCAAATTTGGGGCCCCGTATCTCGGGGCCACTTAGTGCTAGGAACCCCAAATTTGGTGTGCAAACCCAGTGGAACTAGCACTATAAAATTTTCAAAGCTTGGGTTTCTAGCACCAAGTGGCCCCGAGATACAGGGCCCCAAATATCAGTTCAGAAAATGTCAAGCACTTTTCTGCAGTAGAGAATGACATTTTCTGAACCGGGTTTGGGGCCCCGTATCTCAGGGCCACTTGGTTCTAGGAACCCCAGCTTTTAATATGTTATGGTACCAGTTCCACTGGGTTCCACTGGGTTTGCACACCAAATTTGGGGTTCCTAGCACCAAGTGGCCCTGAGATACGGGGCCCCAAATTCGGATCAGAAAATGTCAAGCACTTTTCTGCAGCAGAGAATGACATTTTCCGCACTGATTTTGGGGCCCCGTATCTCGGGGCCACTTAGTGCTAAGAACTTCAGCTTTGCATATGTTGTAGGTTCCACTGGGTTTGCACACCAAATTTGGGGTTCCTAGCACCAAGTGGCCCTGAGATGCGGGGCCCCAAAGTCGGTTCGGAAAATGAAAATTTTTGCTGCAGAAAAGTGCTTGACTCGAGTATAAGTCGAGGGGGGCACTTTCAGCACAAAAAAAGTGCTGAAAAACTCGACTTATACTCGAGTATATACGGGTATATTTTTTTTTTTTTCACAGGAGAAGGCGAAGGAAATTGGCGCGGGTCCAGAGCGTTCGCTGAGAATAGAGAACAGCAACGCCTGAGGTGAGGGATAGACGCAGGGACGAGCCAGTTCCCATCATATAATAAACAGATCCTCCTTATCTACAATACACAAATATCATCACGTCTCATCCGCCCCCCGGGCATCAAACACAATCCACATCTTCACACCAGCTGCAGGACAAAATGATCTTCTCTGATTGTCTCCCTTCCTGTCTGTGAACTTTTCCATTAAAAGTGCTTTTATATACACATGATCTCACAAAAGTAAGTACACCCCTCAGTGACATTTGTGGGAATCTTTTCTTCTCTCTTTTCATGTGACAACACTGAAGAAATGACACTTGTCTACAATGTAAAGTAGTGAGTGTACAGCTTGTATAACAGTGTAAATTTGCTGTCCCCTCAAAATAACTCAACACACAGCCATTAATGTCTAAACCGCTGGCAACAAAAGTCAGTACACCCCTAAGTAAAAATCTCCAAATTGGGCCCAATTAGCCATTTTCCCTCCCCGGCGTCATGTGACCCGTTAGTGTTACAAGGTCTCAGGTGTGAATGGGGAGCAGGTGTGTTAAATTTGGTGTTATCACTCTCACTCTCTCATACTGGTCACTGGAAGTACAACATGGCACCTCATGGCAAAGAACTGTCTGAGGATCTGAAAAAAAGAATTGTTGCTCTACATAAAGATGGCCTAGGATATAAGAAGATTGCCAAGACCCTGAAACTGAGCTGCAGCACGGTGGCCAAGACCATACAGCGGTATAACAGGACAGGTTCCCCTCAGAACAGGCCTCGCCATGGTCCACCAAAGAAGTTGAGGTCACATGCTCAGCGTCATATCCAGAGGTTGTCTTTGGGAAATAGACGTATGAGTGCTGCCAGCATTACTGCAGAGGTTGTAGGGGTGTGGGGGTCAGCCTGTCAGTGCTCAGACCATACGCCGCACACTGCATCAAATTGGTCTGCATGCATGGCTGTCATCTCAGAAGGAAGCCTCTTCTAAAGATGATGTACAAGAAAGTCCGCAAACAGTTTGCTGAAGACAAGCAGACTAAGGGAATGGATTACTTGAACCATGTCCTGCGGTCTGATGAGACCAAGATAAACGTATTTGGTTCAGATGGTGACAAGCGTGTGTGGGGGCAACCAGGTGAGGAGGACAAAGACAAGTGTGTCTTGTCTACAGTCAAGCATGGTGGTGGGAGTGTCATGGTCTGGGGCTGCATGAGTGCTGCCGGCACTGGGGGGCTACAGATCATTGAGGGGACCATGAATGCCAACATGTACTGTGACATACTGAAGCAGAGCATGATCCCCTCCCTTCAGAGACTGGACCGCAGGGCAGTATTCCAACATGATAACCACCCCAAACACACCTCCAAGACCACCACTGCCTTGCTAAAGAAGCTGAGGGTAAAGGTGATGGACTGGCCAAGCATGTCTCCAGACCTAAACCCTATTGATCATCTGTGGGACATCCTCAAACGGAAGGTGGAGGAGCGCAAGGTCTCTGACATCCACCAGCTCCGTGATGTCATCATGGAGGAGGGGAAGAGGACTCCAGTGACAACCTGTGAAGCTCTGGTGACCTCCATGCCCAAGAGGGTTAAAGGCAGTGCTGGAAAATAATGGTGGCCACACAAAATATTGACACTTTGGGCCCAAATTTGGACATTTTCACTTAGGGGTGTACTGACTTTTGTTGCCAGCGGTTTAGACATTAATGGCTGTGTGTTGAGTTATTTTGAGGGGACAGGAAATTTACACTGTTATACAAGCTGTACACTCACTACTTTACATTGTAGACAAGTGTCATTTCTTTAGTGTTGTCACAAAAAAATAGAATAAAATATTTACAAAAATGTGAGGAGTGCACTTACTTTTGTGAGATACTGTATAGCTCTTCTAGAAGTGAAAATAATACCTGCCATTGAACCAACTTCCTCTGAGTCCAGGCCATCCCGGATGAGCCCCCAACCTGTGAATGGACCATGAAAGGAGAAGCCGCACAGTGATGAGCTCATCTCTCTGTCACTCTGCTTTCTATGCCCATCGACATTCATTTACTGACACTGCTGATGATTTATTAACGATTACAGAGCTTTTGCGTCTATTTTATCTGCCCGGAGTTCCGCTTTAAGTCCACACTTGAAGTCCTGCAAGTGAGAAGGAGAGCTGGAAAACCAAATTTGCCCGTGTCCTGTTTGACTCCCCCCCCCCACATTCATTGCTGCAAATAGAGGGGTCACACGGCAGAGAATTAGGGACCTGTCTAGGCTGAAACTTCTTTTAATATAGTAAAACAAGGATGACGATGACGATTGTACCTTCAGAGCGTATCTCACATTGAATGGACTAGAAAAGGGTTAATAGATGGTGTCACCTGCGGAGCTCCAGATCATCAGACACGCACGTTGGTAATGGCAAACAGTCCCTTTTTATTCCAGACAAACAGAAAAAAACAGCTCATCTTCAGCAAACAGAAAACATGAGATAGTTCAAAATTCTGCTCTGGGGTTTTGGGGTTTCCCGTTGGCTTCAGGGGTCCCAAGGAGGAGGTTTTGACAGCTCAGCAATCGTGACTCAATCCTAAGCTCAGCTCACCCGGGACACACAGGGGTCCGGCTCACGCTCTCACAGCCAAGGTGCCAACTGTTTCCTCCTCCTTTTCTGGATTCTGCGGAACCAAGGGTGGGGGATTAAAGCCTTTAGACCTTTGGAAGCTCTTCCCGCCCAAAACTCTTCGAACCTACAAAAATCCAGGTCCCTAATAAAGACAAATCCAGAGTGCTGAAATACCAGTCCTCTCCTCTCAAGCTGGACTACCCCAGAACCCATGCATGAGTGAGAACCCCTGAGTGCGCAACATTGCCTTCAAATCACTGGGAAGGCCGGGAAGCCGGTCGTCATGTCCTTAACAACCGATGACTTATCAACTGTCAGGGGGCTTCACCGCTGACAGCTGAAATGTAAACAAAAGAATGCTGGCAATGAAAAATACAGTTAAATAAACAGTATGGGGTCCCCCCAGCAAAACAAGGCCTGGGGTCCCCCCAAACCCATACCAGACCCTTTTCCGAGCATGCAACCCGACCAGGCCAGGAAAGAGAGGGAACGAAGGAGCGCCCCTCCTCCTGAACCATACCAGGCCACATGCCCTCAACCAGGGGAAGGATCTTTTTTGACAGTAAGAGTTTTTATTTATTTGAAGAAAGGGAAAATTACAAGATACATATAGCATGAACATAGTCAGTACAGTATTTGCCACTAGACACAAATCAGTGGGATTTAACCATTGCTAGGCAAACGGAAAATCAGAGTTTCCAAAAATAAAACAATCTGTAGTAAAGAATATGACTAATTGGAACCTTCCAATATCAAAAGGAAAAGTACGGTTAAGGGGGGGTGCATGTATTTTATATAGATAGAGATATTCTTAGCTTATACCTAACAGTCTCCTGCTAAAGATATAACAAGAAGGAGATTATTGCGATCCGGGGGGGGGGGGGGGAGAGGAAGCAGGGAGGAAAGAGGGGGAGGAAGGTAGGAGGGGAAGGGAGGAACACAGGGGAAGGAGGGAAGCGGGGGGGGGGGGGAAGGGCGGGGGGGGGAGATGCACCAGAGAACGACTCACAGCCACTCCTAGCTCCCCAGCCGTTTACGAAAACCGAACCATAACAGTTGTATATAATATGAACTCACTGTTTTAGGCATCAGACCAGTTTGACCATATTTTATCATATTTTGCCGGGCAGTTTCTACTTTCATATGTAATTTTGTATAATGGAAGGACTTTATTAATTGCATTACGCCATTCGGCAACTGTAGGGAGCCCTGTACTATTCCATTTCAATAGGATCTCTCGTCTTGCATAATAGAGGGCAAAAGTCAAGCACAATTTGGTATAGCGGTCACCTTCTACATCCCCAAGATAGCTGAGCAAGAAGACAAGAGGGTCCAGTGTCAACTCTACACCACAGACCTCCGTTAGTACCTCCGCCACTCCCCTCCAGTATGGATGGATCTTGGGACAAGTCCATACCATATGGAGGAAAGAACCACGCTCAGTGGAGCATCTCGTGCATATTGGGCTGTGAGAGGGGTATATGTTGGCCAACCTTTGTGGGGTATAGTATGCCCTGTGCAAGAATTTTAATTGCACAAAACGATCTCTAGACGCTATCATAGAGGGAATAAACGTGGACACACAATCTTCCCATATCTCCTCGTCTAGGTTAGGGATGTCTACCCTCCACTTGGCCAGCAAGTGTGAGGTGTCCGTGTCATGAGCCACTGTTAGATACATGTAGAGGGTGGAAAGTGGTTTGTGCAGAAGTTCTGAAGTAAGAAGTCTCTCAATAGAGTCAGAAGTCAGAGTCATTGGGCCGGGGAATTGGGAGGTAAGGGCATGTCGGAGCTGCCAATAACGGAACTGAAAGGATCGGGGAAGATTAAATTTTTGTTTTAGTTCCAGGAATGTCAGGATCTTGCCATTTGGCATTATTTGCTTAAGAGTAACAATGCCCTTCGCTGCCCATGCCGCCGGGTCGGGTACTGTATTCAGGTGGGGAAGTGAGGGATTGCCCCAGAGGGGTGTGTGAGGGGAGGCCACCATAGGGTCATTATGTGCCTTCCGGGAGCACTGCCAAACCCGTATAGTGGTCTTCATAGGCACCGTAACAGCCGGGTGTGCTTTACACCCCCTGAAGACTAGATTAGAAAGGGCCGCGTATGAGCCAAGGATTGCGGCTTCGAGGGTAACCGCTGGATTCTGTCTAGGCTGAGAAAACCACCAACGGACGGTAACCAAAACCGCCGCCCAGTAATATATAAGGAAATTTGGGAGGGCCAGGCCACCTCCGGAGAGGGGAAGATAAAGGGTCCGTCTGGCCACTCTAGGAGGTTTACCCGCCCAGACAAAGTCACTCACAATGCTGTCAAGTCTCCGAAATAAAGCCCGGGGTATATGAACAGGAGTGTGACGAAAAAAGTATAACAGTTTGGGCATATACACCATTTTGATTAGATTCCCTCTGCCCACCGGCGTAAGTGGGAGCTTGCGCCAAGTGGAGCATTGTTTGGTAAGCTTATCCAACACCGGAAAAATATTACGTTCCAGGTAGCCATCTAAAGATAAGGCCACTCTGACGCCCAAATACGTAAACTCTTCAACCCATCCAAGAGGGGTCAGAGTGTCAGTACGAGGTAGGGAAGGATGAAGTGGAAAGAGAACTGACTTGTCCCAGTTGATGCGGACTCCTGAAAAACGGCTGAAGGCATCAAACTGAGACAAGGCAGCCCTCAGGGACCCGGAGGCATCGGCTAGATAAAGGAGGGAATCATCGGCATAAAGGGACAGTTTCTCCTCTAGTGGGCCTATCTTGATACCCCTAATAGCTCTGTCACTTCTAATATGGGCCGCAAGTGGCTCCAGAGCCAAGGCAAACAATGCCGGGGACAGCGGACACCCCTGCCTAGTTCCCCGCTCCAAGAGAAATGGTTCCGAAAGATTACCCCCCGTGCGTATGCGGGCCTTTGGACATGCGTAGGGGAAGGATCTTTGAGACAGTCTGTATGTACCCCATACTCATTCACATAGGGAGGCCAGGATCTTGGGCTCCCTTGTTAAAGATTTTGATAAGCCCTCGCTCGCAGACCCCCACAACCAGAGTTTAGGGTTGTGGGGAAGAGATCCCTGTCCCTATCAACATGGGGACAAGGTGCTTTGGAGCGGGGGGCTTTGCGGAGCCCCCCCAGCCCAAAAGTACCCTCCCATGTTGAGGGCATGTGGCCTAGTATGGTTCCTGGACTGCCAGGCTACACGTTTGGATAAGGGTCCGGTTTGGATATAGGGGGGGACCCCATGCCGTTTAAAAAAAAATTTAATGTGGGAGGAACCCCACACCGTTTTTTTCTGAATTTTCTATTACCGGCATTCTTTTGTTTACATTTTAACTGTAAGTGGGGAAGCCGAAAGTCATCGGTTGTGAAGGACGCTGCAGCCAGCTTCCCGGCCCAATCCTTAACAACCAACTATTCTTGACACAGAATGTGAACTCCTGAACCCTGCACTCTGTGCATAGCTCACTCCTGAACCCTGCACTCTGTACGTAGCGCACTCCTGAACCCTGCACTCTGTACATAACGCACACCTAAACCCTGCACTCTGTATGTGATGCACACCCCTGAACCCTGCACTCTGTCTAGAGCTCACTCCTGAACCCTGCACTCTGCACATAGCGCACTCCTGAACCCTGCACTCTGTACATAGCACACTCCTTAACCCTGCACTCTGTAGATAACACACTCCTCAACCCTGCACTCTGTATGTAGCGCATTCCTGAACCCTGCACTATGTACGTAGCGCACTCCTAAACCCTGCACTCTGTACGTAGCCCACTCCTGAATCCTGCACTCTGTAAGTAGCGCACTCCTGCACCCTGCACTCTGTACATAACACACACTCCTGTACCTTGCACTCTGTACGTAATGCACACCTAAACCCTTCACTCTGTACGTAACACACTCCTGAACCCTTCAGTCTGTACTAAGCACACTCCTGAACCCTGAACTCTGTGCATAGCTCACTCCTGAACCCTGCACTCTGTGCATAGCTCACACCTGAACCCTGCACTCTGTGCATAGCGCACTCCTGAACCCTGCACTCTGTACGTAGCGCACTCCTGAACCCTGCACTCTGTACATAACGCACACCTAAACCCTGCACTCTGTATGTAATGCACACCCCTGAACCCTGCACTCTGTCTAGAGCTCACTCCTGAACCCTGCACTCTGCACATAGCGCACTCCTGAACCCTGCACTCTGTACATAGCGCACTCCTCAACCCTGCACTCTGTAGATAACACACTCCTCAACCCTGCACTCTGTACATAGCGCACACTCCTGTACCCTGTATGTAGCACACTCCTGAACCCTGCACTCTGTACATAGCACACTCCTGAACTCTGCACTCTGTACGTAATGCACACCTGAACCCTACACACTGGATAACGCACTCCAGATAAAACCAGCCCTTTGAAGGCAACCATACTGCTGATCCAGCCTGCAATGAAATTGAGTCCGATACCCCTGAGCTAGTGCATCCAACTGGGCCTGCACACATTTATTTTGATCCTCCGGCTGCACCTCCTGGGTCTGTCTTCTTGTGTTTTTCAGTGAGACACAAAGGGGCACCCACCATCAGACCGCAGATAAATACGACATGCCTGTCTTTCTCTTTTTGCACGTGAGTGGCACATTGGCTTTTTGATAAACTTGTGTTTTAATACTGCACTTAGTTGGCACCCCCTGGTGCTCCTTTTCCAGATTCCAGAGCTTGCTTCACTCTATGGGGCTGCTACCACTTTCTGCTATGAACGACATGGGCTATTTAAGATTTGAATGCATATGGACTTTAACTTTTTGTATCGGGGTAGTACACACCTTGTCCAGCACCATTTATATCTATTGCATTGAACCTGCTCATGGCGGCAGTTGGCGGCAGTTTGCGTTCGCCTGCTGGGCCTGGGTGCTCTGCATCATTGTGTTAAGAGATTCCTCCATGCTGCCTCAGCGGTATGCAGCGCCTGTGACTCAGGGCATGCAAAATGGGCACCAGCCCTTTAAATGTCAGTTTTGCTTCCAACGGCTTAAACAAGCTATGCCCGCATCCTCCACCAAATGTCACATGTGGAGCTCCAGATCATCAGACAAGCACGTTGGTAAAAGTAAACAGGCAAACTGAAAAAAAAAACAGCTCATCTTCAGCAAACAGAGAACACGAGATAGTCCAGAACTCTGCTTCAACATTACAAAACTAGTCAAAGGTGCAGCCACCATACCAGGCCCACTTGGGGGGTTTGGGGTTTCCTGGTGGCTTTAGGGGTCCCATCGGGAAGGCTTTTATAGCCAAGCAACCGAGGCTCGGTCCTAAGACCCACTCACCCGGCTAACACAAGGGATCAGCTTCCTCTCTCACTGCTAGGTGCTGACTGTTCCCTCTTCTTTTTATGGACTCTGAGGCATCGGCGTTAAGCCCTTTAGGACCAAAGTCCCTGTACTTGGGGTTATTATGGGCTGGAATCTCTCTTTCTTCTCTTTCTTGATTCAAATTTTATTTCACTTTATAGGCAAAATTGCAAAAGCAGTTGTGTTTGTATGGGAAGGTAGGGATAACTCCAGGGCAGTTTTGGGGGGTAAGGGATCCTATAAAAAGGGAACGGGGATGAGTCTCTGTAAAGGTATAATTTTTCTCTCCTCTCTTCACCCTTCTTCTCCTCCCTCTTTCCTCCCTCTTCTCCTGTTTTTTTCTACTCTCTCCTCTCCCTCTTCTTCTCACTTTCCTCCATTCTCTTTTCCTCTGTCTACTCTCTCTCTGCTCTCCCTCTTCTCTCTCCCCTCCATTCTCTTCTCTCTCCTCCATCCTCTCCTCTCTCTCCCTTTTCCCTTCTCCTCTGTCTCCTCTCTCTTCTCTTCATTCTTGCCCTCTGTCTCCTCTCTCTTCTCTTCTTTCTTCCCCCTCTCTCTCTCCTCTCTATTTCCTCTCTCCCTTCTACTTTCTTCCTCTGTCTCCTCTTTCTTTTCCTCTTCTCCTCCTCTGTCTCCTTCACCCTCTTCTCCTTTCCATCGTCTCCTCTCTCTCTCCACTCTTCTCTTCTCTTCTCTCTCTCTCTCTCTCTCTCTTTCCCCACTCCTCTCCTCCTCCTCTTTCCACTGTCTTCTCCTCTCTTCTCCTCCTTTTTCTCCCCTCTCTCTACCTCTCTCTTTCTCTCCACCTTCTTCTCTTCTCTCTCTCCACTTTCTTCTCCTCTCTTCTCCTCCTTTTTCTCCCCTCTCTCTACCTCTCTCTTTCTCTCCATCTTCTCTTCTCTCTCCACTTTCTTCTCCTCTCTTCTCCTCCTTTTTCTCCCCTCTCTCTACATCTCTCTTTCTCTCCGCTTCTTCTCTTCTCTCTCTCCACTTTCTTCTCCTCTCTTCTCCTCCTTTTTCTCCCCTCTCTCTACCTCTCTCTTTCTCTCCACCTTCTTCTCTTCACTCTCTCCACTTTCTTCTCCTCTCTTCTCCTCCTTTTTCTCCCCTCTCTCTACCTCTCTCTTTCTCTCCACCTTCTTCTCTTCTCTCTCTCCACTTTCTTCTCCTCTCTTCTCCTTTTTCTCCCCTCTCTCTACCTCTCTCTTTCACTCCACCTTCTTCTCTTCGCTCTCTCCACTTTCTTCTCCTCTCTTCTCCTCCTCTTTCACCCTCTCTTTTTCTCTCTCTCTCTTCTCTCTCTCTCTCTCTATATATATATAATACCGATGTAGGACACATTTAAAACACTGAAGACAAAAGGGACTTGTCGCCCGATCCCAAAAAATACCAAATATATTTTAGCATCACCAAACCAATAGAGGGGTTATTATGGGTTGGAATCTCTCTCTCTCCTCTGTCACCCCTCTCCCTAATCCTCTTCTCTCTCCTCTATCACTCCCCCTCACACCTCCCTGTTCTCCTCTCTCTCTCCCTCTTTTCTCTCCCCTCTCCACCCCACCTCTTCTCTTTCCCTCACCTCTCTTCTCCTCACTCTTTATATAATTATGAAAGACAAATATAAAACACTGAAGATGAAAGGGACTCGTCTGACTCGTTCTCTTTTATCTCTTCCTCAATAAACAAACCATCGGTCCCAGCTCCCTCTAAAGTATCATTGTTCTCGGTGAAGATATTCTGTTACATTGTTGTGAAGGGCGGATGGCGATTCTCCCCGGAAGGGTCTAACCCCGCACCCCCGCCCCCCCCCCCCCCCCCAGGTAGGCGGTGAGTCAGATATTTTACTAATAGTTTAATCATCATAAAGTTTGTGAAGAGAGGAGAGCCAATGAGGAGAGAGAAGGGAGGACACCCCCCCAAACCTCAGCTCATCCTCCTCCAATCAGCTGGCTCCCCTGAGTGTGACACTGTCCTGTCTGGGTATGTATTGGACATCGAATTGAAACAGGTACCACACCAGACAAATTCTTCTCTCCAACCTCCGTAGTCTGACAACATGGTAAGTGAGACCCTGCTGCTCGCTGTCTGCTCTGTGTGGGGGTGGTAGCAGTGTCAATGCTCATGGCCAGCTTGGCACGGGTCTCCCTCTATAGGTTTCCTTATGTGGGGTCATTGGATGGTTCAGGTTTTGATCTCAATAGGTCAGGGTCACCTGCACAAGTTGGCAAAATGGGGGTCAGCTGTCTCAGACAGTTAAGGGCCCATTGAGAGTTGGAAAATAGAAAGGGTCGCCATTTCCGAAGTGTCTCCTTCCCCAGATCCGTCTTCAACGGGTCATCCCACACCTGTGACCAAAGACTGGAGAAGTCTCCTTATTTTCCAATCTCTCAGCAGACCCCCTTCCCCCCCAACCTTGGAAGGAGTCCGAGGCTACTAACCCCCATTGGAGAGGAGTTTGTCTCCAAAGACTGCAGAAGTCTCCTTATTTTCTGATCGTTCAGCGGGCCCAACCATCCTTGGGAGGAGTCTGAGACAACTGACCCCCCATTTATGCCCACCTGTGCAGGTGACTCTGGGGTGCAGCCAGGAAAACCCAACTGGCATGCACATGAGTGTTTGGCACAGCCGTGCGTCCATATTTATGCCCGTGCAGAGAAGAGGAGGGGCCGGGCACTGCTGGTGATAGAAGGAGCAATGGCCATCGGACAGATATTTCTGATATCATGTGATTGATTACCCCTTTGTGTTCACTTATCAGCCAAATGTTAAAACAGAATGTACGGTAACCCAACGCGTGACACCTCGGTAACGGTGAATGCAAATATCCCCCACCTCTCAGTTTACACATTTGGCCAACACCTGTCCTCCAGTTCTGCCCCGGAGCGCCTACTTTGCCTCCTGGGTGTGTCAGACCAGAACAAGTACACAAAGTTTACATCACATTTACATGAAGCCGCAATTATTACATCCCTGAAGAGGCCATTTTCCTGTACGCAGTCGGCAAAGCGAATATAACAAAATAATGATAAAAAAAATAATATTAATAATAACAATGAATATAACAGAATACAAATCATAATAAAATAATCATATATAAAATAATGATAGTAATAATTATAAAAAAATAATGATATAGTGAAAAAAAAAGCTAAAATTATATATAATATAATAAAAATTATATATAATAATATAATAATTCTTATTTTTATTACAATTATATTCTAATATTTTTTTTTACTATATTATTATTTTTAGCATATATATATATATGTATATATATATATATATATATATATATATATATGCACTAAAAATAATAATATAGTACAAAATAGATAGATAGATAGATAGATAGATAGATAGATAGATAGATAGATAGATAGATAGATAGATAGATAGATAGATAGATAGATAGGAAAATAATTGTAATAAAATATAATAATAATAATAATAATACAATGATTCAACTACTTAGAACCCCCCCAGACTTTGTGCTTGGTACCCGCCCAGGTTTTGTGTCAGGGCCCTGCAGAGCTGAGGAAGTTCCATTTTCTTTGTGATTTATTCTGCTCGGGGGGCTAAAATTTTAATTGATGAAGAGGAGTCTGGCTGATAGTGGAATCGGGGAGCGATATGAACTCTCATGGGGGGGCCAAGATTTCTATGCTGACTCTGATGTCCTCATATAAAACATTAATTTACAATTATTATAATTTGATTTTTTAATTATTATTATGATTATCATAATAAAATAATTGTAAATATTAATAAAAATAATTAGGAGTAATCTCTATCTCCCAGTAATCTCTATCTCCATTAATCTCCATCTCCCTGTAATCTCCATTTCCAGTAATCTCTATCTCCAGTAATCTCCATCTCCCGGTAATCTCTATCTCCAGTAATCTCCATCTCCTAGTAATCTCCATTTCGGGTAATCTCCATCTCCCGGTAATCTCCATCTACTGGTAATCTCCATCTCCTGGTAATCTCCATTTCCCAGTAACCTCCATCTTCCAGTAATCTCAATTTCGGGTAATCTCCATCTCCCGGTAATCTTCATCTCCAGTAATCTCCATTTCTGGTAATGTCCATCTCCCAGTAATCTCTATCTCTCGGTAATCTCCATCTCCAGTGATCTCCATCAGCAGTGATCTCCATCTCCAATCTCCATCTAATCTTTCTGCCAGTAATCTCTCCCCAGTAATCAATCTCTGGTAGTCTCTCTTATGGTAATCTTTCTTCTAAAAATCTCTCCCTGGTAATCTCTCCCTTCAGGTAATCTTTCTCCTGATAATCTCTACCTGATAATCCCTCCAGGAAATCTCTCCCTTCCGGTAATCTCTCTCCTAGTAACCCCTTCAGGTAATCTCTCCCTTCCGGCCATCTCTCTCCTGGTAATCTCTCCCTTACAGGTAACATCTCTCCTGGTAATCTCTCTCCTGGTAATCTCTCTCCCGGTAATCTCTCTCCAAGTAATCCCTTCCGGTAATCTCTCCCTTCCGGTAATCTCTTTCCTGGTAATCTCTCCCTTCTGGTAATCTCACTCCGAGTATTCCCTCCAGGTAATCTCTCACTTCCAGTAATCTCTCTCCTAGTAATTCCTTCAAGTAGTCTCTCCCTTCCTGTAATCTTTCTCCTGATAATCTCTCCCTTCTGGTAATCTCTCTCCTAGTAACCCCTTCAGGTAATCTCTCCCTTCCGGCCATCTCTCTCCTGGTAATCTCTCCCTTACAGGTAACCTCTCTCCTGGTGATCTCTCTCTCCTGGTAATCTCTCTCCTGGTAATCTCTCTCCTGGTAATCTCTTTCCAAGTAATCCCTGCAGGTAATCTCTCCCTTCCGGTAATCTCTCTCCTGGTAATCTCACTCTGAGTAATTCCTCCAGGTAATTTCTCACTTCCGGTAATCTCTCTCCTAGTAATTCCTTCAAGTAGTCTCTCCCATCCTGTAATCTTTCTCCTGATAATCTCTCCCTTCTGGTAGTCTCTTTCCTGACAATCTTCTCCTGATAATCTCTCCCTGGTAATCTCAACCTTCCGCTAGTTTCTCTCTTGGTAATCTCTCTCCCGGTACGGTCACTCAGTCCTATCCCAGGCGTGGTTGTGGTTGTAATGAGATTTCCCAGACTTCAAGATTCAGTGTAAGAGGGTAGGTGATCTCGGTGGATCTCGGTGGGATCAGATGATTCATATTCTGTCTTCTCTCTCCAGGATAATAACCTGACCGTGGAGGAAATTATGGCCCTGATGATCCTGAAATTTGAGGAACAAACCCGGAAAAGTGGCGGAGACGGGAATACAATGAACACCGACCAGCTGTGTGACTTTGCCACAGCCGAATTTCCCACAATCTGTGTAAGTGACCCAGTGTTAAATCTATTCGTGGGGACACCCCAGGGGGCGGCCAATCCCATTGTTACATTTCTGATTCCTGATTCCAAAATGGAGAATAGACATTCGTTGAAAGCTGAGGGAGCATCAAAGAGCAAAGTCTCCCCATTGTGGGAGGGGCAGAGACACAAACTACTGCAGGAAATCTCCCCATTGTGGGAGGGGCAGAGACACAAACTACTGCAGGAAATCTCCTCATTGTGGGAGGGGCAGAGACACAAAATACTGCAGGAAATCTCCCCATTGTGGGAGGGGCAGAGACACAAACTACTGCAGGATATCTCATCATTGTGGGAGGGGCAGAGACACAAACTACTGCAGGAAATCTCATCATTGTGGGAGGGGCAGAGACACAAACTACTGCAGGAAATCTCCCCATTGTGGGAGGGGCAGAGACACAAACTACTGCAGGAAATCTCCTCATTGTGGGAGGGGCAGAGACACAAAATACTGCAGGAAATCTCCCCATTGTGGGAGGGGCAGAGACACAAACTACTGCAGGGAAATCTCCCCATTGTGGGAGGGGCAGAGACACAAACTACTGCAGGAAATCTCCCCATGGTGGGAGGGGCAGAGACACAAAATACTGCAGGAAATCTACCCATTGTGGGAGGGGCAGAGACACAAACTACTGCAGGGAAATCTGCCCATTGTGGGAGGGGCAGAGACACAAACTACTGCAGGAAATCTCCCCATTGTGGAAGGGGCAGAGACACAAACTTCTGCAGGAAATCTCCCTATAGTTGGAGGGACAGAGACACAAAATATTGAAGGAAATCTCCCCATTGTGGGAGGGGCAGAGACACAAACTACTGCAGGAAATCTCTCCATTGTGGGAGGGGCAGAGACACCCAAACTACTGGAGAGAAACTTCAACATTGTGGGAGGGGCAGAGACACAAGCTACTGCAGGAAATCTCCCCATTGTGGGAGTGGCAGAGACACAAACTATTGAAGGAAATCTCCCCATTGTGGGAGGGGCAGAGACACAAACTACTGCAGGAAATCTCCCCATTGTGGGAGTGGCAGAGACACAAACTACTGCAGGAAATCTCCCCATTGTGGGAGTGGCAGAGACACAAACTATTGAAGGAAATCTTCCCATTGTGGGAGGGGCAGAGACACAAACTACTACAGGGATATCTCCCCATTGTGGGAGGGGCAGAGACACAAACTACTGCAGGAAATCTCTCCATTGTGGGAGGGGCAGAGACACCCAAACTACTGGAGAGAAACCTTAACATTGTGGGAGGGGCAGAGACACAAGCTACTGCAGGAAATCTCCCCATTGTGGGAGTGGCAGAGACACAAACTACTGCAGGAAATCTCCCCATTGTGGGAGTGGCAGAGACACAAACTACTGCAGGAAATCTCCCCATTGTGGGAGGGGCAGAGACACAAACTACTGCAGGAAATCTCCCCATTGTGGGAGTGGCAGAGACACAAACTACTGCAGGAAATCTCCCCATTGTGGGAGGGGCAGAGACACAAACTACTGCAGGAAATCTCCCCATTGTGGGAGTGGCAGAGACACAAACTATTGAAGGAAATCTTCCCATTGTGGGAGGGGCAGAGACACAAACTATTGAAGGAAATCTCCCCATTGTGGGAAGGGCAGAGACACAAACTTTTAGAGGAAATATCTCCTCAAAATAAAAAAATGAAAATGTCCTCTTTTTTTATCTTACAGGGAACGGTCAAAAAGGATGAGATTCTGAAGGAAGTAATCAGTAAGATGGACGCCAACGATGATAAAAAGGTGACCTTCGAGGAATTCATGTCTTTCTCGTCTTCCGTGGCCATTGCCATAAGGGACATCTTGAAGGAGTAGCATTTTGAATGCAGGGGGAGGGGCAACATTTACTGAAATCAGCGATTGTGTAATCTTTCAATAAAAGTAAATTTATTTGGTCATGACGTCCGTCTCATCTCAAGTTTTTGAGCCTAGAAAAATTGTTTAGCTCATTACGTCTGGGCAGCTTCCTACAAAATATTTTATTGGTTGATTTTTGTGACTTCATATAATAGTGGAAATTGTTAATTAATCTACAACAGTGCCACCTGCTGTTTGATTTCATATATAACCCCACAGTCATTAATTGCTGCAACAGTGCCCCCTGCTGTCTGGTTTCATATATAACCTCACAATCATTAATTGCTGCAACAGTGCCATATGCTGTTTAGTTTAATATGTAACCTCATAATCATTAAAGTGGTATTAAACACAAAAATGGAATGGAATATATTTTGGCTTACCAATCCTTAGATGTGGTGGCTGCATTTGTCTTCTTTTTTGTAGACATTTTTCTCCTCTGTTTTCACCTGGTGACCTGGTCTGCAACACAGCTCCTGTATTAGAGGGTCCCCACTATGGATGAAAGAGCACAGAGCCACCTTCAGACAGCAGCCTTGTCAGTCTAGGTGGGAGGGGAGTGTTAGATGCAGTAGCAGATTTAGATAAACAAACAAATTGAAAAAGGTTTTACAATAAAAAAAAAGCTGATTATTGTAAGCAACCCCGTCAGTGTTAAAATGGTACCACTTTATATAGAACCTTACATTGGTACAAAGCTACAACATCGCCCTCTGCTGTTCCACTTTATATAAAACCTTACATTGGTACAAAGCTACAACATCGCCCCCTGCTGTTCTACTTTATATAAAACCTTACATTGGTACAAAGCTACAACATCGCCCTCTGCTGTTCTACTTTATATATAACCTTACATTGGTACAAAGCTACAACATCGCTCTCTGCTGTTCTACTTTATATAAAACCTTACATTGGTACAAAGCTACAACATCGCCCTCTGCTGTTCTACTTTATATAGAACCTTACATTGGTACAAAGCTACAACATCGCTCTCTGCTGTTCTACTTTATATAAAACCTTACATTGGTACAAAGCTACAACATCGCCCTCTGCTGTTCTACTTTATATAGAACCTTACATTGGTACAAAGCTACAACATCGCCCTCTGCTGTTCTACTTTATATAGAACCTTACATTGGTTCAAAGCTACAACATCGCCCTCTGCTGTTCTACTTTATATAGAACCTTACATTGGTACAAAGCTACAACATCGCCCTCTGCTGTTCTACTTTATATAAAACCTTACATTGGTACAAAGCTACAACATCGCCCTCTGCTGTTCTACTTTATATAGAACCTTACATTGGTACAAAGCTACAACATCGCCCTCTGCTGTTCCACTTTATATAAAACCTTACATTGGTACAAAGCTACAACATCGCCCTCTGCTGTTCCACTTTATATAGAACCTTACATTGGTAGAAAGCTACAATAGTGCCCTCTACTCTTCTGTTTCGTAATCTGTATAACCTTATAAACTTTCAATGGTACAACAGCACCATCTGATGTTCTTCTTGATATATGCACTACCTTACAATAATTTGATGCTACAATTGCTCCCTCTGCTGATCTATTTTACATAGTTACATAGTAGGTGAGGTTGAAAAAAGACACAAGTCCATCAAGTCCAACCTATGTGTGTGATTATATGTCATTGTATATCCCTGTATGTTGCGGTCGTTCAGGTGCTTATCTAATAGTTTCTTGAAGCTATCAATGTTGCCCGCTGAGACCACCGCCTGTGGAAGGGAATTCCACATCCTTGCCGCTCTTACAGTAAAGAACCCTCTATGTAGTTTAAGGTTAAACCGCTTTTTTTTCTAATTTTAGTGAATGGACGCGTGTCTCATTAAATTCCCTTAAGCGGAAACATTTTCTCCCTATTGTGGGGTCACCAGTCCGGTATTTATATATTGTGGGGTCACCAGTACAGTATTTGTAAATTGAAATCATATCCCCTCTCAAGCGTCTCTTCTCCAGAGAGAATAAGTTCAGCGCTCGCAACCTTTCCTCATAACTAAGATCCTCCAGACCCTTTATTAGCTTTGTTGCCCTTCTTTGTAGTCGCTCCATTTCCAGTACATCCTTCCTGAGGACTGGTGCCCAGAACTGGACAGCATACTCCAGGTGCGGCCGGACCAGAGTCTTGTAGAGCGGGAGAATTAATGTTTTATATTCGGAGTTGATCCCCTTTTTAATGCCAATATTCTGTTTGCTTTGTTAGCAGCAGCTTGGCATTGCATGTCATTGCTAAGCCTATCATCTACTAGGACCCCCAGGTCCTTCTCCATCCTAGATTCCCCCAGAGGTTCTCCCCCCAGTCTATAGATTGCATTCAGATTTTTGCCACCCAAATGCATTATTTTACATTTTTCTACATTGAACCTCATTTGCCATGTAGTTGCCCCTCCCCCATTAATTTGTTCAGATCTTCTTGCAAGGTTTCCACATCCTGCGGAGAAGTTATTGCCCTGCTTAGCTTAGTATCATCTGCAAATACAGAGATGGAACTGTTTATCCCATCCCCCAGGTCGTTTATGAACAAATTAAATAGGATTGGTCCCAGCACAGAACCCTGGGGAACCCCACTACCCACCCCTGACCATTCCGAGTACCCCCCATTTATCACCACCCTCTGAACTCGCCCTTGTAGCCAGTTTTCAATCCATGTACTCACCCTATGGTCCATGCCAACGCACCTTATTTTGTACAGTAAACATTTATGGGGAACTGTGTCAAATTCTTTTTGCAAAATCCAGATACACCACGTCTACGGGCCTTCCTTTATCTAGATGTTTGGGGGTTCTAAGTGATTTTCAAGCCAAAAATCTGGATTTTAACTTGCGGGCAACAAATGTCAGAAATAGGCTTAGGCGTGAAAGGGTTAAGGACCCACAGGTGCAAGTCATCTGGTCCCGATGATTTATTAATGTTAAGTTTTTCAAGTCTATTTCTAATTCTAGCTGCCCTGATTGCACCCTTACATTTTTTGTTGCATTCTTTGTAAAGTTGGAATGCTGATGATGATCCCTCAGCCTTGTATTTTTTTGAAGGCCTTCTCTTTTGCTTTTATATGCATTTTTTGTAGTTAAGCCACCCAGGACTTTTATTAGCTCTTTTAAATGATATGGTATATAACCTGACAATGAAACTAAGCTGCCACTGGACTCTGTGATTGTCTGTCAAGGTGAGTGTGTACAGTCGAAGTACAGCTTCGACTGAGGAGAAGAAGGGGTGTCTTAAAAATGTAACTAAGTGCGATTAAAAAAAGTTTTATGGACAGCACTTGACTGTGTTAAACTGTTACCTTCCAATACTTTTACAGCACCCTCAGCTGTTTTACTTTATATATAGCCTTACAACGGCACAAAGTTACAATAGCGCCCAATGGTCTTCTCTTTTCTCTATAAACTTACACAGTTGCGCCCTCTGCTGTTCTTCTTTATATACAAATTTACTATTGTACATGTATAATGGACAGATCCTTATCTACAATACATAAATATCATCATCATCGTCTCATCTGCCTCGGGCATGGAACACAATAAAAATCTTCACAGCAGCTGCAGGTCAACAAGTCAACAATGATCTTCTCTGATTTGCCCACTTCTGGTCTGTTAAATATCCAATTGAAAGTATTTTGTTATAGAAAGAGTTATGTGCTAGAAGTGCAAAAGTACAAAAAAAACCCTGTCATTCAACCTACTTCCTCATAGCCCAGGTCATCCCGGACGAGCCCCCACCATGTGACTGGACAGTGAAAGGAGAAGCAGCACAGCGATGAGCCAATCTCGCTGTCACTCTGCTCTCTCTGCCTATCAGCATTCTTCTTGCATGAACTGATTGGCTCCTTGTGTTGCCTATTCCTCTTCAAGTCTGATCTCTGCTGTACAGGGACTGTAAGAGGTTGAAAAAGGGATGGACTTACACTGCTAATGATGTATGTATTAATGATTACAGAACTTTTGTCTCTATTTTATCTGCCTGGAGTTAGGTCCACGATTGAAGTCCTGGAGAGCTTGAAAACCTTGTGTGCCTGTGTTGGTGTTTGACCCCCACAGGGCTGCAATCAGGGGTGGGGCAGCCCATACACATGTAGGGGGCTCAGGCATCCTGAGGGACCAGGGCGCCCAGGCCCCAACCATGGCTGGAGTCCTCCCCAGGCTGCCTTGGCTTCTGTGTGGAGTTACTTTCCAGGTCCAGCCTGGCCAATTCAGCAGGAAAGGAAGGGGGTGGGCAGAGGCAGAGAGGAGACCTGCCTGGCAGATTGATATAGAAAAGGGTCAGGAGTGTAATGTACTTGTCTGCCACAGGAGATTGCTATAGTGGCACCCAAAGGTAAAGAAAGTCCGCTTGGCTGGGGAAAGGTTTTTCTTTAATTGCTACAGCCTGCAGATGGCAGTGCCCAGAGTCTCCTCTCTGCTTCCCTTCCTTCTGGGGGATTCCTCTTGACTGGGATGGCTGTGTGTGCAGGGAGAGGGTCTTGCATCTGAAAGGTGTGGGGGCGACCACTAGCAGGACCTGGCTGTGTGTGTTAAATGTGCCATCTTTTAACAAAAGAATGTCACTTTGCTGGATTGGGCCATCTGCTGGATTGGGCTGTCTATTTCCTGCATATATAGGGATGTCTTGCTGCTGGATTGGGCTGTCTATTTGCTGAAAATGTGGAGATGTCTCTTTGCTGAATATTTGGGGATGTCTCTTTGCTAGATTGGCCCAGCTCTTTGCTGAATATGTGGGGAAGTCTCTTTGCTTAATATATGGGGATGTCTCTTTGCTGGATTGGGCCGTCTCTTTGCTGGATTGGGGCATCTCTTTGCTGGATTGGGCCATCTCTTTGCTATATATGTGGAGATATCTCTCTACTGGATTGGGCTGTCTCTTTGCTGAAGATATGGGGATGTCTCTTTGCTGGATTGGGCCAATTTTTTACTAAATACAGTATATGGGGATGTCTTCCTACTGGATTGGGCTGTCTCTTTGCTGGACTGAGTCATCCCTTTGCTGAATATTTGGAGATGCCTCTGCTGAATATATTGTGATGTCTCTTTGCTGAATATATAGAGATGACTCTTTTTTGAAAATATGGGGATGTTCCTTTCCTGGATTGGGCTGTCTCTTTGCTAGATTGGCCCATCTTTTTGCTGAATATGTGGGGGTGTCTCTCTGCTGGATTGGGTTATCTCTTTGCTAAATATATATGGATGTCTCTTTGCTGGATTGAGCCAACTCTTCGCTTAATATATGAAGACGTCTCTTTGCTAGATTGGCCCATCTATTTCCTGAATATATGGAGATGTCCCTTTGCTGAATATATGGGGATGTCTCTTTGCTGGATTGGTCCATCTCTTTGCTGGATTGGCCCGTATCTTTGCTATGTATGTGGAGATGTCTCTCTGCTGGATTGGGCTGTCTCTTTGCTGAATCTGTGGGGATGTCTCTTTGCTGGATTGGGCCAACTCTTTGCTGGATATATGGAGATGTCTCTCTGCTAGATTGGGCTGTGTCTTTGCTGAATATATGGGGATGTCTCTTTGCTGGATTGAGCCAACACTTTGTGGAATATATGGGGATGTCTCTTTGCTGGATAATGCCAACTCTTTGCTGGATATATGGGGATGTCTCTCTGCTGGATTGGGCTAACACTTTGCCCAATACATGGGGATGTCTCTGTACTGAATTGGGCCAAATTTTTGCTGGTTATATGGGGATGTCTCTCTGCTGGATTAGGCTGTCTCTTTGCTGAATATATAGGGATGTCTCTTTGCTGGATTGGGCCAACTCTTTGCTGGATATATGGGGCTGTCTCTTTGCTGAATATATGGGGATGTCTCTTTGCTGCATTGGGCCAACTATTTGCTGAATATATGGGGATGCAAGCTTTGATGACTCGAAATGCAACTTACTTTATGAAAATTAAAAGTGTAAAAGTGTTAAAATAAAAGTGGGTGCACTGAAGGGTGGATTCAGGGGTATGACCAGTGGGCGGGCCCTGGGGAACTTTGGTGGTCAGGCCTGGGGGGTTCCAGGCCTAAAGCTGTGCAAGCAGGCCCCCAAAATTTCTGATAGCTGCCCTGGAGCCACACACCAGGTGCTGACAATAGCGGGGTTCCACAGCAGAGATTTGGGGATGTGACTAGGCTGAAACTTTTTTATACTAAGAAAATGACAATAATGGTCGTACCTTCAAAGTGTATCTATAGCTAAAACTTTGTTTTGGATAGAGTAGAAAAGGGTTAATAGATAGTGTCACCCGTGGATCTCAAGATCATCAGACATGCACGTTGGTAAAGGCAAACAGTCCCTTTTTCTTTCAAGTAAACAGGCAAAGAGAGAAAAACAGCTCATCTTCAACAAACAGAAAACACGAGATAGTCTAAAACCCTGCTTCACATTGCAGAACAAGTCAAAGGTTCACCGTCACCATACTGGCCCCCCACTGGGGTTTTGGGGTTTCCCCATTGGCTTCAGGGTTTTCTCACAGTCCAGCCACCAAGGATCAGTCCTAAGTTCAGCTCACCCAGCTTATTCGGAAAACCAGTCCTCTCCTCTACACCTGGACTACCCCGGAATCTCCAACCCTGCATGGATGAGAACCCCTGAGTACTCAACACTACCCTTAAAATTCTTCCCCTAAGGGACCACAACCTGAATAGTTTTACTAAAAGTTTTACCAACGTTTCAGAGAGTTTGTGAGGTGAGGGAAGCCAATAAGGAGAGGAGGAGGAGGAAGGGCGTTACCTCCTCCCCACATCCTTGGCTCATCTCTCATCAGGTGGCTCCCCTGGGTGTGGCGCTGTCCTGTCTGGGTATATATTGGGCATCAAATTATAACAGGTACCACACCAGCTGAATTCTACCCTCTGTCTCCGTAGACTGACGACACTGAAAACATGGTAAGTGAGACTCCGCTACTGTCTGTCTGCTTTGTGGTGGGGGTGGTAGAAGTGCCAACGTTCATGGGCAGCTTGGCATGGGGCTCTCTCTATGGGTTTCCTCTGGTGGGGTCATTTGATGTTCCAGGTTACATTCTCGATTAGCAAGGGTCACTTGCACCGGTGAGCAAAATGGGGGTCAGCTGTCTCAGATAGTTGGGGGGGGTGTCGTTAAGAGATCGGAAACTAGGAACTGTCGCCATTTTCGAGGAAGGTGTCTCCTTCCTCAGATCCGTCTTCAATAGGTCATCTCACGCCTGTGACCAGGAAGTCTCCAAAGTCTTGGGAAGTCTCCTTGTTTTCTGTTCTCTCAGCAGCCCCCTGTCCTTTGGAGTGGTCTGAGACAACTGACCCCCATTTGCCCACCTGTGCAGGTCACCCTGACTAGGAGGTGGCCAAGAAAACCACAGCCAGCATGAACATGAGCGATTGGCACAGCCGTGCATCCATGATTATGCCTGTGCACAAGGCTGGACTTCATGCAAATCGGCCCACTCTAATTTTGCAAACACGCAATAAAACAGTATGCTGCGCACTTGCATGAGAGTGACGTCATCACGGCCCGGCTATCCACATAGCAGGAGCACGCAAACCCAGAAGCAAGACCAGGTGAAGGGGGAAGCCCCCGGCAGCAGTGACAGCGCGCTACTGGAGGGCTTTCCTTCAAAGGTAAGTTTCTCATGTGACAATAAAATCGTGCCCACACTACAAGGGCTTGTTCAGGTCCAGGCAGCATGAAAAAGGAAGATTTGCTTACTTGATCTTCCATCCTGTTAGACTGATCCTCAGAGTCTTCTCCCCCATGCTCCAAGGTCTTCTGATGTCATCAAGACTGATGCAGAAACCATAACACCAATTCTTCCCTTTGGGGCCCCCTTCATTCTATAGGGTCCTTCTTCTAGGCCCCCTACATACCATACAACCCCCTACATTCCATAGGGTCCTTCTTCCCATTGGGGGCCCCCTTCATTCCATAAGGTCCTTCTGATAGGGCCCTAGACATCTCAAACACACCTTTCATACCTTAGGACCCCTTCTTCCCACAGGATCCTCTTCATTCTGTGGGCCCCCTGGTTGTCTTGTAATTTCCAGCACCCCTCTACCCCCTGGTGTCCCCCTGTCACCTGCCCGAAGCCTGGCTCTGCATTATATATTTTAAAATAAACAACTAATGCGCACATCTATTTTTGATCAACCGCAGTAGTGAGCAGCTGCCAACATCAAACAGCTTACCACAAACCCACAGCTTTGGCTGAATACCTAGCCATGGGCAGTACAGCGGTGCTCAAATGAATCGTTGTGTGAGTAGCGCAGCAATTAATTTGGCAGGCTGTCACTGAAACCAGCCCACTGAGCCATCGACCCACCGGGAAACTCCCGGTAGTCCCGATGGCCAGTACATTCCTGCCTGTGCAGAGTGGAGGAGGGGCAGAGCGCTGATTGTCATAGAGGAACAAAGACCATCGGACAGATATTTTTGATCCAAGCGATTGATCGCCCCTTCGTGTTAACTTGTCTGCCGATTGATAGAATAGAATGAGGGGTTAACCCTATGCGTGCCATCTGTCGGTAGTGGTGGGATCGGCAAATATCGTCCACCTCTTTAGCCAATCCCCGTCCTCCATTTCTGCCCCGGAGCATCTATTTTACCTCCCGGGTGTGTCGGGGTACACATAATTTACATTTATGACGCCATGATTATTACACCTTGTAGAAGCCGATTTCTTGTATGCAGCCAGCCGAGCAAATAGAGAAAAATAAAAACAATAAAATATTTAACATAATATTGATAATGATATTAATATTACAACATAATAATACATTATTTTATTAACAAGGGCAATACAATAATAATAATAATGATAATAATAAACTACAATATTATTAATAAAAATAATAATAATAATAACAATAATATTATATATTAGCGATAATAATATTAAAACATAATAAAATAATAAGATAACAACAATAATATAATGAAAAAATATATATTCATAAAAAATATTAATAAATAAAAAATATATATATATATAAAAAAATCCACAACAATTATATAATATTAAAAATAATATTGATAATAATGACAATATTACAACATAATATAATAACAACGATAATACAATAATAAAAAAAATACAATAATAAAAATATGGATAATAATAAAAACAATTATATAATATCAAAAATATTGATAATAATGATAATATTACAACATAATAAAATAGTACAACGATAATAAAAAAATACTAATAAAAATATTGATAATAATGACAATAAAAACAATGATATAATATTAAAAATAATAATAACACAATAATAAGAAATACTACAAAATAAATTAAAATATTGATAACAACAATAACATTAATTATTATATGATATTAAAAATATTGACAATTATATTAATATTACAACATGATAAAAATGCAGCAATGATAATACAATAATAAAATAAAATACAAATTACTAAAAATAAAAATATTGATAATGAAAAAAACAACAATTATATCATATAAAAAATATTAATAACAATACAATAATAAAAATACTACAAAATTCATAAAAATATTGATAACAATAAAGACAATAATAACAATAATATAATATTAATAATTATGCTATTAATATTAAAACATAATACTACAGCAACAATGATAATACAATAATAAAAAAATACAATATTACTAATACAAATATTGATAATAAAAATAAATAAAAAAAATTATATAATACAAAAATATAATAACAATGATAATAATATTAAAAAACTACAAAATAAAAATATTGATAATAATAATAAAAAAATAATAATAATGATAATAAAAACAATTATATAATATTAAACATAATATTGATAATAATGCTATTAGTATTACAACATAATAAAATAAACAACAACAATACAATAATAAAAAATAATACTGTATTACATTATTATTAATAATAATAATAATACAAATATTGATAATAAAACAATAATACAATTTTGCACAGATGCAGATTAAAGATGTAACAAAATCCATGTATAGGGATCTCCGCCCTCCACTCATGTTATCCCCTCCCCCTCCCCACCCCCGCGGGGTCCTATAATAGAGACATGAGCTAATAATTGGGGGTCGGCGTCCCTTCCGCTATGTACAGAACACCGACACATCCGCCGGAGAGCTTTGAATATTGAAATCTTTATTTATTAGGAATGCAGCTCAGGCAGCCAATCAGAGCTCATCGTATGCTAGTCTGATCTCAGTGATCTGTGATTGGCTGAACAAATATTGTTGTTTATTGTCTGTCGAATGAGATAAACCATTCCAGACGATCGGGTGAAGATCTCACAGAAGGATCTGAATCTGCAGTAAATAGTGAAGCTTGAAATCTACAGACATCAATGCATAATGCTGACAAGCTAACATGTTTCAGGTGCTGGGGGCAGTGCGATGGGCAATGGGGAGTGTTACAGGAACCCAAATCTCACAGGGAGGCTCAGAGCTGCAGATAGTGGTGTCCCTCCCTCCCCCCTTCAGCTACACAGCACGCAGTGTAAATCACAAGACTGGCTGGACACAATTAGGAAAATGTTAGCCGTCCCCGGCTGCTGCAGAGGAGGCGGAGCAACCAGACAGACATGCCCACCTAGAAACAGCAGAGAAACAAGGCGGAGCCAAAGTCACTAAAAACAACCAATTAGATATTCATTACATTTTATTTATAAATATATCAACAGATCCGCGCTTTCAGACTATTTTACACCTGCAGCCCCCCTATGTAAGAAGGGGGACACCTAAGTGATCCCCCAAAAAACTAAAAATCAAAGTATAGGGAGTGGCGCTGTGTTAGAACAAAGGGTGTGGCTGTAAAATGAACAAGTGCTCTAGTGTGTGATATAATTGCTTCTTAGAAGTGAAGAAATATGTTATAATATGAAACTCCCAAAAATCAATGTATCCATATATATGTAATTAGTGAAGAATCCTTATTTAGTGATAAAGGGAATTTTCAACTATGTGTGCAAGCAGCAACACAAATTTTAAATCATCACCATTATATAACATATATAAACCTACTAATTAGTAAATATAAAGTGCCAAGTGCCAAGTGGTGCTGTGTATAAAAACTGTGGTTATCAAACCATTGTGCATTAATGTGCAAAAAACATTTAAAAATAGTAAATCATTAATAATGTGTAAAATCTGCAACTATGTATCGAAAAAAATCCCATATACTGTTTGTTGCAAAGTGTTCATAACAGTAATATAATGTGCCGTGCACCAAATCCCCGTAGAAATCGCGCAGAAGGTTCTTCTTTGGTGGTGAAGAGCCGTGCTGTAATTATTGGCAATCTCCCCCCAATGTGTTCGCACTCACCGGAGCACTCCACCCCTGCAGGGGTACGAGCGTATGAGGTTGATCTTGTTGGTCTCTCCGATTATATGGGTGCATATAAGAAGCAATTATATCACACACTAGAGCACTTGTTAATTTTACAGCCACACCTTTTATTACATTTTATTTGGCAACACAGAGCAGCTGATGGGCGGACCTGATGCCCAACACCCCCCAGACTTTGTGCCTGACACCCCCCAGACTTTGTGCCTGACACCCCCCCAGACTTTGTGCCTCACACCCGCCCATACTTTGTGCCTGACACCCGCCCATACTTTGTGCCTGACACCCCCCCCCCAGACTTTGTACCAGACACCCCCCCAGACTTTGTGTCTCACACCCCTCCAGACTTTGTGTCTCACACCCCCCAGACTTTGTGCCTGACACCCCCCCCCCCCCAGACTTTGTACCAGACACCCCCCCAGACTTTGTGTCTCACACCCCTCCAGACTTTGTGTCTCACACCCCCCAGACTTTGTGCCAGGGTCCAGCAGAGCAGAGGAATCTCCATTGCTTTTTTGTTTTATGATACTCGGAGGGCTAAAATGACAATTGATATAGAGGAGTCCGGCTGATAGTGAGATCGGGGGAGCGATATGAACGCTAATGGGGGAGGGGAGGGGGAGGAGCTCTGCTGTGTTGATCTGTAACATTATTGTTTACAATTATTATGAATATTATTAATAATAGTAAATATTAATAATAGTTGGCAATAATCCCGCTGTCTCCCACTAATCCCAATCACTCCCATTAATCCCAATCTCTCTCCCACTAATCCCAATCGCTCCCAGTAACCCCACTCTCTCCCACTAATCCCGATCTCCCACTAATCCCAATCTCTCCCAGTAACCCCGCTCTCTCCCACTAATCCCAATATCTCTCCCACTAATCCCACTCTCTCCCACTAATCCCAATATCTCTCCCACTAATCCCACTCTCTCCCACTAATCCCACTCTCTCCCACTAATCCCACTCTCTCCCACTAATCCCACTCTCTCCCAGTAACCCCAATCTCTCCCACTAATTCCAATCTCTCTCTCACTAATCCAAATCTCTCCCAGTAACCCCGCTCTCTCCCAGTAACCTTGCTCTCTCCCACTAATCCCAATCTCTCTCCCACTAATCCCAATCTCTCTCCCAGTAACCCTGCTCTCTCCCAGTAACCCCACTCTCTCCCAGTAATCCTGTTATCTCCCACTAATCCCAATCTCTTTCCCACTAATCCCAATCTCTTTCCCACTAATCCCAATCTCTCTCCCACTAATCCCAATCTCTCCCAGTAACTCCGCTGTTCCCAGTAACCCCAACCTCTCCCACTAATCCTGCTCTCTCCCAGTAACCCTGCTCTCTCCCAGTAACCCTGCTCTCTCCCAGTAACCCTGCTCTCTCCCACTAATCCCAATCTCTCTCCCACTAATCCAAATCTCTCTCCCAGTAACCCCACTCTCTCCCACGAATCCCAATGTCTCCCACTAATCCCGTTATCTCCCACTAATCCCAATCTCTTTCCCACTAATCCCAATCTCTCTCCCACTAATCCCAATCTCTGCCACTAATCCCGCTCTCTGCCACTAATCCCGCTCTCTCCCACTAATCCCACTCTCTCCCAGTAACCCCAATCTCTCACACTAATCCCAATCTCTCTCTCACTAATCCAAATCTCTCCCAGTAACCCCGCTCTCTCCCAGTAACCTTGCTCTCTCCCACTAATCCCAATCTCTCTCCCACTAATCCCAATCTCTCTCCCAGTAACCCCGCTCTCTCCCAGTAACCCCACTCTCTCCCAGTAACCCCACTCTCTCCCACTAATCCCGTTATCTCCCACTAATCCCAATCTCTTTCCCACTAATCCCAATCTCTCTCCCACTAATCCCAAACTCTCCCAGTAACTCCGCTGTTCCCAGTAACCCCAATCTCTCCCACTAATCCTGCTCTCTCCCAGTAACCCTGCTCTCTCCCACTAATCCCAATCTCTCTCCCACTAATCCAAATCTCTCTCCCAGTAACCCCACTCTCTCCCAGTAACCCCACTCTCTCCCACGAATCCCAATGTCTCCCACTAATCCCGTTATCTCCCACTAATCCCAATCTCTTTTCCACTAATCCCAATCTCTCTCCCACTAATCCCAATCTCTTTCATTAATCCCAATCTCTTCCATTAATCTCAATCTTTCCCACTAATCCCACTCTCTCCCACTAATCCCGCTCTCTCCCAGTAACCCCAATCTCTCCCACTAATCCCAATCTCTCTCTCCCACTAATCCTAATCTCTCTCCCACTAATCCCAATCTCTCCCAGTAACCCCGCTGTCTTCCAGTAACCCCAATCTCTCCAACTAATCCTGCTCTCTCCCACTAACCCTATTCTCTCCCACCAATCCCAATCTCTCTCCCACTAATCCCACTGTCTCCCACTAACCCCAATCTCTCCCACTAATCCCGCTCTCTCCCAGTAACCCCAATCTCTCCCACTAATCCCAATCTCTCTCTCCCACTAATCCCACTGTCTCCCACTAATCCCACTGTCTCCCACTAATCCCGCTCTCTCCCAGTAATCCCGCTCTCTCCCAGTAATCCCGCTCTCTCCCAGTAATCCCATTCTCTCTCCCACTAATCCCAATCTTTCTCCCACTAATCACAATCTCTCCCAGTAACCCCGCTGTCTCCCAGTAACCCTGCTCTCTCCCACTAATCCCAATCTCTCCCACTAATCCCGCTCTCTCCCAGTAACCCCAATCATTCTCCCACTAATCCCAATGTCTCTCCCACGAATCCCAATCTCTCCCACTAATCCCGCTCTCTCCCAGTAACCCCAATCTCTCCCACTAATCCCAATCTCTCCCACTAATCCCAATCTCCCTTCCACGAACCCCACTGTCTCCCAGTAACCCTGCTCTCTCCCACTAATCCCGCTCTCTCCCAGTAACTCCAATCTCTCCCACTAATCCCAATCTCTCCCACTAATCCCAATCTCTCCCACTAATCCCAATCTCTCCCACTAATCCCAATCTCTCCCACTAATCCCACTCTCTCCCACTAATCCCAATCTCTCCCACTAATCCCAATCTCTCTCCCACTAATCCCAATCTCCCCCAGTAAATCCGCTCTCTCCCACTAATCCCGCTTTCTCCCACTAACCCCACTTTCTCCCACTAACCCCGCTCTCTCCCACTAACCCCGCTCTCTCCCACTAACCCCAATGTCTCTCCCACTAACCCCAATGTCTCTCTCACGAATCCCAATGTCTCTCCCACGAATCCCAATGTCTCTCCCACTAATCCCAATGTCTCTCCCACTAATCCCAATGTCTCTCCCACTAATCCCAATCTCTCCCACTAATCCCAATCTCTCTCCCACGAACCCCACTGTCTCCCAGTAACCCTGCTCTCTCCCACTAATCCCGCTCTCTCCCAGTAACTCCAATCTCTCCCACTAATCCCAATCTCTCTCCCACTAATTCCAATCTCCCCCAGTAACCCCGCTCTCTCCCACTAATCCCGCTTTCTCCCACTAACCCCGCTTTCTCCCACTAACCCCGCTCTCTCCCACTAACCCCAATGTCTCTCCCACTAACCCCAATGTCTCTCCCACGAATCCCAATGTCTCTCCCACTAATCCCAATGTCTCTCCCACGAATCCCAATGTCTCTCCCACTAATCCCAATCTCTCCCACTAATCCCAATCTCTCTCCCACGAACCCCACTGTCTCCCAGTAACCCTGCTCTCTCCCACTAATCCCGCTCTCTCCCAGTAACTCCAATCTCTCCCAGTAACTCCAATCTCTCCCACTAATCCCAATCTCTCCCACTAATCCCGCTCTCTCCCACTAATCCCAATCTCTCTCCCACTAATCCCAATCTCTCTCCCACTAATCCCAATCTCTCTCCCACTAATCCCAATCTCTCCCAGTAACCCCGCTCTCTCCCAGTAACCCCACTCTCTCCCACTAATCCCAATCTCTCTCCCACTAATCCCAATCTCTCTCCCACTAATCCCAATCTCTCCCAGTAACCCCGCTCTCTCCCACTGATCCCAATCTCTCCCACTAATCCCAATCTCTCCCACTAATCCCAATCTCTCTCCCACTAATCCCAATCTCCCCCAGTAACCCCGCTCTCTCCCACTAATCCCGATCTCTCCCACTAATCCCAATCTCTCCCACTAACCCCACTTTCTCCCACTAACCCCGATCTCTCCCACTAATCCCGATCTCTCCCACTAACCCCTCTCTCTCCCACTAACCCCGCTCTCTCCCAGTAAACCAGCCCCCCCTGACCTCAGGCCTACTGTCGGAGGGTAGGTGATCTCAGTGGGAGAGCTCACTTTCTATTCGGTCTTCTCTCTCCAGGATAGTAACCTGACGGTGGAGGATATCATGGCCCTGATGGTGGTGAAATTTGAAAGTTACACCTCTAAGAGTAGCGGAGACAAGAACACGTTGTGTACCGACAAGCTGTATGGCATGGCCACAGCAGAATTCCCCACCCTCTGTGTAAGTGACACCTATTGGTGGGGACACCCCAAAGGGCAGCCAATCCCATCCTTACATTTGTCTTATGTGATTACTGACTCAAATATGGAGAGTAGACATTCATTGAAAGGGAGTGGGAGTGTCACTGAGCAAAAAACCTCCCCATTGTGGGAGGGGCAGAGACACAAACTACTGCAGGAAATCCCCCCATTGTGGGAGGAGCAGAGACACAAACTACTGCAGGGAAATCTCCCCATTGTGGGAGGGGCAGAGACACAAACTACTGCAGGAAATCTCCCCATTGTGGGAGGGGCAGAGACAGAAACTACTGCAGGAAATCTCTCCATTGTGGGAGGGGCAGAGACACAAACTACTGCAGGAAATCTCACCATTGTGGGAGGGGCAAAGACACAAACTACTGCAGGAAATCTTCCCATTGTGGGAGGGGCAGAGACACAAACTACTGCAGGAAATCTTCCCATTGTGGGAGGGGCAGAGACACAAACTACTAGGGGGAATCTCATCGTTCTGGGAGGGGCAGAGACACAAACTACTGCAGGAAATCTCCCCATTGTGGGAGGGGCAGAGACACAAACTACTGCAGGAAATCTTCCCATTGTGGGAGGGGCAGAGACACAAACTACTGGGGGAAATCTCTCCATTGTGGGAGGGGCAAAGACACAAACTACTGCAGGAAATCTTCCCATTGTGGGAGGGGCAGAGACACAAACTACTAGGGGGAATCTCATCGTTCTGGGAGGGGCAGAGACACAAACTACTGCAGGAAATCTCCCCATTGTGGGAGGGGCAGAGACACAAACTACTGCAGGAAATCTCCCTATTGTGGGAGGGGCAGAGACAAAAACTACTGGGGGAAATTTACCCATTGTGGGAGGGGCAGAGACACAAACTACTGCAGGAAATCTCCCCATTGTGGGAGGGGCAGAGACACAAACTACTGCAGGGAAATCTCCCCATTGTGGGAGGGGCATAGACACAAACTACTGCAGGGAAATCTCCCCATTGTGGGAGGGGCAGAGACACAAACTACTGCAGGGAAATCTCCCCATTGTGGGAGGGGCAGAGACACAAACTACTGAAGGAAATCTCAAAATTGTGGGAGGGGCAGAGACACAAACTACTGCAGGCAATCTCCCCATTGTGGGAGGGGCAGAGACATAAACTGCTGCAGGAAATCTCACCTATAAAAAAAATAAACTGAAAAGTTGTCCTAATTCCGTTTTACAGACGAGCGCCAAGAAGGATGAGATCATTAAGGAAATCATCGATAAGATGGACGCCAACAACGACAAGAGGGTGACCTTCGAGGAATTTATGTCTTTCTCGTCTTCTTTGGCCTCAGTCATAAGGGACCTCTTGAAGGAGTAGTGTCCTGGGCGCAGGGGGCGGAGCAACAGTTACTGAATTCAGCGATTGTGCAATCCTTCAATAAAAGTAAAAAGATTTAATCTCATCTGCAGTTTTTGAGCTAAAAAAAGTGTAAATTGCAAAAATAAAAAAAGATTTTATTGGTCGAATTCTCTGACTTCATATAATAGTGATAGTAGCCATCAACTCGCAGCAGCCAATCAGAAAGGGGGAGAACCATAAAACGGAACTCTGCAGATAAAATAAAATGTTATTTAGTATTGTTACAAAGTCTGAGAATCAGAAATCAGACTGCCCAGCCGGAATCACAGGACTGGCTGAATGGAATAACCCGGATTGTGGCAATATTCCAATCCATGGTCAGACGTTCAGAGGCAAATGTTGTCATACTTCCCAGGAGTCTTCAGAAGGGGAGGAGGGGCTTTCTCAGCTAAGCACACCCTCCTGCATGCCTGAGCTAAGGGCAGATAAATTCCAGGAAGTAAATGCTACATGAATCATCTGCCCTTACTGAAAGTAGTCGCAGCTAGAAATGCTAGGGGGTGTTTTCAAAGTAATTCCTTTACAAAATAAATCACAGAGACACGGATGGATGGATGGATGGATGGATGGATGGATGGGAGGAGGTTGCTCTGAATATTAAAATTAAATTAAATTGCGTTTTTTTAGTTTGTGGTGTTCAGATGCCGGGTGGTTCTGCTACAACAGCGCCCTCTGCTGTTACAATTTATATAAAACCTTACATTGGTGCAAAGCTACAACATCGCCCTCTACTGTTCTACTTTATATAGAACCTTACATTGGTACAAAGCTACAACATCGCCCTCTGCTGTTCTACTTTATATAGAACCTTACATTGGTACAAAGCTACAACATCGCCCTCTGCTGTTCTACTTTATATAAAACCTTACATTGGTACAAAGCTACAACATCGCCCTCTGCTGTTCTACTTTATATAAAACCTTACATTGGTACAAAGCTACAACATCGCCCTCTGCTGTTCTAATTTAGATTAAACTTTACATTGGTAGAAAGCTATAGTATCACCGTCTGTTCTAATTGATATAAAACCTTCCACTGGTACAAAGCAAGAACAGCACCCTCTGCTGTTTCAATTTATATAAAACCCTTACATTGGTACAAAAGCTAAATAGCGCCCTCTTCTTCTCTCTCATCTATAACCTTACACAATTGCTCCCTCTGCTGTTATTCTTGTTATATAACCTTACATTGGTATAAAGCTACAACATCGCCCTCTGCTGTTCTACTTTATATAAAACCTTACATTGGTACAAAGCTACAACATCGCCCTCTGCTGTTCCACTTTATATAAAACCTTACATTGGTATAAAGCTACAACATCACCCTCTGCTGTTCTACTTTATATAGAACCTTACATTGGTACAAAGCTACAACATCGCCCTCTGCTGTTCTACTTTATATAGAACCTTACATTGGTACAAAGCTACAACATCGCCCTCTGCTGTTCTACTATATATTAAACCTTACATTGGTACAAAGCTACAACATCGCCCTCTGCTGTTTACTTTATATAGAACCTTACATTGGTACAAAGCTACAACATCGCCCTCTGCTGTTCTACTTTATATAGAACCTTACATTGGTACAAAGCTACAACAGTGCCCCCTGGTGTTCTAATTTATATAGAACCTTACAATGGAACAAAGCTACAACAGTGCCCCCTGGTGTTCTAATTTATATATAGCCTTACACGTATACAAAGCTCAAAGCTGCAACAGTAACAGTGCCCCCTTTATATATAAATTCACAAATGCCCCATCTGCAATAATAATAATACATTTTATATATATATATATATATATATATACATACATACATACATACACACACACACATATACACACACACACAATAATTGACCTACCTATATACACCTTACAATAATCTGATGCTACATTTGTGCACTCCGATGTTTTACTTTACATATGTTTTACAATGGCACAAAGCTATAACAGCGCCCTCTGCTGTTCTGCTTTATATATAGCCTTACAATCATACAAAGCTATAACAGCACCTCCTTGCTGTTTGGTTTTATATATAACCTTACAATGACACATAGCTGCAACAGTGCCCCCTGCTGTTCTAACTTACATATAAACTTAGAAATTATCACATGCCTGATCGGAGGCTGAAATGGTGGGAGGGCTTCCCTTGTGACTAAGTGCAGAGCACCCCTGAAGGTGGCACAGGGAGAGCTATACCCAAAGAGGCAGAGGTTGCTGGCTGCGGCAGGCTGAGGTGGAGAAGAGAAGTCCAGTGGTGGGCAGCTCACAAGCAGGGTAGACTGCTAGGCAGGGGTACCTCAGAAGTACCAGACGTGATCGAGCAGCAGGGAGAACCAGAAGCAGTCAGGAGGCCGGAGGCCGGAGTTCATACACAAGATAGCCAGCAGCAGCAAAGTCAATGGAACAAGCTGGGGTTCATACACAGGGCAGCAGATCAGAGTAGAGTAAACAGGAACAAGCCAGTCAAGTCGGGGTCAACACAGATCAGATGGGTCAAGGCAAGCCGGGTTGTTAGCAGGTAATCCAAGACAAACAGGGACAGGAACTCAGGAATACACAAGAAGCTGAAGATCATGCAGCAGTTGGTGACTGCTGCAGCAGGCTTTAAATAGGACACTGGCGCCTGGGGTCTCTTGCGTATTGCGTGTGCGCACACTGGCGAATATACTGTCCTGGCCGTTCTCGCCCATGTCACATTTGTAGATCCGCGATTCTACTGGCCATTGATGCCAGTTCTCCTGCAGGTATATATATACACACACATATACACACACACACATACATACATACATATACATACACACACACACACATATATATACATATACACATACAAAATAATCTACCCATCGATTTAAACCTTACAATAAATTTGATGCTATATTTGTGCACTCTGATGTTCTACTTTATATATGTTTTACAATGGCACAAAGCTATAACAGCGCCCTCTGCTGTTCTGATTTATATATAACCTTACAATGATACAAACCTATAACAGCACCTCCTGCTGTTGGGTTATATATATATATATAGAACCTTACAATAATTGAATGCTACAACATCGCCCTCTGCTGTTCTACTTTATATATAACCTTACAATGATACATAGCTGCAACAGTACCCCCTGCTGTTCAAATTTATATATAAAACATAGAAATGCTATAACAGCGCCTCCTGCTATTTGGTTTTAGAAATAATCCTACAATGCTATACCTTGACCTCTATCAACTTCATAAAAAAAAAAAAAACACCTGTAGGGAAAATATATATATATATATATATATATATATATATATATATATATATATATATATATATATATATATATATATATATTATATACACACACACGCACACACACACACACTCTAACCTTTCCCACAAGAAAACCTCATCACAAGAATAGTGAAGTCACCTCTGCAGCACAAAAGCCTAAGGAAGAATATGTATAGTTATTAACTATTTCTTCCAGTTTTTTTTTAAGTAAGCTGCTAATAATGACGGGGGAGGGGACCTGATATTTTAATTGGACCTGGCATTTTACTGAACAATCCACTTTTTAATTCCTATAATCCAAGTAAATCAAGCAAGTCCCCAGATATGTCCTGCCACCCTTAGTTCCCTTCTCCTGCTGTTCACTGAGACCTCTATTGGGATTCCTAAAGCACAACTCCACTAATGGACTATATTTAGAGTTAGAACCTCTGTCAGGGTTGATTTACTGTCTGTTATCCCACTGGGGAGATTTCATCTCACTTCCGGATGGGGGGTCACTAGGAGAGGAAGTGCTGGAATATTTCTTCTTTTTTTTTGCAGGGAGTGTGGTGTCAGATAAGGACCGAGCCCATACACAGCCCTCAGCCCACCTGAGCCGGTTAATGAGATGTGGGCTGTAAGTTAATGAGCGGTCCTTCTCTATAGAAGAGACACTCTCCAGGAACTCTTCTTTGTCCCAATACAGGGTTAAATATTCAGTCACAGGCTGGGCGATAGGAGGAGGAGATTTGGGCTCCAGGGAAACCAAACCTAAACACTTTAATCGGTTTGTTGGGATCGGCCTCAGCAAGACGTGACTCAGCCGTTGTCAGAGCTGATACTGGTGACCAAAGCTCAGAACTGGGGACGCCGACACCCAACATACACTAGTTGTCTACAAAAGAATACAGCCTTACCATTTTCTTTGCTGTAGTCCAAACTCGGCTTCTGCCTGGGGCACCATTGCTCAGGGGACACCATTCTGACTAAGTAATGCTAAGCCCAGGTACAGGCTGGTGGGACAAGGCCAATGCTCTGGAGCTGTTGGAGCCACCCCTGCACCTGCACTTGGCTACAGTGGTCCTAAAGAGTGGGGGCATGGCTAGAACCAGGGAACACACTTGGCTTACATTGGTTCCAGAGAGAGGGGGCGTGGCTGGAACCAGGGAACACACTTGGCTTACATTGGTCCCAGAGAGAGGGGGCGTGGCTGGAACCAGGGAACACACTTGGCTTACATTGGTTCCAGAGAGAGGGGGCGTGGCTGGAACCAGGGAACACACTTGGCTTACATTGGTTCCAGAGAGAGGGGGCGTGGCTGGAGCCAGGGAACACACTTGGGTTACATTGGTGCTAGAGAGAGGGGCATGGCTGGAGCCAGGGAACACACTTGGCTTACATTGGTCTCAGAGAGAGGGGGCGTGGCTGGAACCAGAGCACACATTTGGCTTACATTGGTCTCAGAGAGAGAGGGCATGGCTGGAGCCAGGGAACACACTTGGCTTACATTGGTCTCAGAGAGAGGGGGCGTGGATGGAACCAGGGAACACACTTGGCTTACATTGTTCCAAGAGAGAGGGGGCGTGGCTGGAGCCAGGGAACACACTTGGGTTACATTGGTGCTAGAGAGAGGGGGCATGGCTGGAGCCAGGGAACACACTTGGCTTACATTGGTGCTAGAGAGAGGGGGCGTGGCTGGAGCCAGGGAACACACTTGGGTTACATTGTTCCAAGAGAGAGGGGGCATGGCTGGAACCAGGGAAGACACTTGGGTTACATTGGTTCCAGAGAGAGGGGGCGTGGCTGGAGCCAGGGAACACACTTGGGTTACATTGGTGCTAGAGAGAGGGGGCGTGGCTGGAACCAGGGAAGACACTTGGGTTACATTGGTGCTAGAGAGAGGGGGCGTGGCTGGAGCCAGGGAACACACTTGGCTTACATTGGTCCTAGAGAGAGGGGGCATGGCTGGAACCAGGGAACACACTTGGCTTACATTGTCCCAGAGAGTGGGGGCGTGGCTGGAACCAGGGAAGACACTTGGCTTACATTGGTCCTAGAGAGAGGGGGCGTGGCTGGAACCAGGGAAGACACTTGGCTTACATTGGTCCTAGAGAGAGGGGGCGTGGCTGGAACCAGGGAACACACTTGGTTTACATTGGTCCTAGAGAGAGGGGGCGTGGCTGGAGCCAAGGAACACACTTGGCTTACATTGGTCCTAGAGAGAGAGGGCGTGGCTGGAGCCAGGGAACACACTTGGCTTACATTGTTCCAAGAGAGAGGGGGCGTGGCTGGAAC
>JBBGZY010002888.1:0-54405 GCA_037952925.1 Lithobates clamitans | reverse complement strand
CGGTCATACGACACTGTACACAAACTATCATTTTTATCATTTTCTTCCCACAAATAGAGCTTTCTTTTGCTGGTATTTCATCACCTCTGGGGGGGGGGGGGGGGTATTTTTTGATAAACAAACTAAAAATATACCAACATTTTTGAAAAAAAAAAGTTTTTCTCAGTTTCTGTCATAAAATTTTGTGGCACTGATGAGGAGTCACTGATATACAGCACTGATGGGCACTGATGGGCGGAACTGATGATGAGGTACTGATGTGTTACTGCTGGGCTCTGATTGGCACTGTGGTGGGCACTGGCAGTCTTTTATTATGGGGACACTGCCGGGCACTTATTGTCATGTGATTGGCACATCTGAGGGGGCTGTGCTGATAATCAATGTGCTGATTATCAGCACAGACCCTCCCCCCCCCGACAGGGAAAGCCGCTGATTGGCTCTCCCTGTCAGCGTGAAGCGAGGAATGCCGGCACTTCCTGGTTCATGTGATGATAAGCTGTGATTGGTCACAGCTGATCACAAGGTAAGAAGCCTCTGTCTTCTTATCACAATCGGAGATGAGGCATGTCAGACTGACACCCCTCACTCGTGATCGCCATGCTGCTCCCCCACGGGCGCGCGGCGGCATGTTATCCTGGTGGATGTCATATGACGCCCAGTCAAGGTAACAGAACCACTTCCCGGATGTCAGTATGCTATAGGACGGACAGGAAGTGGTTAATTCGGAAGGAGGACGATAGTATATGCGATATATTGATCAACAATACTTCAATCAATTCTCATCCTTTGAGTTGGGTGTTTGTCTGATTGTGAGGATGTGCTGCAGCTGTGATCCCTCTTTTTAACCACTTGCTGCCCGCCCTATTACAGAATGACGGCGGCAAAGTGGTGTGATATTCCTGACTGGACGTCATATGACGTGATCAGGAATATCGAGCCGCTGCGCGCTCCCCGGGGGCGTGCATCGCAGTGATCGTTGTTGCGGGGTGTCAGTCTGACACCCCGCAACACCGATCTAGGTAAAGAGTCTCCGACAGAGACTCTTTACCACACAATCAGCCGTGTCCAATCACGGCTGATCACGAAGTAAATAGAAAGAGCCGGTGATCGGCTTTTCCTCACTCGCGTCTGACAGAGCCGATCGGCGGTCCTCCTGACAGGGGGGGCTGTGCTGATTGTTTATCAGCACAGCCCCCCTCGGATCCCGCCCAGGACCACCAGGGAGGCCATCCACACTGGACCACCAGGTATGCCCCTAGACCACCAGGGAAATGCCACTGTGTGCCCAGGCAGCTGTCAGTCAGTGCCCACTGCAATGCCTACCACTGCCAGTGCCACCAGGGATGCCCAGCAGTGCCGCCTATCAGTGCCCATCAGTGCCCAGCAGTGCCGCCTATCAGCGCCACCCTATTAGTGCCCAGCAGTGCCGCCTTTCATTGCCCATCAGTGTCGCCTATCAGTGCCCAGCAGTGCCAACCAGTGCCACCCAATGCCACCCATCAGTGCTGCCTACCAGTGCCCATCAGTGCCACGTATCAGTGAAAGAGAAAACTTACTTATTTACAATTTTTTTTTAACAGAAACAAAAGCAAAACTTTTATTTTTTTCAAAATTTTCTATGCTTTAAATGAGGCACTTATGTGGTGTGCCTCCATCCCCGGTACATATGTATACAAAAAGAAGGGAAAAGTGGGACTTTGAATGAGGTGGATGACATGTGGAGGTAAATCTGAACAAATAAAGTTTATTAAGCAAAAACATTATATGAAACATGGCAGTATATAAACCACATATACTCTGGTATACTAAGTCATATTAATCCATCCACACGTAACATACAGGTGTGCTATGGATATAAAGTACATAGGTGAAAGCTTTCTATTTAATACATTGCATGAAATAAATTCATACAAAATTGCATTGGACATGGAAGCAGCACTAGCAGCAAGAGTATGGATAAATAAATAAAACAATGAGACCGTAATTGAGACCTCAAGTGTATAAATAGTCTATTTGAGACAAAAGTCAACATCATAATTCATTGTAGATATGCGTCAGAATATGCCCGACGCGTTTCGTGTAAAAACACACTTCAGGGGTGGATGCTCAATTAATCTATAAAGTATAAGAAATGGTAACATTAGTCTAGTTGTAAATAATATAAAGGAAAGGCAGATTGGCCCATCCTAAATACTTACAGAGGGTCCAATATGGTAAAATACTGCGGCCATGCGACCAAGACCCCAAACATGATCTTTCCCGGGAGCTGAGGTAGTTGAAGCCGTGTGTAGGCAGGGCACATACAACCAAATCCCCCGATGACACAAAGACATGCTAAAACAGGGTGTATGAATATGATGTGAAGAAATGTATGATAAATGTGTAGATTGTGTGAACAGGAGCCAATGGCATGAAGAGGGGTGAGGGATAAAAAAAGGTGAGGCCAAAGAAATAAGGCCAAAGTGAAGGACATGAAAAGGAATAACATGAAAGTGTGTCAAACAATGAACAAACTTACAAAATGGAAAAATAAAATAATAATGCGCCAACTAAAACAGAAAAGAGCTGCCGACACAACAATCAGACTAATTGTGATGGGAATATAAGATAAATAAGTGTGGCGCTAAATAGTTATGTGCGTTATTGGGCAAAGCCTGACAGAATGGAAATCCGTGAGGACAACAGCTCAATAAAGTGTATTTAATGAAACACCAAATAGCTTGTGTATTATACTAGTGAAAGTAATACATAAATGAAAAAATGTGTGAATAGATTGATCAGAAAAAATCTAGTTTGCATTAGAGGTCAACAATGGTGGGATCAACTCGCTAAAATAATGTGAAGAAGTGAGTGGAGAAATTCTTCCCCATAAATCTCAAATCAAAAAGTGATAAATTAAACAAAACTTGTGAGTAGTGTAGTGACACACATGAGAAGTGTAGAAACATGAAGCACCATAGCAACATATATTGCTGTCACAACAAAAAATCCAGCATAAAATTATAGATAACTAGTATAACTGCAGTCCAATGACAAATAAAGAGTCTGTGGCTGTCAGGAGGAATGGTAAAAGGCCTTAAATCCGGGGATGGCGTCCACAGGATAAGGAGCTCTGCATGTGTAGGGACGGGATAGGCAAAAATACTCTTACCAGAAATGATGGACCCCTCGGCCAGCGGCCTGGGGGTCAAACAGGCTTAGGATAAGGAAGAGGATTCCACAGCAGTTGGAGATGTTGGGAGGGATCCGCGACACTCACCAACCGACCTCTCTGGTTGTAACGACTCCCGATCTCCGAGGGGTCAATCAAGAACTGCTCACAGGAAAGCCGCTTCCATAAACCAGATATAGATCCTCAAAAAATGGGGTTCAAAAAGAAGACCTCCCCATAGTGTAAATCCGCTTATTGAAAAGCATTTATTTGAAGATCAAGAGCTATACAGCACACCATGACCTAAACATCACAGTCAGGTATAAAACAATAAAAAGCGCTATAAAATAAAAGTGGCAAGACAGGCATAACCACCACTCTTTATTTGTCATTGGACTGCAGTTATACTAGTTATCTATAATTTTATGCTGGACTTTTTGTCGTGACAGCAATATATGTTGCTATGGTGCTTCATGTTTCTACACTTCTCATGTGTGTCACTACACTACTCACAAGTTTTGTTTAATTTATCACTTTTTGATTTGAGATTTATGGGGAAGAATTTCTCCACTCACTTCTTCACATTATTTTAGCGAGTTGATCCCACCATTGTTGATCTCTAATGCAAACTAGATTTTTTCTGATCAATCTATTCACACATTTTTTCATTTATGTATTACTTTCACTAGTATAATACACAAGCTATTTGGTGTTTCATTAAATACACTTTATTGAGCTGTTGTCCTCACGGATTTCCATTCTGTCAGGCTTTGCCCAATAACGCACATAACTATTTAGCGCCACACTTATTTATCTTAAACTTACAAAATGAAAAGGGAAATGAGCGCTGCAATGTGCTGTGGCGTCTTGAATGCGTGGCAGGAAGGTTGTGACCTATCCGGTAGAGACCTTTGTCAGTCCACCATCTGAATGCTTGGATGTTTAATCCCGAGAGGAAATTTAACGTTATGAAAGATGCGGGATAATGGTTTTAGGGGCGATATAAGGGAGGTATGATTGAATAGTTTAGTGCACATTGAAATAGAGTGAGAAAGGGTAGGTGCCATTATGGCCGGTCTTTGGTTGGGAAAATCGATAGTATTGAGGGGTGTTGCCCACCTTTCCACAAGAAGCCACTCGGGCTTCGGGCCCTTAGAAATAATCATCGACAATTGAGCCGTCTGGAAGTAACCCCAGAGGTCCGGAAAGGCCTCCTTGGGACTGAAGTAGTATTTTGGACGGACATCTATATCCCTTGTTACCCCAGACAAAGCGCGTAATCTCTGATTGGGATTTACGAAGAAAGCTCTTGGGATGCGGGATTGGTAGAGAGCGGAACAATAGACGGGGTAGGAGAGTCATCTTTACAGCGTGTACTTTTTCCAGCCAGGACAGACCACACCTAGACCACTGTTGGATATCCCTTCTGCATTTGGGGATCATGGGGGGGATAGTTAGCTTTAAAGAGGCCATTCATATCTGGAGTGAAATAGATTCCTAGGTAGGGAATAGCCGTGGGGGCCCAGGAGAATGCAAGGTTTTTAGTTAGCTGTGTCAACAGGTCAGGAGGAACCGTGATATTTAAGGCAATTGATTTAGACATATTGACCTTTAAACCCGAAATTTTGCTGAATGAGCTCAGTACTTCGTATCTAACCGGGGTGGAGGGGAAGTTATATATAGCAAGAGATCATCCACATAAAGTGCGCATTTGTGCTCCTGGTCCCCGCAAGCCACCCCCTTAATATCGGGATTTGTTCTGATTGCTATGGCCATCGCGAAGAGAAGGGGGGGGGGACAGCCCTGTCTGGTGCCCCTTCCAATAGAAAAAGAGGCCGAATATCTGCCCATTAATCGTGCTTGGGCAGATGGATTGGACTACATAGAGTAGATTAGGTTTAGAAAATAATTGAAAAAACGGCAAAAAAACCTCTCAGGGGAATTTTAAGGCAATGAAAACTAAAGATTATAAAAATAGAAGTTTATTATAAATTGATATAAAAATATATATGTTGTATGATAACAAAAGAGTATTGTAATTGAAAATAACACATAGCAAAACAATAAAAAAGTGCATTTATGAGAATTTTTCACCTCATTGATATTTTGTGGTTTTTGTTGCAGCTGCAGTCACACTAATTTTTGCTTGGTAGCGCAGGTTTTCCTTCTTTTTTTCTTTTTTATTCATGAGAATGGAATAGGAAAATGATACATCACACTGCCCGATACAATCACCACAGACAAGAGACCGTGGTGTCGAGTAGTGAAATTCCAACGCGTTTCAACGTGCTCAATTCAAAGAGAAATGTCTTCTTCAGGGAAATGTTTCACAATCTAAACAAAAAATAATAATAACAACAATTTTATTATAAACTTTATAAGTTATATAAGTATCTCACATAGTGCAGCTCACAGTCTACTCACATCCTCCTAATGAATTTCAAGGGTTAATGAAAAACTCCCGTGTTAGGGTGAGAGGTCCCGGTTCCTTAGGAGTAATCAGTGTCCAAGGTCCACTACAGGACAGCTGGATATCTCTAATTACGATCCAAATGCAGGCATGCCAACATCAAGGATAAGTTGTCTATATATAACAGGGTAGAAGGAATAAATAGAGACCTAGTTAGGAGGCATAAGGAGGTGGAGGGGGGGGGTTCAAGTCAAAAAGCCCCCCTGGTTTTTCTTTTTTCAAAGCTGGCAATGAGGTAAGAACTTACTTGCGGCCAAAAGATATATCGGTCTGTAGCCTCCAGAACGGTCCGTGCACCCCGAGTTTAGAAAATAGGGGCCAGAGCCCCATCTTCTTAGGATCTCTGAAAGATAGTTCCAATCTATTGAATTGAACGCCTTGTGTAGGTCAATCGATAGGAGAAAACCTGATTGGGGGGGCCTCCATCCCATTAAGATTTAAGGAGGGAGATAATGTCTATGGACCTTCTGATCTGGACCTTGCCTCTGTCAGCGAAATTTGGTTGTACGCAAAGCACACAGCCAAATCTCCTGTTTCTAATCATAATAACAATTTCCTCTAAATGATATAATACCATCTCACCTTTTGATCGTATCCATCCTCTGGTGTGTGCCCCATCCAACCAACTAGACAAATAATCACATCCTCCTCGTTCAAGTTCCAAAAACACACTGCTAGCCAGCCCCAGCTGTCTGCGTGAGCCACTTTATTAGCATATCAATAGGAGGTCTCAAAAGTTCGAGGGTTCCGCCTCCAACAGCCAAACACACCTCTTACAAAGCTTGTGACCTCACAGGATATGACCTTACAGGATGTAAGTGACCATATAAGGATTTAACAACAGAACACAAAACAACCAATGAACAATGACTACAGGGCATGATACAATATACTAAATGACGATGACTAAAGTTCATCATGGATGGGAGATTATCTGCAGGTATACGTCATGGCACCCCAAACAAGTTGATCAGGCATACTAGGGGCGACAAGAGCAAAACACCTCTAAACCGATAATGTCTTTGCAGAGTGAACACATCCCCACCAGACGATCGTTCTGTGCATTGCACAGGGGCCCTTTGCTGGCGGACATGTCCTCTCTCCGCAAACACCTCTCTCCAAACACCAGGAAGTTTTCCACTACCTAACAGGTCTCAGCCAGCGTCGATCTGCAGAGCAGTCAGCTCTTTAGAGCGGGCTGTGGTTGAACACACACTGGCAGACTTATGACAACACATTAATATAAAATTTCCACAACACCTCCCAGGTATAAAACCCACCTGATCTCTATGGATATATGAGGGGATAAAACTTGCTAATCTATTGGCTAATATCTTGGTCATAATCTTGATGTCGCCTTTAATTAAAGATATAGGCCGGTAATTCCCAACCTCGCTCGTGTCTTTCCCCGGTTTGGGAATCACTGAAATATATGCTGCATTTAACTCTGCCCCCAATGGGGAACCTTCCCTAAGAAAATTGAAAAACTTTGTGAGATGTGGGGCCAGGGTTTCCCCAAATTTTTTATAATACCCGGTGGAGAACCCATCAGGTCCCGGAGAGGAGCCGACTTTCAAAGAGTTGATTGTATCCAGAACCTCTGTTATGGAGAAGGGGCTTTCAAGTAGATCCCTATGATCTGAAGTCAAGGAAGGTAAAGGCAAAGAGTCAAGGAGACCTCCTTGTGATTGACCTGATGGGGGATGTTGAGGTCTATAAAGTTCCGAATAGAACTGTTGGAAGGCTTCCATAATCTTGGTAGGGTTCTGGGTCAGGTCTCCTGAGTGTAGCTTAATTTTGGGGAATGCCAGTTGACGAGGTTTAGGGTTAAGTTTTACCGCTAATTTCGAACCAATCTTATCCCTCTGGGAGTAGAAACGCGCCCCTGTCCACCTGAGATGCTTTTCAGCAGCTGTCGTTAAGGTTCAGGTTGAGAAGGTCCCGAGCCTTGTCCAAGTGAGCCAGGGATTCCGAAGTGGGATTTCGTTTGTGGGCTTTTGCGAGAGATCGGAAGTTTGCCATTAATTTGATCGTGTCAATTTTGTGTTCCGCTTTTAGTTTAGCCGATAATTGGATTAGTTTCCCTCTGATCACCGCTTTATGTGCAGACCATACTGTTGAAGGGGAGACGTCAGTCGTAGTGTTTAAGCTGAAGTATTCCTTAATAAATTTCTCAATGATAGTGGTCTATATGGGATTGTTAAGGATAGATTCCTGCAGGCGCCAACCAGGGAGTTCCCTATGTCCTGAGGGTCTGTGGAGGAACAGAGTGACCATTGAGTGGTCTGACAGAGGGGAATCTACTATCCTCGATCGTACAATCAAAGGGATCGTAGTGGTGTGTGTGAAGATGTGGTCTATCCTGGCGTAGGGGTTATGGGGTGCTGAGAAATGCGTGTAATCTTTAGAACGAGGGTTAGTTTCCCTCCAGACGTCTACCAATACCGCCTCAGGCAGTAGCCTTGCTATGTTAACGCTCTGTCTGGTAGGGCGTTTGGATTTCGGTATCCCAGATCCAGACTTGTCCAGGGAGAAGTCAAAAGCTATATTAGAATCCCCACCAAAAATAGTTGTGCCCTTAAGGTGAGGTCGGAGCTTGTGTAATATGGATTCAAAAAAAGCCCTTTGACCTCTATTAGGGGAGTAATAGGAAACAAAGGTATATAGTTCACCGTCTATGTTCCCCAATACTAGTATATAACGTCCCAGAGGGTCTATAACCGTCTCAGGTTGAGAGAGGTTAATATGTTTGGCAAAACATATTGCTACACCTTTTGTTTTGTTGGATTTGGAGGATAAGAATAATTGGGGGAAGTTGCGATGGAGGAATGTGGGTTGGTATGTTATGGGGAAGTGAGTCTCTTGTAGAAAGAGAATGTCCGCATGCATAGACTGGTAGAGTTGGAACAGTTTTCTCCTTTTGGTGGGGGAGTTCAGTCCCTGGTGTGACAGCACAGTTCCCTGTCCTAGTAATTGTCGCCCGGGGGTTCTCAAATAGGCAAGTTGAGGGGCTCCAGGGGCATTTAATGTGGAGGAATCTGTTTTATCAGTTACCTCCAAAGTTTCTAAAGTCCATTTGGGGACCTGGAGCCCGGAGATTCCATAGCGTTATGGGTGGGACAGAATCTCCAATCCTGGGACCGGGTTTTGGGAAGAGCCAGGAGTCTGGCTGGTTGATTGAGCAGGTGGGTCCTAGGCTTATAGCAGAGTCAGGATTAGGGTTCTGGGCTCCACCCAGAGAGACAAGAGGTCTCCAGAGAGTCCAGATGTGCACTAGTGAAAGCCAGAGACCCAAGTCTGAGGATCAGAGCAGTGAGGGGCTGCTTTCTAGATAGACGCTGTGTGCGTTGAAGCTGTGTGTATCTAAGGAGACAGATGAGAGCCTGAAGTAGAAGGCCTGAGCAGCAAGGAAGCTGAGAAGAGGTACAATAGTTGTACGGGAACCCTGTTATATGGCCAAGAGGGCTGAAGCGTAAAAGCCTAAGTGGCAGTACTGCTGAAGAGAGCCAGGTGGCTTGGCATTTTTCATTTGTTATTGTTTTTGGGAGAAGAAACCCTGTGTGGGCATCCAAGTGCATGTATGAACTTTCCTTTATTTTGTTCCTTTTAATAAAAGTGGGCTACCACGCCCTGAAACTAAAGTTCCTGTTCACTGTGAACTTACTGAAAAGACATCTACCACTGAGCTAGACATCCCCCAATGTCACACCGGGTATTATGTGATATCATTTTGAGGGTGAGAGGGACTTTCGGGAGGTCAGTCATAATGAGGGTGTTGCAAGGTCCTGCTTATGAAAAATATCTTTTTCTGGATGCCTGGAGGATCCCGAGGGGTGAGCTTAGCGGGAACACAAGACCTGGGAGGAGAGGCCAGAAGCGAATGCGGAACCTGGAAGTGCTCATGTGAAGAGAGGGACAGAATGAGAGGAGAGGGGTGAGAGAGAGTAGTAGAGAGAGTAGGCAAATTACTGATATCTAATCCATTAAACTGTCAAGCGTGTTACAAGAACAGAGAGTGATAATACAGGGGTCCCCCGACCCCTCCCATACCCCGGGGTAGGATGAACTGGCCATGCCTTATACTTAAACCTGAGAGGGCCAGTGTCCAATCAGAAGGACAACCAGACCAGAAACCAAAGGCACTATCGGTGCTCCTGGTTTCTACTGGAGGTGCACTGGGTCCACCACAGCCCTGCCACCTATAAAACCGGATAACTGTAGAGAATAAAACATTCTAACATTTCTCAAAAACAGAGCAACCCTACAAAATAACAACTTTGATTTTCTCGAAAGGAAAATAACACCTGCAATCAACCGGGGACCGTTCAGCTATACCCTCCTCCACCCCAGGCCCCAAACCCCCCACCCAGGGACCCCAGAGGGCAGATCGACAAAACAAAAAAAAAAAGCGGGTAGGGGACCAAGAATAAACGTACTGTTTGGGCCATATGTTCTGGTTGTGTGATAGAAGATTGCACTGCACCGCCCAGGTAATAAGCTCCAGCAGCGGAGCAGTGGAAACTGTATAGGGGGGTAGCAAGCCCATTCGGTCACTGAAATGTGATCAAGTACATTAAGGTTACCTACAAGGATCAACCAGTGAGAAAAGGACCCAACAAAGACCAGGACCTGAAAAAATATAACTTTTCTAAATACTGTCCAGAGTTAGGTGGTTATGAAAGTCCCCTCCCACCCCTGACCCAGCCCTGTAGACTCATAGGAGCAGCTGTTGTCAAGCCGGGGGTATCAGGGATGGGAAGAACAAGTCACATCCGATATATGGAATCATTGAAGGGGGTACGAATGTAAGTCCCGGGGACGTCACCGATGATCGGATGGCAGCCAAGGGAGAGTTCTGGATCAGGTCCCTGAACCATGAGGAGGACAGCACATCACAGGGGAAGATTTTCTTTAGAGCGTTTGGAGCTCTGTTTCAGCTAGGTGGGTTGCAGTGGGCTTGCTGGCGGAGGCCTTTTTGTAGAAGAAGAGCAACTCCTGCTGTTCTGTGAGCATGAGGGATCTTGAGAAATCAAACCTAATTGTAGGAGCAGACGTTCTCCCTCTGCGAATGAAGAGAAGCCCTAATTTTTGTTCCTGTAAGAAAGGTTCAGTCGTAGGGGAAAGGACCAACGGTATGTGATCTCTTTTTCCATCAGAAGTTGGAGAATCAATTTGAGAGAGCGCCTTTTTTGCACCGTAAATGTCGACAAATCTGCAAAGATCTGGATCCTGTGTCCCAACCATTTTGAGGTTTTCTGAGTCCTTAGATCTTCTCACCGCCTCCTCCTTAATGGAAAAGAAATGGGGTTTCACTATAATGTCTCTGGGGAGACCGTCTGATCGAGGGGGTTGTAGGGCTCTGTGTGCTCTATATAGCTCCAGTTGTTGCTCTGTGATGTCTGGTATGAGGTTCCATAAAAGGATTTTCACAGCAGCATGTACATCCTTCTCAGATTCGGGGAGCCCGCGGATGCGAAAGTTATAACGTCTCGATCTATTTTCGAGGTCGTCGATCTTTGCAAAGGCTGTTTCAAGCTGGTCTTGCATCTCTTGAATCCTTGCTGAATTTTAATTAATGCGTGACACTGCTTGGTCAGCTTTCTTTTCAATTGTGTCCATCCTCATCCCTATTTGCTGCAGGTCAGCATGGATGGAGGAGGTAATTTGGGCTGCGTTCAGGGCTAGGCTCTTGGAAAGGAGCTGGGAGAAGGCCTCCATCATGGAGGGGAAATCAGAGGGCACAGGGATGGCAGAGTGAACTTCCGACACAGACAGTAACAGTCCTGTATGAGGGTCCATCATAGGTGTGGAGGGGAGGCCCAGGCCCATCCTGCCCAAGAGGGACTCCGTGGATGAGGGAGAAGCAGCCAGGGGCAGGGGCGGAAAGTCAGTACCTGGGGACTGGGGTAAATGTAGATGCTGTGAGTCCTGGTCAGCAATGGAGTGCTCCATCTCCTCCATGTTGTGTGGGCCTTGTGGAGCCTGCCGCCATCTTGGCATAGCTGACGAGGATGCTTGCTGCGGCCATCTGACTCGTCAGGTTCCTCTGGATGTGCGCCATTTTCTGCAATGTGTTCCTGGGGGCTTCCCCCGTTCGTGTGTCCCGGTTAGGTGCTCGGGGGATCGCTCTGTATGCTCCGGTGGCTGTCACAGTGCCGTGTCGGAGCAGAGCTCTAACAGCCGGTGGCCATTTTAGGAGCTGCCGCGCATGCGCCTCGGGTAGCATTTCTTTTATGGTAATTTTGTTGAGTTCTCTGTAGTCCACACAAGGTCTTAAAGTGCCACTTTTTTTTTTTGAAGAAAGAAAATACCCACTCCAGCCAGGGAAGAAGAAGAGCGAATGAAGCCCTTTTCGAGATCTTTATCAATGTAAGACCGGAGGGCTTTCAACTCGGTCTCAGATAATGGAAATATACAGCCAAAAGGAATCTTGGAAGCTGGTAAAAGGTCCATAGGACAGTCATAAGGCGGATGAGGTGGTAAACTGTCGGCCTTCTTTTTATCAAAGATGTCCATGAATTCATGGTAAACCAAGGGAACGTGCTAGAGGTTGTCAGATACAGGCTGTATAGTCAGGCAGGAGGCAGTGTTACTGGAAACTGGAACAAAGCAATGTTGGGAGCAGTAGGCAGAGGAGAAGGAGACTTCTTTCTTACTCCAATTAATCTGAGGGTCACGAGCTTGTAACCACGGAAGTCCCAAGGTGATGGGGAACATGGGTGAGCATATGATGTCAAAGCAAAAAAATTTCTGATGGCCGTAATCTGTGTTGGTTTGAGTGGGTCAAGATTCTTGGGTAACAGGTCCCAAGCAGGGTAGAGATCCATCAGCCAAGTGTATCTGGAGGCTTTGCTTCTTGTCTTGAAGAGGGAAATGCAGTCTTCGGGCCAGGGATGCATCCAGGAAGCAACTGCATGCCCCAGAATCAATGATGGCCAACACCTGGATCTCTTCTTCCGCCACCTGTAAGGAGACAGGGAGGATAAGATGAGATTGAGCTGAACCCGCAACCTGGAAGTTCATGGCATACCGCGGGTATGACTTACTGGGTCTCACGGGACAGTTGCGTAAGATGTGGCCTGCTCGTCCGCAGTAAAGGCACAGGTTGGCTTGACGCTGGCGTTGTCTTTTGTCAGGAGTGAGTGGAGACTGGACCAGACCCAGTTGCATAGGTTCACTTTCAAAGGAAGAAGAAGGAGGAACCGGAGGAGGTGAGTGAACTGGAGGGATCCTGGGTAGCATCCAGGTAGGCCGCGAGGACTGGAAACGTTCAGAGCGCCCTTCCCACAAGCGTCTGTCCAATTTTATAGCCAGTTGAATCAAGTCTTCCAGGGAGGTAGGAGTTTCAACTTGTGCCAGCTCGTCTTTAAGTGTTTCTGAAAGGCCTTGCCGGTACTGATGCTTGAGAGCGGCCTCATTCCATCCTGTATCCACAGTCCATATTCAGAACTCGACAGTGTAGTCTTTCACTGGTCTTTTTCCCTAAGACAGGGTGTGCATGATTGTTTCGGCGGTGGTTGTGCTCTGGGGATCATCATAAAGTTGTGTCATAGACTCGAAGAAAGTTTCCACAGAGTTTAGTAGGGGGCTTTTCTGTTCCAGGAGATTATGGGCCCATGCTTGAGGTTCTTCAGACTGTAAAGAGATAATGAACCCCACTTTTACTGTTTGAGTAGAAAAAGTCTTAGGCTGGAGGGCCAGATATAACAGACAGGCGTTTTTAAATGCCCTGAACTTCTTCTGGTTTCCCGAGAATCGCCCTGGTGTGGGGACCCTTGGTTCAGGAAGAGTCATTACCACTGCAGGACCTGTATTGGCTCAATCCTGTGAGGAGGACATCCCACTGGAGGATGCTGGAACTGCATCTACAGGAGACACTGTCAGGAGACGGCCTTCAATTTGGAAATAGCTCTCTTGTAGCCTCTGGACTGCCTGCGTGGGAGCTGTAACCTGCTAGCATAGAGCCTTGAGGAGGGAACCCGCTCTGTCGGCCTCTGACATGGCTGGTTTGTACTGTCGAGGTGCTCACCAAGGCCGAGATTCTGAGAGCGAATCCCCTTGCAGCTGAACGCACTCTACCCTTGGAAGTGGTACAGAGGGTATAGGGCACAGAGAGGCACGGGTCACCAGCAGGTAGGTGGGACTTGTGTATAGATTTCCTGTAGAGCTGATATACCGTGCAGAGGTTGACTGGGCACCCAACTGGAGCAAGAAGCTTGGCCGGGGCTCTAACCCCACAGATCCAGAAGTAGAGACTGAGGATGAGTCTTAGGAGGAGGCCGGGGGTCAAACACAGGAAGTCCTTAATACAAGCCGGGGTCATACACAGGAAGCAGGTGGAGTCTTTAGGCAAGCTGGGGTCAAAGTACTGGAGAAGATCAGAGAAGGTCGGGGTCACTCCGGGTCACAACAGGTAAACACAGGTTAGCAGAACTTGGGACAGGAAAACAGGAAGCTGAGAGGCAAACCAGAAATCAGACAAAGGGCTGGACTGCTTTTTATAGGCCAGAAAGGGGGTTTTCACTTTAAGCACACTTCAGTGCGCACGCGCCACCCTGTATCGCGCACTCATATGCGCCGTCCCGCTGTGTTGAGCACCCGTATGCACCGGAGCGCACTCGGGGAAGTTCTGATACTGGCAAGTCCGGAATCTGCTATTTCTCTGACAGTAGCCGGTCTGTTAGGGGCAGAATTATTGTTGGTTGGGGATCAAATACTTATTTTACTCCATCGATAACATTTGTATTGTGTGATTTTCTGGATTTTTGGTTGATATTCTGTCTCTATCATATAAAATACACCTATGATAAAAATTATAGACCCTTCATTTCTATGTAAGTGGGCAAAACTTAAACAATCTGCAGGGGAGACAATCGTTATTCCCCCCCCCCCCACACACTGTATTAATAACCTGACATTGGTTACCAGATCCCCCATTATCCATGCTGAGGGGTAACATTCACTCTTCCCAGACTAGGACAGACCAACGCATTTCGGAAGATTCTTCCTCAGGGGTGTATGGGGGGGGTGTCATGTCTGAAATATAATTCAACATCATCTCATGACGTCATCTGATATCATCCAATATACTCGTATATCTGCTCTATGAAAACACACACAATTGTCACATCTCATATTCTACAAGAAGGAAGAACAACCAGGCAGATTATATAACACAATCAGACCCGCTACCTGTCAGGAATCCGCAGCGGGGTACAGGGATACAGGATACAGGGATACAGGGTACACGGTTACAGGGTACAGGGATACAGGGTACACGGTTACAGGGTACAGGGATACAGGGTACACGGGTACAGGGATACAGGGTACACGGTTACAGGGTACAGGGATACAGGGTTACAGGGGTACAGGGTACAGGGATACAGGGTACAAGGATACAGGGTACAGGGGAAACAGGGTTACAGGGTACAAGGATACAGGGTACAGGGTAGGGTTGCCACTTCATCCCTTTAATCCAGGACACATATTGATTACTCGGGTTCTGTGGCTGATTAATGTGGTAATAAAACTCACTTAGTGCCTTATCTGCATTAAATCAGCCTCAGAACCCGAGTAATTCATATGTGTCCTGGATTAAAGGGATGATGTGGCAACATCATGTGATACAGGGTACAGGGATACAGTGATAAAGGGTACAGGGATACAGGGATACAGGGTACAGGGATACAGGGTACAGGGATACAGGGATACAGGGTACAGGGATACAGTGATACAGGGATACAGGGTACAGGGATACAGGGATAAAGGGTACAGGGATACAGTGATACAGGGTACAGGGATACAGTGATAAAGGGTACAGGGATACAGGGATACAGGGTACAGGGATACAGGGTACAGGGATACAGGGATACAGGGTACAGGGATACAGTGATACAGGGATACAGGGTACAGGGATACAGGGATAAAGGGTACAGGGATACAGTGATACAGGGTACAGGGATACAGTGATACAGGGATACAGGGTACAGGGATACAGGGATAAAGGGTACAGGGATACAGTGATACAGGGTACAGGGATACAGTGATACAGGGATACAGGGTACAGGGATACAGGGATAAAGGGTACAGGGATACAGGGATACAGGGTACAGGGATACAGTGATACAGGGTACAGGGATACAGTGATACAGGGTACAGGGATACAGTGATACAGGGTACAGGGATACAGGGATAAAGGGTACAGGGATACAGGGATACATGGGGTTCAGGGTACAGTGATACAGGGTACAGGGATACAGGGATAAAGGGTACAGGGATACAGGGATACATGGGGTTCAGGGTACAGTGATACAGGGTACAGGGATACAGGGATACAGGGTACAGGGATACAGGGATACAGGGATACATGGGGTACAGGGATACAGGGTACAGGGATACAGGGTACAGGGATACAGGGATACAGGGATACAGGGATACAGGGATACATGGGGTTCAGGGTACAGGGATACAGGGTACAGGGATACAGTGATACAGGGATACAGGGGTACAGGGATACAGGGATACAGGGGTACAGGGATACAGGGATACAGAGTACAGGGGTACAGGGATACAGGGTACAGGGATACAGGGATACATGGGGTTCAGGGTACAGTGATACAGGGTACAGGGATACAGGGATACAGGGTACAGGGATACAGGGATACAGGGTACAGGGATACAGGGATACATGGGGTTCAGGGTACAGGGATACAGGGTACAGGGATACAGGGATACAGGGATACAGGGTACAGGGATACAGGGATACAGGGTACAGGGATACAGGGATACATGGGGTTCAGGGTACAGGGGTACAGGGATACAGGGATACAGTGATACAGGGTACAGGGTACAGGGATACAGGGATACATGGGGTTCAGGGTACAGTGATACAGGGTACAAGGATACAGGGATACATGGGGTTCAGGGTACAGGGATACAGGGGTACAGGGATACAGGGATACAGTGATACAGGGTACAGGGTACAGGGATACAGGGATACAGGGATACAGTGATACAGGGTACAGGGTACAGGGATACAGGGATACATGGGGTTCAGGGTACAGGGATACAGGGGTACAGGGATACAGGGATACAGTGATACAGGGTACAGGGTACAGGGATACAGGGATACATGGGGTTCAGGGTACAGTGATACAGGGTACAGGGATACAGGGATACAGTGATACAGGGTACAGGGTACAGGGATATAGGGTACAGTGATACAGGGGTACAGGGTACAGGGGTACAGGGATACGGGGGTAGAGGGATACCTCCATTCCTGTTACAGGTCAGTATCCTCTGCTGTAGTACCATGTGTGACCAATAGAGGATGCCAGAGTCCGCCCTGTGACCTCCATTACTGTTACAGGTCAGTGTCCTCTGCTGTAGTGCCATGTGTGACCAGTAGAGGCCACCAGAGTCCACCCCGTGACCTCCATTCCTGTTACAGGCCAGTGTCCTGTGATATAGTGACATTTGTGACCAGTAGAGGACAACAGAGTCCACCCCGTGACCTCCATTCCTGTTACAGGCCAGTGTCCTGTGATATAGTGACATTTGTGACCAGTAGAGGACAACAGAGTCCACCCCGTGACCTCCATTCCTGTTACAGGCCAGTGTCCTGTGATATAGTGACATTTGTGACCAGTAGAGGACGCCAGAGTCCACCCTGTGACCTCCATTCCTGTTACATGTCAGTGTCCTCTGCTGTAATGCCATGTGTGACCAGTAGAGGACACGAGTCCACCCCGTGACCTCCATTCCTGTTACAGGCCAGTGTCCTGTGATATAGCGGCATTTGTGACCAGTAGAGGCCACCAGAGTCCACCCCGCAACCTCCTTTCCTGTTACAGGTCAATATCCTCTGCTATAGTGCCATGTGTGACCAGTAGAGGCCACCAGAGTCTACCCCGTGGCCTCCATTCCTTTTAAAGGTCAGTGTCCTCTGCTGTAGTGCCATGTGTTACCAGTAGAGGACAACAGAGTCCACCCTGTGACCTCCATTCCTGTTACAGGTCAGTATCTTCTGCTGTAGTGCCATGTGTGACCAGTAGAGGACACCAGAGTCTACCCGTGACCTCCATTCCTGTTACAGGTAAGTGTCCTCTGCTGTAGTGCCATGTGTGATCAGTAGAGGCCACCAGAGTACACCCCGTGACCTCCATTCCTGTTACAGGCCAGTGTCCTGTGATATAGCGGCATTTGTGACCAGTAGAGGCCACCAGAGTCCACCCCGCAACCTCCTTTCCTGTTACAGGTCAATATCCTCTGCTATAGTGCCATGTGTGACCAGTAGAGGCCACCAGAGTCTACCCCGTGGCCTCCATTCCTTTTAAAGGTCAGTGTCCTCTGCTGTAGTGCCATGTGTTACCAGTAGAGGACAACAGAGTCCACCCTGTGACCTCCATTCCTGTTACAGGTCAGTATCTTCTGCTGTAGTGCCATGTGTGACCAGTAGAGGACACCAGAGTCTACCCGTGACCTCCATTCCTGTTACAGGTAAGTGTCCTCTGCTGTAGTGCCATGTGTGATCAGTAGAGGCCACCAGAGTCCACCCTGTGACCTCCATTCCTGTTACAGGCCAGTGTCCTCTGCTGTAGTGCCATGTGTGACCAGTAGAGGCCACCAGAGTCCACCCTGTGACCTCCATTTCTGTTACAGGTCAATGTCCTCTGCTGTATTGCCATGTGTGACCAGTAGAGGCCACCAGAGTCCACCCCGTGACCTCCATTCATGTTACAGGTCAGTGTCCTCTGCTCTAGTGCCATGTGTGACCAATAGAGGCCACCAGAGTCCGCCCTGTGACCTCCATTCCTGTTACAGGTCAGTGTCCTCTGCTGTAGTGCCATGTGTGACCAGTAGAGGCCACCAGAGTCCACCCCGTGACCTCCATTCCTGTTACAGGCCAGTGTCCTCTGCTGTAGTGCCATGCGTGACCAAGTAGAGGACACCAGAATCCACCCTGTGACCTCCATTCCTGTTACAGGTCAGTATCCTCTGCTGTAGTGCCATATGTGACCAGTAGAGGCCACCAGAGTCTACCCCGTGGCCTCCATTCCTTTTAAAGGTCAGTGTCCTCTGCTGTAGTGCCATGTGTTACCAGTAGAGGACAACAGAGTCCACCCTGTGACCTCCTTTCCTGTTACAGGTCAGTATCTTCTGCTGTAGTGCCATGTGTGACCAGTAGAGGACACCAGAGTCTACCCGTGACCTCCATTCCTGTTATAGGCCAGTGTCCTCTGCTGTAGTGCCATGTGTTACCAGTAGAGGACAACAGAGTCCACCCTGTGACCTCCATTCCTTTTACCAGTCAGTGTCCTCTGCTGTATTGCCATGTGTGACCAGTAGAGGCCAGCAGAGTCCTCCCTGTGACCTCCATTCCTGTTACAGGTAAGTGTCCTCTGCTGTAGTGCCATGTGTGATCAGTAGAGGCCACCAGAGTCCACCCTGTGACCTCCATTCCTGTTACAGGCCAGTGTCCTCTGCTGTAGTGCCATGTGTGACCAGTAGAGGCCACCAGAGTCTACCCGTGACCTCCATTCCTGTTACAGGTAAGTGTCCTCTGCTGTAGTGCCATGTGTGATCAGTAGAGGCCACCAGAGTCCACCCTGTGACCTCCATTCCTGTTACAGGCCAGTGTCCTCTGCTGTAGTGCCATGCGTGACCAAGTAGAGGACACCAGAATCCACCCTGTGACCTCCATTCCTGTTACAGGTCAATGTCCTCTGCTGTATTGCCATGTGTGACCAGTAGAGGCCACCAGAGTCCACCCTGTGACCTCCATTCCTGTTACAGGTCAGTGTCCTCTGTGTAGTTCCAAGTGTGACCAGTAGAGGCCACCAGAGTCCACCCCGTGACCTCCATTCCTGTTACAGGCCAGTGTCCTCTGCTGTAGTGCCATGCGTGACCAAGTAGAGGACACCAGAATCCACCCTGTGACCTCCATTCCTGTTACAGGTCAGTGTCCTCTGCTGTAGTGCCATGTGTGACCAGTAGAGGCCACCAGAGTCCACCCCGTGACCTCCATTCCTGTTACAGGCCAGTGTCCTCTGCTGTAGTGCCATGCGTGACCAAGTAGAGGACACCAGAATCCACCCTGTGACCTCCATTCCTGTTACAGGTCAGTATCCTCTGCTGTAGTGCCATATGTGACCAGTAGAGGCCACCAGAGTCTACCCCGTGGCCTCCATTCCTTTTAAAGGTCAGTGTCCTCTGCTGTAGTGCCATGTGTTACCAGTAGAGGACAACAGAGTCCACCCTGTGACCTCCATTCCTTTTACCAGTCAGTGTCCTCTGCTGTATTGCCATGTGTGACCAGTAGAGGCCACCAGAGTCCTCCCTGTGACCTCCATTCCTGTTACAGGTAAGTGTCCTCTGCTGTAGTGCCATGTGTGATCAGTAGAGGCCACCAGAGTCCACCCTGTGACCTCCATTCCTGTTACAGGCCAGTGTCCTCTGCTGTAGTGCCATGTGTGACCGGCAGAGGCCACCAGAGTCTACCCGTGACCTCCATTCCTGTTACAGGTAAGTGTCCTCTGCTGTAGTGCCATGTGTGATCAGTAGAGGCCACCAGAGTCCACCCTGTGACCTCCATTCCTGTTACAGGCCAGTGTCCTCTGCTGTAGTGCCATGCGTGACCAAGTAGAGGACACCAGAATCCACCCTGTGACCTCCATTCCTGTTACAGGTCAATGTCCTCTGCTGTATTGCCATGTGTGACCAGTAGAGGCCACCAGAGTCCACCCTGTGACCTCCATTCCTGTTACAGGTCAGTGTCCTCTGCTGTAGTTCCAAGTGTGACCAGTAGAGGCCACCAGAGTCCACCCCGTGACCTCCATTCCTGTTACAGGCCAGTGTCCTCTGCTGTAGTGCCATGCGTGACCAAGTAGAGGACACCAGAATCCACCCTGTGACCTCCATTCCTGTTACAGGTCAGTGTCCTCTGCTGTAGTGCCATGTGTGACCAGTAGAGGCCACCAGAGTCCACCCCGTGACCTCCATTCCTGTTACAGGCCAGTGTCCTCTGCTGTAGTGCCATATGTGACCAGTAGAGGCCACCAGAGTCTACCCCGTGGCCTCCATTCCTGTTACAGGTCAGTATCCTCTGCTGTAGTGCCATATGTGACCAGTAGAGGCCACCAGAGTCTACCCCGTGGCCTCCATTCCTTTTAAAGGTCAGTGTCCTCTGCTGTAGTGCCATGTGTTACCAGTAGAGGACAACAGAGTCCACCCTGTGACCTCCATTCCTGTTACAGGTCAGTATCTTCTGCTGTAGTGCCATGTGTGACCAGTAGAGGACACCAGAGTCTACCCGTGACCTCCATTCCTGTTATAGGCCAGTGTCCTCTGCTGTAGTGCCATGTGTTACCAGTAGAGGACAACAGAGTCCACCCTGTGACCTCCATTCCTTTTACCAGTCAGTGTCCTCTGCTGTATTGCCATGTGTGACCAGTAGAGGCCACCAGAGTCCTCCCTGTGACCTCCATTCCTGTTACAGGTAAGTGTCCTCTGCTGTAGTGCCATGTGTGATCAGTAGAGGCCACCAGAGTCCACCCTGTGACCTCCATTCCTGTTACAGGCCAGTGTCCTCTGCTGTAGTGCCATGTGTGACCAGTAGAGGCCACCAGAGTCCACCCTGTGACCTCCATTCCTGTTACAGGTCAATGTCCTCTGCTGTATTGCCATGTGTGACCAGTAGAGGCCACCAGAGTCCACCCCGTGACCTCCATTCATGTTACAGGTCAGTGTCCTCTGCTCTAGTGCCATGTGTGACCAATAGAGGCCACCAGAGTCCACCCTGTGACCTCCATTCCTGTTACAGGTCAGTGTCCTCTGCTGTATTGCCATGTGTGACCAGTAGAGGCCACCAGAGTCCACCCTGTGACCTCCATTCCTGTTACAGGTCAGTGTCCTCTGCTGTAGTTCCAAGTGTGACCAGTAGAGGCCACCAGAGTCCACCCCGTGACCTCCATTCCTGTTACAGGCCAGTGTCCTCTGCTGTAGTGCCATGCGTGACCAAGTAGAGGACACCAGAATCCACCCTGTGACCTCCATTCCTGTTACAGGTCAGTATCCTCTGCTGTAGTGCCATATGCGACCAGTAGAGGCCACCAGAGTCAATCCTGTGACCTCCTTTCCCTTTACAGGTCAGTGTCCTCTGCTGTAGTTCCAAGTGTGACCAGTAGAGGCCACCAGAGTCCGCCTCGTGACCTCCATTCCTGTTACAGGTTAGTGTCCTCTGCTTTATTGCCTTGTGTGACCAGTAGAGGCCACGAGAGTCCGCCCCCTGGCCTTCATTCCTGTTACAGGCCAGTGTCCTCTGCTGTAATGCCATGTGTGACCAGTAGAGGCCACCAAAGTCCGCCTCGTGACCTCCATTCCTGTTACAGGTCAGTGTCCTCTGCTGTAGTGCCATGTGTGAGCAGTAGAGGCCACCAGAGTCCACCCTGTGACCTCCTTCCTGTTACAGGCCAGTGTCCTTTGCTGTAGTGCCATGTGTGACCAGTAGAGGACACCAGAGTCCACCCTGTGACCTCCATTCCAGTTACAGGTCAGTGTCCTCTGCTGTATTGCCGTGTGTGACCAGTAGAGGCCACCAGAGTCTGCCCCATGACCTCCATTCCTGTTGCAGGCCAGTGTCCTCTGTTGTAGTACCATGTGTGATCAGTAGAGGCCACCAGAGTCCACCCTGTGACCTCCATTCCTGTTACAGGTCAGTGTCCTCTGCTGTAGTGCCATATGTGATCAGTAGAGGCCACCAGAGTCCGCCTCGTGACCTCCATTCCTGTTACAGGTCAGTGTCCTCTATTGTAGTTCCAAGTGTGACCAGTAGAGGCCACCAGAGTCCACCCCGTGACCTCCATTCCTGTTACAGGCCAGTGTCCTCTGCTGTATTGCCATGTGTGACCAGTAGAGGCCACCAGAGTCCACCCCGTGACCTCCATTCCTGTTACAGGTCAGTGTCCTTTGCTCTAGTGCCATGTGTGACCAGAAGAGGCCACCAGAGTCCACCCCCTGACCTTCATTCCTGTTACACGTCAGTGTCCTCTGCTGTAGTGCCATGTGTGACCAGTAGAGGCCACCAGAGTCCACCCTGTGACCTCCATTCCTGTTACAGGTCAGTGTCCTCTGCTGTAATGCCATGTGTTACCAGTAGAGGACACCAGAGTCCACCCCGTGACCTCCATTCCTGTTACAGGCCAGTGTCCTGTGATATAGCGGCATTTGTGACCAGTAGAGGCCACCAAAGTCCGCCCCGCAACCTCCTTTCCTGTTACAGGTCAATATCCTCTGCTATAGTGCCATGCGTGACCAAGTAGAGGACACCAGAATCCACCCTGTGACGTCCATTCCTGTTACAGGTCAGTATCCTCTGCTGTAGTGCCATATGTGACCAGTAGAGGCCACCAGAGTCAATCCTGTGACCTCCTTTCCCTTTACAGGTCAGTGTCCTCTGCTGTAGTTCCAAGTGTGACCAGTAGAGGCCACCAGAGTCCGCCTCGTGACCTCCATTCCTGTTACAGGTTAGTGTCCTCTGCTTTATTGCCTTGTGTGACCAGTAGAGGCCACCAGAGTCCACCCTGTGACCTCCTTCCTGTTACAGGCCAGTGTCCTTTGCTGTAGTGCCATGTGTGACCAGTAGAGGACACCAGAGTCCACCCTGTGACCTCCATTCCAGTTACAGGTCAGTGTCCTCTGCTGTACTGCCGTGTGTGACCAGTAGAGGCCACCAGAGTCTGCCCCGTGACCTCCATTCCTGTTGCAGGCCAGTGTCCTCTGTTGTAGTACCATGTGTGATCAGTAGAGGCCACCAGAGTCCACCCTGTGACCTACATTCCTGTTACAGGTCAGTGTCCTCTGCTGTAGTGCCATGTGTGACCAGTAGAGGCCACCAGAGTCCACCCCGTGACCTCCATTACTGTTACAGGCCAGTGTCCTCTGCTGTAGTGCCATGTGTGACCAGTAGAGGCCACCAGAGTCCGCCCCGTGACCTCCATTCCTGTTACAGGTCAGTGTCCTCTATTGTAGTTCCAAGTGTGACCAGTAGAGGCCACCAGAGTCCACCCCGTGACCTCCATTCCTGTTACAGGTCAGTGTCCTCTGCTGTATTGTCTTGTGTGACCAGCAGAGGCCACCAGAGTCGCGCCCAGTGACCTCCATTCCTGTTACAGGTCAGTGTCCTCTGCTGTAGTGCCATATGTGACCAGTAGAGGCCACCAGAGTCAATCCTGTGACCTCCTTTCCCTTTACAGGTCAGTGTCCTCTGCTGTAGTACCAAGTGTGACCAGTAGAGGGCACCAGAGTCCACCCCGTGACCTCCATTACTGTTACAGGTCAGTGTCCTCTGCTTTATTGCCTTATGTGACCAGTAGAGGCCACGAGAGTCTGCCCCCTGGCCTTCATTCCTGTTAAAGGCCAGTGTCCTCTGCTGTAATGCCATGCGTGACCATTAGAGGCCACCAGAGACAACCCTGAGACCTCCATTACTGTTAAAGGCCAGTGTCCTTTGCTGTAGTGCCATGTGTGACCAGTAGAGGACACCAGAGTCCACCCTGTGACCTCCATTCCTGTTACAGGTCAGTGTCCTCTGCTGTAGTGCCATGTGTGACCAGTAGAGGCCACCAGAGTCCACCCTGTGACCTCCATTCCTGTTAGAGGCCAGTGTCCTCTGCTGTAGTGCCATGTGTGACCAGTAGAGGCCACCAGAGTCCACCCTGTGACCTCCATTCCTGTTAGAGGCCAGTGTCCTCTGCTGTAGTGCCATGTGTGACCAGTAGAGGCCACCAGAGTCCACCCTGTGACCTCCATTCCTGTTACACGTCAGTGGCCTCTACTGTAGTGTCATGTGTGACCAGTAGAGGCCACCAGAGTCCACCCTGTGACCTCCATTCCTGTTACAGGTCAGTGTCCTCTGCTGTAGTGCCATGTGTGACCTGTAGAGGCCACCAGATTCCAACCCGTGACCTCCATTCCTGTTAAACATCAGTGTCCTCTGCTGTAGTGCCATGTGTGAGCAGTAGAGGCCACCAGAGTCCACCCTGTGACCTCCATTCCTGTTACACGTCAGTGTCTTTTGCTGTAGTGCCATGTGTGACCAGTAGAGGCCACCAGAGTCCACCCTGTGACCTCCATTCCTGTTACAGGTCAGTGTCCTCTGCTGTAGTGCCATGTGTGACCAGTAGAGGCCACCAGAGTCCACCCTGTGACCGCCATTCCTGTTATAGGTCAGTGTCCTCTGCTGTAGTGCCATAATTGACCAGCAGAGGCCACCAGAGTCCACCCTGTTACCTCCATTCCTGTTACAGGCCAGTGTCCTCTGCTGTAGTGCCATGTGTGACCAGTAGAGGCCACCAGAGTCCACCCTGTGACCTCCATTCCTGTTACAGGTAAGTGTCCTCTGCTGTAGTGCCTGTCATGGTTACTTTTAGCTCTATGCTGCACCCACTCCTGGTAATATGGTGTATGGCCTGGTGTTGGGGGACCCGGGAGGCGATCTGTGTCCAGAGATGGGTCTCAGGTGTGATGCCACTATTGATTTGTGACCTGTTGGCACTGATGGGTTAGTCGGGATCATGGTACGCCGATCATGGTAGGTAGACCTCTCATGGTACGCAGATCATGGTACGTAGACCTCTCATGGTACGCAGATCATGGTACGTAGACCTCTCATGGTACACAGATCATGGTACACAGATCATGGTACACAGATCATGGTACGTAGACCTCTCATGGTACGCAGATCATGGTACGTAGATCATGGTACACAGATCATGGTACGCAGATCATGGTACACAGATCATGGTACGTAGACCTCTCATGGTACGCAGACCTTTCATGGTACACAGATCATGGTACGCAGATCATGGTATGTAGACCTCTCATGGTACACAGATCATGGTACGTAGACCTCTCATGGTACGCAGATCATGGTACACAGATCATGGTACGTAGACCTCTCATGGTACGCAGATCATGGTACACAGATCATGGTACGTAGACCTCTCATGGTACGCAGATCATGGTACATAGATCATGGTACGCAGATCATGGTACGCAGATCATGGTACGTAGATCATGGTACGTAGACCTCTCATGGTACGCAGACCTTTCATGGTACACAGATCATGGTACACAGATCATGGTACGCAGATCATGGTACGTAGACCTCTCATGGTACGTAGATCATGGTACACAGATCATGGTACGCAGATCATGGTACGCAGATCATGGTATGTAGACCTCTCATGGTACACAGATCATGGTACGCAGATCATGGTACGCAGACCTCTCATGGTACGCAGATCATGGTACACAGATCATGGTACGTAGACCTCTCATGGTACGCAGATCATGGTACGCAGATCATGGTACGTAGACCTCTCATGGTACACAGATTATGGTACGTAGATCATGGTACGTAGACCTCTCATGGTACGTAGACCTCTCATGGTACACAGATCATGGTACACAGATCATGGTACGTAGACCTCTCATGGTACGCAGATCATGGTACGCAGATCATGGTACGTAGACCTCTCATGGTACACAGATCATGGTACGTAGACCTCTCATGGTACGCAGATCATGGTACGTAGACCTCTCATGGTACGCAGATCATGGTACACAGATCATGGTACACAGATCATGGTACGGAGACCTTTTATGGTACGTAGACCTCTCATGGTACACAGATCATGGTACGCAGATCATGGTACGTAGACCTCTCATGGTACGCAGATCATGGTATGTAGACCTCTCATGGTACACAGATCATGGTACACAGATCATGGTACGTAGACCTCTCATGGTACGCAGATCATGGTACACAGATCATGGTACGCAGATCATGGTACGTAGACCTCTCATGGTACGCAGATCATGGTACGCAGACCTTTCATGGTACACAGATCACGGTACGCAGATCATGGTACGTAGACCTCTCATGGTACACAGATCATGGTACGCAGATCATGGTACGTAGACCTCTCATGGTACGCAGATCATGGTACACAGATCATGGTACGCAGATCATGGTACGTAGACCTCTCATGGTACGCAGATCATGGTACACAGATCATGGTACGCAGATCATGGTACGTAGACCTCTCATGGTACGCAGATCATGGTACGCAGACCTTTCATGGTACACAGATCATGGTACGCAGATCATGGTACGTAGACCTCTCATGGTACACAGATCATGGTATGCAGATCATGGTACGTAGACCTCTCATGGTACGCAGATCATGGTACGCAGATCATGGTACGCAGACCTTTCATGGTACACAGATCATGGTACGCAGATCATGGTACGTAGACCTCTCATGGTACGCAGATCATGGTACGTAGACCTCTCATGGTACACAGATCATGGTATGTAGACCTCTCATGGTACGCAGATCATGGTACGTAGACCTCTCATGGTACACAGATCATGGTACACAGATCAAGGTAAGGAGACCTTTTATGGTACGTAGACCTCTCATGGTACACAGATCATGGTATGTAGACCTCTCATGGTACACAGATCATGGTGCACAGATCATGGTACACAGATCATGGTATGTAGACCTCTCATGGTACGCAGATCATGGTGCACAGATCATGGTACGTAGACCTCTCATGGTACGCAGATCATGGTACGCAGATCATGGTACACAGATCATGGTACGTAGACCTCTCATGGTACGCAGACCATGGTACACAGATCATGGTACGCAGATCATAGTACGTAGACCTCTCATGGTAGGCAGATCATGGTACACAGATCATGGTACGCAGACCTCTCATGGTACGCAGATCATGGTATGTAGACCTCTCATGGTACACAGATCTTGGTATGTAGACCTCTCATGGTACGCAGATCATGGTACACAGATCATGGTACGCAGACCTCTCATGGTACGCAGATCATGGTATGTAGACCTCTCATGGTACGCAGATCATGGTACACAGATCATGGTATGTAGACCTCTCCTGGTACGCAGATCATGGTACACAGATAATGGTATGTAGACCTCTCATGGTACACAGATCATGGTACGCAGATCATGGTACGCAGACCTCTCATGGTACGTAGATCATGGTAATAAGACCTCTCATGGTACGCAGATCATGGTATGTAGACCTCTCATGGTACACAGATCATGGTACGCAGACCTCTCATGGTACGCAGACCTCTCATGGTACACAGATCATGGTATGTAGACCTCTCATGGTACGCAGATCATGGTATGTAGACCTCTCATGGTACACAGATCATGGTATGTAGACCTCTCATGGTACGCAGATCATGGTACGTAGACCTCTCATGGTACGCAGATCATGGTACACAGATCATGGTACACAGATAGTGGTACGTAGACCTTTCATGGTACGTAGACCTCTCATGGTACACAGATCATGGTACACAGATCATGGTACACAGATAGTGGTACGTAGACCTTTCATGGTACGTAGACCTCTCATGGTACGCAGATCATGGTATGTAGACCTCTCATGGTACACAGATCATGGTACGCAGACCTCTCATGGTACGCAGACCTCTCATGGTACACAGATCATGGTATGTAGACCTCTCATGGTACGCAGATCATGGTATGTAGACCTCTCATGGTACACAGATCATGGTATGTAGACCTCTCATGGTACACAGATAGTGGTACGCAGACCTCTCATGGTACGCAAACCTCTCATGGTACACAGATCATGGTACGCAGACCTCTCATGGTACGCAGACCTCTCATGGTACACAGATCATGGTATGTAGACCTCTCATGGTACGCAGATCATGGTATGTAGACCTCTCATGGTACATAGAAGGGGGATTGCTAAAGGGGAGGTGGGACTTTAAATGAAGCATGTGACCGCAAGAAGGTAATAGGATGAACATAGAGGAATTTATTAACATAATACTAAAGCATACTCATTGCAACCGTAAAATGCATACAGTAAAACAATTCATGCATAGTTACATAAATAAAAGGATATAATTGGATGAAATATAGCATACATTGTAATGTTCATACAATCAATGGATAGGTAACAAGGGTAAAAAATAAAAAAATTGAATAATGATGACTCAGGATACCACTTGTAACAAATTCCCTAGTGCACCACAAACAAGGTTGGGTAAAATTACTATTAGAAACAGTAATGCCTGCTGGACCTGTAGGGGGGGTTAAGATATGGTATAGTTGATGGGGACTGATTGGATAGTTGAACACGGCAATTTATGGCTCAACGCGTTTCGTGGCTTCCATGCCACTCGTCAGGAGCGAGCACGTGTAAATCTGAAATTATATAGGGATGAATAAGCGAGAGGAAAACAAAAAACAATAATCATGGGGGAGCGTGGTGTATGAGCCCCCCGCGGCTGGTATGTAAATATACTCACTAGGAGACTGGGCACTGATGGTATGGCGGAGGGACCCCGCAAGCCATCCAGGTTACCCCCAACCGGGAGCCGAGGCGGGAAGCCCCGCGAGGACGAAAGCAGGCACCAACCAGGGTAGGCATGGGGACCGAGGATTATCTATGGAAGTGAAAGATAGTGTAGGTGAGTGAAGGTAAATAGTGGGAGAGGAAAGAAAGGAAAAGAGAACCCCACGGACATTGGGTGAAGTGGAAGAAAAGCAGTGGAGAACATGGGAGGAAGAACAGTTAACCGGAGGTAGGTAAGGAGTGGGTAGAGAGTCCCCATGCCTACCCTGGTTGGTGCCTGCTTTCGTCCCCGCGGGGCTCCCCGCCTCGGCTCCCGGTTGGGGGTAACCTAGATGGCTTGCGGGGTCCCTCCGCCATACCATCAGTGCCCAGTCTCCTAGTGAGTATATTTACATACCAGCCGCGGGGGGCTCATACACCACGCTCCCCCATGATTATTGGTTTTTGTTTTCCTCTCGCTTATTCATCGATATATAATTTCAGATTTACACGTGCTCGCTCATGACGAGTGGCATGGAAGCCACGAAACGCGTTGAGCCATCAATTGCCGTGTTCAACTATCCAATCAGTCCCCATCAACTATACCATATCTTAACCCCCCCTACAGGTCCAGCAGGCATTACTGTTTCTAATAGTAATTTTACCCAACTTGTTTGTGGTGCACTAGGGAATGTGTTACAAGTGGTATCCTGAGTCATCATTATTCAATTTTTTAATTTTTTACCCTTGTTACCTATCCATTGATTGTATGAACATTACAATGTATGCTATATTTCATCCAATTATATCCTTTTATTTATGTAACTATGCATGAATTGTTTTACTGTATGCATTTTACGGTTGCAATGAGTAGGCTTTAGTATTATGTTAATAAATTCCTCTATGTTCATCCTATTACCTTCTTGCGGTCACATGCTTCATTTAAAGTCCCACCTCCCCTTTAGCAATCCCCCTTGTTTGTGATATTGATTGGGATGGAAACACATGACCTTACCAGGTCATGGTTTCATTTAAAGTCCCTAGGGATGGAAATGGGTGACCTTACCAGGTCATGATTTCCCCAAAATCCCTAAAAACCCCTTCCTTTTCTTGTTCTCATGGTACGCAGATCATGGTACGTAGACCTCTCATGGTACGCAGATCATGGTACGTAGAACTCTCATGGTACGCAGATCATGGTACGTAGACCTCTCATGGTACACAGATCATGGTACACAGATAGTGGTACGTAGACCTTTCATGGTACGTAGACCTCTCATGGTACACAGATCATGGTACACAGATCATGGTACGTAGATCATGGTACGTTGACCTCTCATGGTACGCAGATCATGGTATGTAGACCTCTCATGGTACACAGATCATGGTACACAGATCATGGTACGTAGACCTCTCATGGTACGTAGACCTCTCATGGTACACAGATCATGGTACGCAGATCATGGTACGTAGACCTCTCATGGTACACAGATCATGGTACGTAGACCTCTCATGGTACGCAGATCATGGTACGTAGACCTCTCATGGTACACAGATCATGGTACACAGATCATGGTACACAGATAGTGGTACGTAGACCTTTCATGGTACGTAGACCTCTCATGGTACGCAGATCATGGTACACAGATCATGGTACGCAGATCATGGTACGTAGACCTCTCATGGTACGCAGATCATGGTACGTAGACCTCCCATGGTACGCAGATCATGGTACGTAGACCTCTCATGGTACGCAGATCATGGTACACAGATCATGGTACGTAGACCTCTCATGGTACGCAGATCATGGTACACAGATCATGGTACGTAGACCTCTCATGGTACGTAGACCTCTCATGGTATGCAGATCATGGTACACAGATCATGGTACATAGACCTCTCATGGTACACAGATCATGGTACATAGACCTCTCATGGTACGCAGATCATGGTACGTAGACCTCTCATGGTACGTAGACCTCTCATGGTATGCAGATCATGGTACACAGATCATGGTACGTAGACCTCTCATGGTACACAGATCATGGTACATAGACCTCTCATGGTACGCAGATCATGGTACGTAGACCTCTCATGGTACACAGATCATGGTACGTAGACCTCTCATGGTACGCAGATCATGGTACGTAGACCTCTCATGGTACACAGATCATGGTACACAGATCATGGTACACAGATAGTGGTACGTAGACCTTTCATGGTACGTAGACCTCTTATGGTACGCAGATCATGGTACGTAGACCTCTCATGGTACACAGATCATGGTACGTAGACCTCTCATGGTACGCAGACCATGGTACACAGATCATGGTACGTAGACCTCTCATGGTACACAGATCATGGTACGTAGACCTCTCATGGTATGCAGATCATGGTACGTAGACCTCTCATGGTACGCAGATCATGGTACGTAGACCTCTCATGGTACGTAGACCTCTCATGGTACACAGATCATGGTACACAGATCATGGTACACAGATCATGGTACGCAGATCATGGTACGTAGACCTCTCATGGTACGCAGATCATGGTACGTAGACCTCTCATGGTACGCAGATCATGGTACGTAGACCTCTCATGGTACGCAGATCATGGTACACAGATCATGGTACGTAGACCTTTCATGGTACGTAGACCTCTCATGGTACGCAGATCATGGTACACAGATCATGGTACGTAGACCTCTCATGATACGCAGATCATGGTACACAGATCATGGTACGTAGACCTCTCATGGTACACAGATCATGGTACGTAGACCTCTCATGGTACGCAGATCATGGTACGTAGACCTCTCATGGTACGCAGATCATGGTACACAGATCATGGTACGTAGACCTCTCATGGTACGCAGATCATGGTACACAGATCATGGTATGTAGACCTCTCATGGTACGCAGATCATGGTACGTAGACCTCTCATGGTACGCAGATCATGGTACACAGATCATGGTACGTAGACCTCTCATGGTACGCAGATCATGGTACGTAGACCTCTCATGGTATGCAGATCATGGTACACAGATCATGGTACGTAGACCTCTCATGGTACGTAGACCTCTCATGGTACGCAGATCATGGTACACAGATCATGGTACGTAGACCTCTCATGGTACGCAGATCATGGTACACAGATCATGGTACGTAGACCTCTCATGGTACACAGATCATGGTACGTAGACCTCTCATGGTACACAGATCATGGTACGTAGACCTCTCATGGTACGTAGACCTCTCATGGTACGCAGATCATGGTACACAGATCATGGTACGTAGACCTCTCATGGTATGCAGATCATGGTACGTAGACCTCTCATGGTACGCAGATCATGGTACGTAGACCTCTCATGGTACACAGATCATGGTACGTAGACCTCTCATGGTACACAGATCATGGTACACAGATCATGGTACATAGACTTCTCATGGTACGCAGATCATGGTACGTAGACCTCTGATGATACGCAGATCATGGTACGTAGACCTCTCATGGTACACAGATAGTGGTACGTAGACCTTTCATGGTACGTAGACCTCTCATGGTACGCAGATCATGGTACACAGATCATGGTACGTAGACCTCTCATGGTAGGCAGATCATGGTACACAGATCATGGTACATAGACCTCTCATGGTACGCAGATCATGGTACACAGATCATGGTACATAGACCTCTCATGGTACGTAGACCTCTCATGGTACGCAGATCATGGTACACAGATCATGGTACGTAGACTTCTCATGGTACGCAGATCATGGTACGTAGACCTCTCATGGTACGCAGATCATGGTACACAGATAGTGGTACGTAGACCTCTCATGGTACGTAGACCTCTCATGGTACACAGATCATGGTACACAGATCATGGTACGTAGACCTCTCATGGTACGCAGATCATGGTACACAGATCATGGTACGTAGACCTCTCATGGTACACAGATCATGGTACACAGATCATGGTACGCAGATCATGGTACACAGATCATGGTATGCAGATCATGGTACACAGATCATGGTACGCAGATCATGGTACACAGATCATGGTACGTAGACCTCTCATGGTACGTAGACTTCTCATGGTACGCAGATCATGGTACGTAGACCTCTCATGGTACGCAGATCATGGTACACAGATAGTGGTACGTAGACCTCTCATGGTACGTAGACCTCTCATGGTACACAGATCATGGTACACAGATCATGGTACGCAGATCATGGTACACAGATCATGGTATGCAGATCATGGTACACAGATCATGGTACGCAGATCATGGTACACAGATCATGGTACGTAGACCTCTCATGGTACGTAGACCTCTCATGGTACGCAGATCATGGTACACAGATCATGGTACGCAGACCTTTTATGGTACGTAGAGCTCGGTGTCACTGGAAAATGACCTAGCTCCACCCATCGCTGACCTCAGCTATAATGAGAACTAGTTCTGCTTATTACGAGAAGTTCCATAATTAGTGATTTGGTAAGTTCTGTTTTTCTCGCAGTGGGTGGGGGTGGGGTGAGAAGAGGAAATTATCAGATGTTTGGTGGAGTAATTCCTTCAGAAGAACTGTCAGACAGCCTCCCTCCCCCGTTCCGAGAAGCAGCCTTATTGGGGGACATGTGGGGTGGGGTAAGGCATAGCTGAACTTCCCCTGAAAATGCTAATTGCCTGGCTGTGTCTCTGAGTCTCTGATCTGAAGGAGTGTACAGATCAGGAATATACAAAGTCCTCATCTATATACTTGATTGGGGTCATTGATCATTACAATCACAGGGGCTTTGTCACCAGATCTATCAATTCATGAGAAGGTCATCTATGAGTCTGTGTGACCCTTCTGGGTATTTATTACCTCTCATAGAGATCACATGACTCCCCTGGCAAGGCCTTCAACTGTCTTTCTCTCCAAAAGGATGGCGCCATCTTTATTCAGTCCTCATCCAATGTCACCATCCAAGACTGAGATGCTAGCACAAACCTCCCAACTTTTAGAGATGGGAATGAGGGACACCTATCAGAAAAAGTATCCAGGTATAAGACACACACGAGGCATAAGACACAAACAAGATTGGCTAAACCCACAAGAGTTTTTTTACCACCACTATTCCTTTAGATTGGCTTTGAAATGCAGCAATTTAGAAATCGAATGAAAGGTTTAGCTCTGGAAAACACTTTTTGATAGATATTTTATATACAACTATATGGATTAGACCAAAATGAGGGACAAATGAGGAGGAAAGAGGGACAGAGGGACATTGCTCCAAATCAGGGACAGTCCCTCCAAATCAGGGACAGTTGGGAGCTATGCGCATTATGCCAGAACCCACCAGAATCATTCTAATGGGCTCTGCTATGTGGGATCTCTCTGGTGGGCTCTGCTATGTGGGATCTCTCTGGTGGGCTCTGCTATGGAGGATCTCTCTGGTGGGCTCTGCTATGTGGGATCTCTCTGGTGGGCTCTGCTATGTGGGATCTCTCTGGTGGGCTCTGCTATGGAGGATCTCTCTGGTGGGCTCTGCTATGTAGGATCTCTCTGGTGGGCTCTGCTATGTGGGATCTCTCTGGTGGGCTCTGCTATGTGGGATCTCTCTGGTGGGCTCTGCTATGTGGGATCTCTCTGGTGGGCTCTGCTACGAAGGAGCTCTCTGGTTGGCTCTGCTATGTGGGATCTCTCTGGTGGGCTCTGCTATGTGGGATCTCTCTGGTGGGCTCTGCTATGTGGGATCTCTCTGGTGGGCTCTGCTATGTGGGATCTCTCTGGTGGGCTCTGCTACGAAGGAGCTCTTTGGTTGGCTCTGCTATGTGGGATCTCTCTGGTGGGCTCTGCTATGTGGGATCTCTCTGGTGGGCTCTGCTACGAAGGAGCTCTCTGGTTGGCTCTGCTATGTAGGATCTCTCTGGTGGGCTCTGCTATGTGGGATCTCTCTGGTGGGCTCTGCTATGTAGAATCTCTCTGGTGGGCTCTGCTATGTGGGATCTCTCTGGTGGGCTCTGCTATGTAGGATCTCTCTGGTGGACTCTGCTATGTGGGATCTCTCTGGTGGGCTCTGCTATGTGGGATCTCTCTGGTGGGCTCTGCTATGTAGGAGCTCTCTGGTGGGCTCTGCTATGGAGGAGCTCTCTGGTTGGCTCTGCTATGTAGGAGCTCTCTGGTGGGCTCTGCTATGTAGGATCTCTCTGGTGGGCTCTGCTATGTAGGATTTCTCTGGTGGGCTCTGCTATGGAGGATCTCTCTGGTGGGCTCTGCTATGGAGGATCTCTCTGGTGGGCTCTCCTATGTAGGATCTCTCTGGTGGGCTCTGCTATGTGGGATCTCTCTGGTGGGCTCTGCTATGTGGGATCTCTCTGGTGGGCTCTGCTATGTAGGATCTCTCTGGTGGGCTCTGCTATGGAGGATCTCTCTGGTGGGCTCTGCTATGGAGGATCTCTCTGGTGGGCTCTGCTATGTGGGATCTCTCTGGTGGGCTCTGCTATGGAGGATCTCTCTGGTGGGCTCTGCTATGTGGGATCTCTCTGGTGGGCTCTGCTTTGTGGGATCTCTCTGGTGGGCTCTGCTATGTAGGATCTCTCTGGTGGGCTCTGCTATGGAGGATCTCTCTGGTGGGCTCTGCTATGGAGGATCTCTCTGGTGGGCTCTGCTATGTGGGATCTTTCTGGTGGGCTCTGCTATGGAGGATCTCTCTGGTGGGCTCTGCTATGTAGGATCTCTCTGGTGGGCTCTGCTATGGAGGATCTCTCTGGTGGGCTCTGCTATGTGGGATCTCTCTGGTGGGCTCTGCTATGTGGAATCTCTCTGGTGGGCTCTGCTATGTAGGATCTCTCTGGTGGGCTCTGCTATGTGGGATCTCTCTGGTGGGCTCTGCTATGTAGGATCTCTCTGGTGGGCTCTGCTATATGGGATCTCTCTGGTGGGCTCTGCTATGTGCGATCTCTCTGGTGGGCTCTGCTATGTGGGATCTCTCTGGTGGGCTCTGCTATGTGGGATCTCTCTGGTGGGCTCTGCTATGTGGGATCTCTCTGGTTGGCTCTGCTATGTGGGATCTCTCTGGTTGGCTCTGCTATGTAGGATCTCTCTGGTGGGTTCTGCTATGTAGGATCTCTCTGGTGGGCTCTGCTATGTGGGACCTCTCTGGTGGGCTCTGCTATGTGGGATCTCTCTGGTGGGCTCTGCTATGTAGGAGCTCTCTGGTGGGCTCTGCTATGTGGGATCTCTCTGGCGGGCTCTGCTATGTGGGATCTCTCTGGTGGGCTCTGCTATGTAGGAGCTCTCTGGTGAGCTCTGCTATGTAGGAGCTCTCTGGTGGGCTCTGCTATGTGGGATCTCTCTGGTGGGCTCTGCTATGTGGGATCTCTCTGGTGGGCTCTGCTATGTGGGATCTCTCTGGTGGGCTCAGGCTATGTAGGAGCTCACTGGTGGGCTCTGCTATGTGGGATCTCTCTGGTGGGCTCTGCTATGTGGGATCTCTCTGGTGGGCTCTGCTATGTGGGATCTCTCTGGTGGGCTCTGCTATGTAGGATCTCTCTGGTGGGCTCTGCTATGTAGGAGCTCTCTGGTGGGCTCTGCTATGTAGGACCTCTCTGGTGGGCTCTGCTATGTGGGATCTCTCTGGTGGGCTCTGCTATGTAGGATCTCTCTGGTGGGCTCTGCTATGGAGGATCTCTCTGGTGGGCTCTGCTATGGAGGATCTCTCTGGTGGGCTCTGCTATGTGGGATCTCTCTGGTGGGCTCTGCTATGTGCGATCTCTCTGCTGGGCTCTGCAATGGAGGATATCTCTGGTGGGCTCTGCTATGTGGGATCTCTCTGGTGGGCTCTGCTATGTAGGATCTCTCTGGTGGGCTCTGCTATGTAGGAGCTCTCTGGTTGGCTCTGCTATGTAGGACCTCTCTGGTGGGCTCTGATATGTAGGATCTCTCTGGTGGGCTCTGCTATGTAGGATCTCTCTGGTGGATTCTGCTATGTAGGATCTCTCTGGTGGGCTCTGCTATGTGGGATCTCTCTGGTGGGCTCTGCTATGTAGGATCTCTCTGGTGGGCTCTGCTATGTGGGATCTCTCTGGTGGGCTCTGCTATGTGGGATCTCTCTGGTGGGCTCTGCTATGGAGGATCTCTCTGGTGGGCTCTGCTATGTGGGACCTCTCTGGTGGGCTCTGCTATGTGGGATCTCTCTGGTGGGCTCTGCTATGTATGATCTCTCTGGTAGGCTCTGCTATGTGGGACCTCTCTGGTTGGCTCTGCTATGGAGGATCTCTCTGGTGGGCTCTGCTATGTGGGATCTCTCTGGTGGGCTCTGCTATGTAGGATCTCTCTGGTGGGCTCTGCTATGTGGGATCTCTCTGGTGGGCTCTGCTATGTAGGATCTCTCTGGTGGGCTCTGCTATGTGGGATCTCTCTGGTGGATTCTGCTATGTAGGATCTCTCTGGTGGGCTCTGCTATGTGGGATCTCTCTGGTGGGCTCTGCTATGTGGGATCTCTCTGGTGGGCTCTGCTATGTGGGATCTCTCTGGTGGGCTCTGCTATGTAGGATCTCTCTGGTGGGCTCTGCTATGTGGGATCTCTCTGGTGGGCTCTGCTATGTGGGATCTCTCTGGTGGGCTCTCCTATGTAGGATCTCTCTGGTGGGCTCTGCTATGTGGGATCTCTCTGGTGGGCTCTGCTATGTAGGACCTCTCTGGTGGGCTCTGCTATGTGGGATCTCTCTGGTGGGCTCTGCTATGTAGGATCTCTCTGGTTGGCTCTGCTATGTGGGATCTCTCTGGTTGGCTCTGCTATGTGGAATCTCTCTGGTGGGCTCTGCTATGGAGGATCTCTCTGGTGGGCTCTGCTATGTGGGATCTCTCTGGTGGGCTCTGCTATGTGGGATCTCTCTGGTGGGCTCTGCTATGTGGGATCTCTCTGGTGGGCTCTGCTATGTAGGATCTCTCTGGTTGGCTCTGCTATGTGGGATCTCTCTGGTGGGCTCTGCTATGTGGGATCTCTCTGGTTGGCTCTGCTATGTGGGATCTCTCTGGTGGGCTCTGCTATGTGGGATCTCTCTGGTGGGCTCTGCTATGGAGGATCTCTCTGGTGGGCTCTGCTATGTGGGATCTCTCTGGTGGGCTCTGCTATGTAGGATCTCTCTGGTGGGCTCTGCTATGTGGGATCTCTCTGGTGGGCTCTGCTATGTGGGATCTCTCTGGTGGGCTCTGCTATGTAGGACCTCTCTGGTGGGCTCTGCTATGTAGGATCTCTCTGGTGGGCTCTGCTATGTGGGATCTCTCTGGTGGGCTCTGCTATGTAGGATCTCTCTGGTGGGCTCTGCTATGTGGGATCTCTCTGGTGGGCTCTGCTATGTAGGATCTCTCTGTTGGGCTCTGCTATGTAGGATCTCTCTGGTTGGCTCTGCTATGTAGGATCTCTCTGGTGGGCTCTGCTATGTGGGATCTCTCTGGTGGGCTCTGCTATGTGGGATCTCTCTGGTGGGCTCTGCTATGTAGGATCTCTCTGGTGGGCTCTGCTATGTAGGATCTCTCTGGTGGGCTCTGCTATGTGGGATCTCTCTGGTGGGCTCTGCTATGTGGGATCTCTCTGGTGGGCTCTGCTATGTAGGATCTCTCTGGTGGGCTCTGCTATGTAGGATCTCTCTGGTGGGCTCTGCTATGTGGGATCTCTCTGGTGGGCTCTGCTATGTGCGATCTCTCTGGTGGGCTCTGCTAAGTGGGACCTCTCTGGTGCGCTCTGCTATGTGGGACCTCTCTGGTGGGCTCTGCTATGTAGGATCTCTCTGGTGGGCTCTGCTATGGAGGATCTCTCTGGTGGGCTCTGCTATGTAGGATCTCTCTGGTGGGCTCTGCTATGGAGGATTTCTCTGGTGGGCTCTGCTATGTAGGATCTCTCTGGTGGGCTCTGCTATGTGGGATCTCTCTGGTGGGCTCTGCTATGTGGGATCTCTCTGTTGGGCTCTGCTATGTAGGACCTCTCTGGTGGGCTCTGCTATGTAGGATCTCTCTGGTTGGCTCTGCTATGTGGGATCTCTCTGGTGGGCTCTGCTATGTAGGAGCTCTCTGGTGGGCTCTGCTATGTAGGATCTCTCTGGTGGGCTCTGCTATGTAGGAGCTCTCTGGTGGGCTGTGCTATGTGGGATCTCTCTGGTGGGCTCTGCTATGTAGGATCTCTCTGGTGGGCTCTGCTATGTGGGATCTCTCTGGTGGGCTCTGCTATGTGGGATCTCTCTGGTGGGCTGTGCTATGTGGGATCTCTCTGGTGGGCTCTGCTATGTAGGATCTCTCTGGTGGGCTCTGCTATGTGGGATCTCTCTGGTGGGCTGTGCTATGTGGGATCTCTCTGGTGGGCTCTGCTATGTAGGATCTCTCTGGTGGGCTCTGCTATGTGGGATCTCTCTGGTGGGCTCTGCTATGTGGGATCTCTCTGGTGGGCTCTGCTATGTAGGATCTCTCTGGTGGGCTCTGCTATGTGGGATCTCTCTGGTGGGCTCTGCTATGTAGGATCTCTCTGGTGGGCTCTGCTATGGAGGATCTCTCTTGTGGGCTGATTATATATCCCTGTATATTGTGGTCATTCAGGTGATTATCTAATAGTTTCTTGAAGCTATCAATGCTCCCCGCTGAGACCTAGACGTAGTTTAAGGTTAAACCTCTTTTCTTCTAATTTTAATGAGTGGCCACGAGTCTTATTAAACTCTCTTCTGCGAAAAAGTTTTATTTCTATTGTGGGGTCACCAGTCCGGTATTTATATATTGTGGGGTCACCAGTCCGATATTTGTATATTGTGGGGTCACCAGTCCGGTATTTATATATTGTGGGCTCACCAGTCCGGTATTTATATATTGTGGGGTCACCAGTCCGGTATTTGTATATTGTGGGGTCACCAGTCCGGTATTTATATATTGTGGGGTCACCACTCCGGTATTTGTATATTGTGGGGTCACCAGTCCGGTATTTGTATATTGTGGGGTCACCAGTCCGGTATTTGTATATTGTGGGGTCACCAGTCCGGTATTTATATATTGTGGGGTCACCAGTCCGGTATTTATATATTGTGGGGTCACCAGTCCGGTATTTGTATATTGTGGGGTCACCAGTCCGGTATTTATATATTGTGGGGTCACCAGTCCGGTATTTATATATTGTGGGGTCACCAGTCCGATATTCGTATATTGTGGGGTCACCAGTCCGGTATTTGTATATTGTGGGGTCACCGGTCCGGTATTTATATATTGTGGGGTCACCAGTCCGATATTCGTATATTGTGGGGTCACCAGTCCGGTATTTGTATATTGTGGGGTCACCAGTCCGGTATTTATATATTGTGGGGTCACCAGTCCGGTATTTGTATATTGTGGGGTCACCAGTCCGGTATTTATATATTGTGGGGTCACCAGTCCAGTATTTATATATTGTGGGGTCACCACTCCGGTATTTGTTATTGTGGGGTCACCAGTCCGGTATTTGTATATTGTGGGGTCACCAGTCTGGTATTTGTATATTGTGGGGTCACCAGTCCGGTATTTGTATATTGTGGGGTCACCAGTCCGGTATTTATATATTGTGGGGTCACCAGTCCGGTATTTATATATTGTGGGGTCACCAGTCCGGTATTTATATATTGTGGGGTCACCAGTCCGGTATTTATATATTGTGGGGTCACCACTCTGGTATTTGTTATTGTGGGGTCACCAGTCCGGTATTTGTATATTGTGGGGTCACCAGTCTGGTATTTGTATATTGTGGGGTCACCAGTCCGGTATTTATATATTGTGGGGTCACCAGTACAGTATTTATATATTGTGGGGTCACCAGTCCGGTATTTATATATTGTGGGGTCACCAGTCCGGTATTTATATATTGTGGGGTCACCAGTCCGGTATTTGTATATTGTGGGGTCACCAGTCCGGTATTTATATATTGTGGGGTCACCAGTCCGGTATTTATATATTGTGGGGTCACCAGTCCGGTATTTATATATTGTGGGGTCACCAGTCCGGTATTTATATATTGTGGGGTCACCAGTCCGGTATTTATATATTGTGGGGTCACCAGTCCGGTATTTGTATATTGTGGGGTCACCAGTCCGGTATTTATATATTGTGGGGTCACCAGTCCGGTATTTGTATATTGTGGGGTCACCAGTCCGGTATTTATATATTGTGGGGTCACCAGTCCGGTATTTGTATATTGTGGGGTCACCAGTCCGGTATTTATACATTGTGGGGTCACCAGTCCGGTATTTGTATATTGTGGGGTCACCAGTCCGGTATTTGTATATTGTGGGGGTCACCAGTCCGGTATTTATATATTGTGGGGTCACCAGTCCGGTATTTGTATATTGTGGGGTCACCAGTCCGGTATTTGTATATTGTGGGGTCACCAGTCCGGTATTTATATATTGTGGGGTCACCAGTCCGGTATTTGTATATTGTGGGGTCACCAGTCCGGTATTTGTATATTGTGGGGTCACCAGTCCGGTATTTGTATATTGTGGGGTCACCAGTCCGGTATTTATATATTGTGGGGTCACCAGTCCGGTATTTGTATATTGTGGGGTCACCAGTCCGGTATTTATACATTGTGGGGTCACCAGTCCGGTATTTGTATATTGTGGGGTCACCAGTCCGGTATTTGTATATTGTGGGGGTCACCAGTCCGGTATTTATATATTGTGGGGTCACCAGTCCGGTATTTGTATATTGTGGGGTCACCAGTCCGGTATTTGTATATTGTGGGGTCACCAGTCCGGTATTTATATATTGTGGGGTCACCAGTCCGGTATTTGTATATTGTGGGGTCACCAGTCCGGTATTTGTATATTGTGGGGTCACCAGTCCGGTATTTGTATATTGTGGGGTCACCAGTCCGGTATTTATAAATTGAAATCATATCCCCTCTCAAGCGTCTCTTCTCCAGAGAGAATAAGTTCAGAGCTCACAACCTTTCCTCATAACTAAGATCCTCCAGACCCTTTATTAGCTTTGTTGCCCTTCTTTGTAGTCGCTCCATTTCCAGTACATCCTTCCTGAGGACTGGTGCCCAGAACTGGACAGCATACTCCAGGTGCGGCCGGACCAGAGTCTTGTAGAGCGGGAGAATTATCGTTTTATCTATGGAGTTGATCCTTTTTAATGCCAATATTCTGTTTGCTTTGTTAGCAGCAGCTTGGCATTGTATGTCATTGCTGAGCCTATCATCTACTAGGACCCCCAGGTCCTTTTCCATCCTAGATCCCCCCAGAGGATCTCCCCCCAGTCTATAGATTGCATTCAGATTTTTGCCACCCAAATGCATTATTTTACATTTTTCTACATTGAACCTCATTTGCCATGTAGTCGCCCCTCCCCCATTAATTTGTTCAGGTCTTTTTACAAGGTTTCCACATCCTGCGGAGAAGTTATTGCCCTGCTTAGCTTAGTATCGTCTGCAAATACAGAGATTGAACTGTTTATCCCATCCTCCAGGTCGTTTATAAATAAATTAAATAGGATTGGTCCCAGCACAGAACCCTGGGGAACCCCACTACCCACCCCTGACCATTCTGAGTACTCCCCATTTATCACCACCCTCTGAACTCGCCCTTGTAGCCAGTTTTCAATCCATGTACTCACCCTATGGTCCATGCCAACGCACCTTATTTTGTACAGTAAACGTTTATGGGGAACTGTGTCAAATGCTTTTGTAAAATCCAGATACACCACGTCTACGGGCCTTCCTTTATCTAGATGGCAACTCACCTCCTCATAGAAGGTTAATAGATTGGTTTGGCAAGAACGATTCTTCATGAATCCATGCTGATTACTGCTAATGATACCGTTCTTATTACTAAAATCTTGTATATAGTCCCTTATCATCCCCTCCAAGAGTTTACATACTATTGATGTTAGGCTAACTGGTCTGTAATTCCCAGGGATGTTTTTTGGGCCCTTTTTAAATATTGGTGCTACATTGGCTTTTCTCCAATCAGCTGGTACCATTCCAGTCAATAGACTGTCTGTAAAAATTAAGAACAATGGTCTGGCAATCACCTGACTGAGTTCCCTAAGTACCCACGGATGCAAGCCATCTGGTCCCGGTGATTTATTAATGTTAAGTTTCTCGAGTCTAATTTTAATTCCGTCCTCTGTTAACCATGAAGGTGCTTCCTGTGTTGTGTCCTGAGGATAAACACTGCAGTTTTGGTTACTGAAGCCCCCCGATTCCCTCGTGAAGACTGAGGAGAAGAATAAATTCAATACCTTCGCCATCTCCCCATCCTTTGTAACCAGATGTCCTTCCTCATTCTTTATGGGGCCAATATGGTCTGTCCGCCCTTTTTTACTGTTTACATACTTAAAGAATTTCTTGGGATTTTTTTGCTCTCCTCCGCTATGTGTCTTTCATGTTCTATCTTAGCCATCCTAATTGCACCCTTACATTTCTTGTTGCATTCTTTATAAAGTCTGAATGCTGAGGATGATCCCTCAGCCTTGTGTTATTTGAAGGCCTTCTCCTTTGCTTTTATATGCATTTTTACATTGGAGTTAAGCCATCCAGGAGTTTTGTTCGCTCTTTTAAATTTATTACCCAATGGGATACATTGGCTAATGCCCTTATTTAATATGCTCTTAAAGAAAACCCATCTCTCCTCTGCGTTCTTTGTTCCTAATATTTTATCCCAATTTATGCCTTTTAGCAAGGTTTGTAGTTTAGGGAAGTTGGCTCTTTTGAAATTCAGTGTCTTTGTGTTCCCTTCATGTCTCCTATTTGTGTGATTTATACTGAAACTAATTGACCTGTGATCACTGTTACCTAAATTGCCCCGTATTTCCACATCTGTGATCAGGTCTGTAGTGTTGGTAATCAGTAGATCCAGTAATGTTTTATTTCTAGTTGGTGCGTCTACCATCTGACCCATAAAATTGTCCTGCAAGACATTAAGGAACTGGCGAGCCTTAAATGAATGCGCGGTTCCCTCCGCCCAGTCTATGTCTGGATAATTAAAATCCCCCATTATGATAACACTTCCCATCCTTGCTGCTAATCCAATTTGTGATAGGAGATCCGTCTCCACTTCCTCCCTCAGGTTGGTTTGATTTTTACTGCATTTGCTGTCTCCGTTTGATTCATGGTTCCGGACAACCCAGAACTTTGTCAGGACAGAATTATGGCCGGTAATGAATAAATTTTTTCTATGAATACATGTCTAATGATGGAATGATGGCTGTCAGGTGCCCAGACTGAGCACCGGGATTCCATTGCATTCTGTATACTCAGAAGAAGGAGATCTGTATACTCAGAAGAAGGAGATCTGTATACTCAGAAGAAGGTGATCCGTATACTCAGAAGAAGGAGATCTGTATACTCAGAAGAAGGAGATCTGTATACTCAGAAGAAGGAGATCTGTATACTCAGAAGAAGGAGATCTGTATACTCAGAAGAAGGAGATCTGTATACTCAGAAGAAGGAGATCTGTATACTCAGAAGAAGGAGATCTGTATACTCAGAAGAAGGAGATCCGTATACTCAGAAGAAGGAGATCCGTATACTCAGAAGAAGGAGATCTGTATACTCAGAAGAAGGTGATCTGTATACTCAGAAGAAGGTGATCTGTATACTCAGAAGAAGGTGATCTGTATACTCAGAAGAAGGAGATCTGTATACTCAGAAGAAGGTGATCCGTATACTCAGAAGAAGGAGATCTGTATACTCAGAAGAAGGAGATCTGTATACTCAGAAGAAGAGGGAGATCCGTATACTCAGAAGAAGGAGATCTGTATACTCAGAAGAAGGAGATCCGTATACTCAGAAGAAGGAGATCCGTATACTCAGAAGAAGGAGATCTGTATACTCAGAAGAAGGTGATCTGTATACTCAGAAGAAGGTGATCTGTATACTCAGAAGAAGGAGATCTGTATACTCAGAAGAAGGTGATCCGTATACTCAGAAGAAGGAGATCTGTATACTCAGAAGAAGGAGATCTGTATACTCAGAAGAAGGAGATCCGTATACTCAGAAGAAGGAGATCCGTATACTCAGAAGAAGGAGATCTGTATACTCAGAAGAAGGAGATCCGTATACTCAGAAGAAGGAGATCCGTATACTCAGAAGAAGGAGATCCGTATACTCAGAAGAAGGAGATCTGTATACTCAGGAGAAGGAGATCTGTATACTCAGAAGAAGGTGATCCGTATACTCAGAAGAAGGAGATCTGTATACTCAGAAGAAGGAGATCTGTATACTCAGAAGAAGGAGATCTGTATACTCAGAAGAAGGAGATCTGTATACTCAGAAGAAGGAGATCTGTATACTCAGAAGAAGGAGATCTGTATACTCAGAAGAAGGAGATCTGTATACTCAGAAGAAGGAGATCTGTATACTCAGAAGAAGGAGATCTGTATACTCAGAAGAAGGTGATCTGTATACTCAGAAGAAGGAGATCTGTATACTCAGAAGAAGGTGATCTGTATACTCAGAAGAAGGTGATCTGTATACTCAGAAGAAGGAGATCTGTATACTCAGAAGAAGGAGATCTGTATACTCAGAAGAAGGAGATCTGTATACTCAGAAGAAGGAGATCTGTATAATCAGAAGAAGGAGATCTGTATACTCAGAAGAAGGAGATCCGTATACTCAGAAGAAGGAGATCTGTATACTCAGAAGAAGGAGATCTGTATACTCAGAAGAAGGTGATCTGTATACTCAGAAGAAGGAGATCCGTATACTCAGAAGAAGGAGATCCGTATACTCAGAAGAAGGTGATCTGTATACTCAGAAGAAGGTGTTCCGTATACTCAGAAGAAGGAGATCTGTATACTCAGAAGAAGGAGATCCGTATACTCAGAAGAAGGAGATCCGTATACTCAGAAGAAGGTGATCCGTATACTCAGAAGAAGGAGATCTGTATACTCAGAAGAAGGTGATCCGTATACTCAGAAGAAGGAGATCTGTATACTCAGAAGAAGGAGATCTGTATACTCAGAAGAAGGAGATCCGTATACTCAGAAGAAGGAGATCTGTATACTCAGAAGAAGGTGATCTGTATACTCAGAAGAAGGAGATCCGTATACTCAGAAGAAGGTGATCTGTATACTCAGAAGAAGGAGATCTGTATACTCAGAAGAAGGAGATCTGTATACTCAGAAGAAGGTGATCCGTATACTCAGAAGAAGGTGATCTGTATACTCAGAAGAAGGAGATCTGTATACTCAGAAGAAGGAGATCTGTATACTCAGAAGAAGGAGATCTGTATACTCAGAAGAAGGAGATCTGTATACTCAGAAGAAGGAGATCTGTATACTCAGAAGAAGGAGATCTGTATACTCAGAAGAAGGAGATCTGTATACTCAGAAGAAGGAGATCTGTATACTCAGAAGAAGGTGATCTGTATACTCAGAAGAAGGAGATCTGTATACTCAGAAGAAGGAGATCTGTATACTCAGAAGAAGGAGATCTGTATACTCAGAAGAAGGTGTTCCGTATACTCAGAAGAAGGTGTTCCGTATACTCAGAAGTAGGAGATCTGTATACTCAGAAGAAGGTGATCCGTATACTCAGAAGAAGGAGATCCGTATACTCAGAAGAAGGAGATCTGTATACTCAGAAGAAGGAGATCCGTATACTCAGAAGAAGGAGATCCGTATACTCAGAAGAAGGAGATCTGTATACTCAGAAGAAGGAGATCTGTATACTCAGAAGAAGGAGATCTGTATACTCAGAAGAAGGTGATCCGTATACTCAGAAGAAGGAGATCTGTATACTCAGAAGAAGGAGATCCGTATACTCAGAAGAAGGAGATCTGTATACTCAGAAGAAGGAGATCTGTATACTCAGAAGAAGGAGATCTGTATACTCAGAAGAAGGAGATCCGTATACTCAGAAGAAGGAGATCTGTATACTCAGAAGAAGGTGATCTGTATACTCAGAAGAAGGAGATCTGTATACTCAGAAGAAGGAGATCCGTATACTCAGAAGAAGGAGATCTGTATACTCAGAAGAAGGAGATCCGTATACTCAGAAGAAGGAGATCCGTATACTCAGAAGAAGGAGATCTGTATACTCAGAAGAAGGAGATCTGTATACTCAGAAGAAGGAAATCTGTATACTCAGAAGAAGGAGATCTGTATATTCAGAAGAAGGAGATCTGTATACTCAGAAGAAGGAGTTCCGTATACTCAGAAGAAGGAGATCCGTATACTCAGAAGAAGGAGATCTGTATACTCAGAAGAAGGAGATCTGTATACTCAGAAGAAGGAGATCTGTATACTCAGAAGAAGGAGATCTGTATACTCAGAAGAAGGAAATCTGTATACTCAGAAGAAGGAGATCCGTATACTCAGAAGAAGGAGATCTGTATACTCAGAAGAAGGAGAACTGTATACTCAGAAGAAGGAGATCCGTATACTCAGAAGAAGGAGATCTGTATACTCAGAAGAAGGAGATCCGTATACTCAGAAGAAGGAGATCCGTATACTCAGAAGAAGGAGATCTGTATACTCAGAAGAAGGAGATCTGTATACTCAGAAGAAGGAGATCTGTATACTCAGAAGAAGGAGATCTGTATACTCAGAAGAAGGAGAACTGTATACTCAGAAGAAGGTGATCTGTATACTCAGAAGAAGGAGATCTGTATACTCAGAAGAAGGAGATCTGTATACTCAGAAGAAGGAGAACTGTATACTCAGAAGAAGGTGATCTGTATACTCAGAAGAAGGTGATCTGTATACTCAGAAGAAGGAGATCCGTATACTCAGAAGAAGGTGATCTGTATACTCAGAAGAAGGTGATCTGTATACTCAGAAGAAGGTGATCTGTATACTCAGAAGAAGGTGATCCGTATACTCAGAAGAAGGAGATCCGTATACTCAGAAGAAGGAGATCTGTATACTCAGAAGAAGGAGATCTGTATACTCAGAAGAAGGAGATCTGTATACTCAGAAGAAGGAGATCTGTATACTCAGAAGAAGGAGATCTGTATACTCAGAAGAAGGAGATCTGTATACTCAGAAGAAGGAGATCTGTATACTCAGAAGAAGGTGATCTGTATACTCAGAAGAAGGAGATCTGTATACTCAGAAGAAGGAGATCTGTATACTCAGAAGAAGGAGATCTGTATACTCAGAAGAAGGTGATCCGTATACTCAGAAGAAGGAGATCTGTATACTCAGAAGAAGGAGATCTGTATACTCAGAAGAAGGAGATCCGTATACTCAGAAGAAGGAGATCCGTATACTCAGAAGAAGGAGATCTGTATACTCAGAAGAAGGAGATCTGTATACTCAGAAGGAGATCTGTATACTCAGAAGAAGGAGATCTGTATACTCAGAAGAAGGAGATCTGTATACTCAGAAGGAGATCTGTATACTCAGAAGAAGGAGATCTGTATACTCAGAAGAAGGTGATCCGTATACTCAGAAGAAGGAGATCTGTATACTCAGAAGAAGGAGAACTGTATACTCAGAAGAAGGTGATCTGTATACTCAGAAGAAGGAGATCTGTATACTCAGAAGAAGGTGATCCGTATACTCAGAAGAAGGTGATCTGTATACTCAGAAGAAGGAGATCTGTATACTCAGAAGAAGGAGATCTGTATACTCAGAAGAAGGAGATCTGTATACTCAGAAGAAGGAGAACTGTATACTCAGAAGAAGGTGATCTGTATACTCAGAAGAAGGAGAACTGTATACTCAGAAGAAGGTGATCTGTATACTCAGAAGAAGGAGATCTGTATACTCAGAAGAAGGAGATCCGTATACTCAGAAGAAGGAGATCTGTATACTCAGAAGAAGGTGATCTGTATACTCAGAAGAAGGAGATCTGTATACTCAGAAGAAGGAGATCTGTATACTCAGAAGAGGGAGATCTGTATACTCAGAAGAAGGAGATCTGTATACTCAGAAGAAGGAGATCTGTATACTCAGAAGAAGGAGATCTGTATACTCAGAAGAAGGTGATCTGTATACTCAGAAGAAGGAGATCTGTATACTCAGAAGAAGGTGATCCGTATACTCAGAAGAAGGAGATCTGTATACTCAGAAGAGGGAGATCTGTATACTCAGAAGAAGGAGATCTGTATACTCAGAAGAAGGAGATCTGTATACTCAGAAGAAGGAGATCTGTATACTCAGAAGAAGAAGGAGATCTGTATACTCAGAAGAAGGAGATCCGTATACTCAGAAGAAGGAGATCCGTATACTCAGAAGAAGAAGGAGATCTGTATACTCAGAAGAAGGAGATCCGTATACTCAGAAGAAGGAGATCCGTATACTCAGAAGAAGAAGGAGATCTGTATACTCAGAAGAAGGAGATCCGTATACTCAGAAGAAGGAGATCTGTATACTCAGAAGAAGGAGATCTGTATACTCAGAAGAAGAAGGAGATCCGTATACTCAGAAGAAGGAGATCTGTATACTCAGAAGAAGGAGATCTGTATACTCAGAAGAAGAAGGAGATCTGTATACTCAGAAGAAGGAGATCTGTATACTCAGAAGAAGGAGATCCGTATACTCAGAAGAAGGAGATCTGTATACTCAGAAGAAGGAGATCTGTATACTCAGAAGAAGAAGGAGATCTGTATACTCAGAAGAAGGTGATCTGTATACTCAGAAGAAGGTGATCTGTATACTCAGAAGAAGGTGATCTGTATACTCAGAAGAAGGAGATCTGTATACTCAGAAGAAGGAGATCTGTATACTCAGAAGAAGGAGATCTGTATACTCAGAAGAAGGAGATCCGTATACTCAGAAGAAGGAGATCTGTATACTCAGAAGAAGGAGATCCGTATACTCAGAAGAAGGAGATCTGTATACTCAGAAGAAGGAGATCTGTATACTCAGAAGAAGGAGATCTGTATACTCAGAAGAAGGAGATCCGTATACTCAGAAGAAGGAGATCCGTATACTCAGAAGAAGGAGATCTGTATACTCAGAAGAAGGAGATCTGTATACTCAGAAGAAGGAGATCCGTATACTCAGAAGAAGGAGATCCGTATACTCAGAAGAAGGAGATCTGTATACTCAGAAGAAGGAGATCCGTATACTCAGAAGAAGGTGATCTGTATACTCAGAAGAAGGAGATCCGTATACTCAGAAGAAGGTGATCTGTATACTCAGAAGAAGGAGATCTGTATACTCAGAAGAAGGAGATCTGTATACTCAGAAGAAGGAGATCTGTATACTCAGAAGAAGGAGATCTGTATACTCAGAAGAAGGAGATCTGTATACTCAGAAGAAGGTGATCTGTATACTCAGTAGAGGGAGATCCGTATACTCAGAAGAAGGAGATCTGTATACTCAGAAGAAGGAGATCTGTATACTCAGAAGAAGGAGATCTGTATACTCAGTAGAGGGAGATCCGTATACTCAGAAGAAGGAGATCCGTATACTCAGAAGAAGGAGATCTGTATACTCAGAAGAAGGAGATCTGTATACTCAGAAGAAGGAGATCTGTATACTCAGAAGAAGGAGATCTGTATACTCAGAAGAAGGTGATCTGTATACTCAGAAGAAGGAGATCTGTATACTCAGAAGAAGGAGATCCGTATACTCAGAAGAAGGAGATCTGTATACTCAGAAGAAGGAGATCTGTATACTCAGAAGAAGGAGATCTGTATACTCAGAAGAAGGAGATCTGTATACTCAGAAGAAGGAGATCTGTATACTCAGAAGAAGGAGATCTGTATACTCAGAAGAAGGAGATCTGTATACTCAGAAGAAGGAGATCTGTATACTCAGAAGAAGGTGATCTGTATACTCAGAAGAAGGTGATCTGTATACTCAGAAGAAGGAGATCTGTATACTCAGAAGAAGGAGATCTGTATACTCAGAAGAAGGAGATCTGTATACTCAGAAGAAGGAGATCCGTATACTCAGAAGAAGGTGATCCGTATACTCAGAAGAAGGAGATCTGTATACTCAGAAGAAGGAAATCTGTATACTCAGAAGAAGAAGGAGATCCGTATACTCAGAAGAAGGAGATCCGTATACTCAGAAGAAGGAGATCTGTATACTCAGAAGAAGGAGATCTGTATACTCAGAAGAAGGAGATCTGTATACTCAGAAGAAGGTGATCTGTATACTCAGAAGAAGGAGATCTGTATACTCAGAAGAAGGAGATCCGTATACTCAGAAGAAGGAGATCTGTATACTCAGTAGAGGGAGATCCGTATACTCAGAAGAAGGAGATCTGTATACTCAGAAGAAGGAGATCCGTATACTCAGAAGAAGGTGATCCGTATACTCAGAAGAAGGAGATCTGTATACTCAGAAGAAGGAGATCTGTATACTCAGAAGAAGGAGATCTGTATACTCAGAAGAAGGAGATCTGTATACTCAGAAGAAGGAGATCTGTATACTCAGAAGAAGGAGATCTGTATACTCAGAAGAAGGAGATCTGTATACTCAGAAGAAGGAGATCTGTATACTCAGAAGAAGGAGATCCGTATACTCAGAAGAAGGAGATCTGTATACTCAGAAGAAGGAGATCTGTATACTCAGAAGAAGGAGATCTGTATACTCAGAAGAAGGAGATCTGTATACTCAGAAGAAGAAGGAGATCTGTATACTCAGAAGAAGGAGATCTGTATACTCAGAAGAAGGAGATCTGTATACTCAGGAGAAGGAGATCTGTATACTCAGAAGAAGGTGATCTGTATACTCAGAAGAAGGAGATCTGTATACTCAGAAGAAGATCTGTATACTCAGAAGAAGGAGATCTGTATACTCAGAAGAAGGAGATCCGTATACTCAGAAGAAGGTGATCCGTATACTCAGAAGAAGGAGATCTGTATACTCAGAAGAAGGAGATCTGTATACTCAGAAGAAGGAGATCCGTATACTCAGAAGAAGGAGATCTGTATACTCAGAAGAAGGAGATCTGTATACTCAGAAGAAGGAGATCTGTATACTCAGAAGAAGGAGATCTGTATACTCAGAAGAAGGAGATCTGTATACTCAGAAGAAGAAGGAGATCTGTATACTCAGAAGAAGGAGATCTGTATATTCAGAAGAAGGAGATCTGTATACTCAGAAGAAGGAGATCTGTATATTCAGAAGAAGGAGATCCGTATACTCAGAAGAAGGAGATCTGTATACTCAGAAGAAGGAGATCTGTATACTCAGAAGAAGGAGATCTGTATACTCAGAAGAAGGAGATCTGTATACTCAGAAGAAGAAGGAGATCTGTATACTCAGAAGAAGGAGATCTGTATATTCAGAAGAAGGAGATCTGTATACTCAGAAGAAGGAGATCTGTATACTCAGAAGAAGGAGATCTGTATACTCAGAAGAAGGAGATCCGTATACTCAGAAGAAGGAGATCTGTATACTCAGAAGAAGGAGATCTGTATACTCAGAAGAAGGAGATCTGTATACTCAGAAGAAGAAGGAGATCTGTATACTCAGAAGAAGGAGATCTGTATACTCAGAAGAAGGTGATCTGTATACTCAGAAGAAGGAGATCTGTATACTCAGAAGAAGAAGGAGATCTGTATACTCAGAAGAAGGAGATCTGTATACTCAGAAGAAGAAGGAGATCTGTATACTCAGAAGAAGGAGATCTGTATACTCAGAAGAAGAAGGAGATCTGTATACTCAGAAGAAGGAGATCTGTATACTCAGAAGAAGGTGATCTGTATACTCAGAAGAAGGAGATCCGTATACTCAGAAGAAGGAGATCTGTATACTCAGAAGAAGGAGATCTGTATACTCAGAAGAAGGAGATCTGTATACTCAGAAGAAGAAGGAGATCTGTATACTCAGAAGAAGGAGATCTGTATATTCAGAAGAAGGAGATCTGTATACTCAGAAGAAGAAGGAGATCTGTATACTCAGAAGAAGGAGATCTGTATATTCAGAAGAAGGTGATCTGTATACTCAGAAGAAGGAGATCTGTATACTCAGAAGAAGGTGATCTGTATACTCAGAAGAAGGAGATCCGTATACTCAGAAGAAGGTGATCTGTATACTCAGAAGAAGGAGATCTGTATACTCAGAAGAAGGTGATCTGTATACTCAGAAGAAGGAGATCTGTATACTCAGAAGAAGGTGATCTGTATACTCAGAAGAAGGAGATCTGTATACTCAGAAGAAGGTGATCTGTATACTCAGAAGAAGGAGATCTGTATACTCAGAAGAAGAAGGAGATCTGTATACTCAGAAGAAGGAGATCTGTATACTCAGAAGAAGGAAATCTGTATACTCAGAAGAAGGAGATCTGTATATTCAGAAGAAGGAGATCCGTATACTCAGAAGAAGAAGGAGATCCGTATACTCAGAAGAAGGAGATCTGTATACTCAGAAGAAGGAGATCTGTATACTCAGAAGAAGGAGATCTGTATACTCAGAAGAGGGAGATCTGTATACTCAGAAGAAGGAGATCTGTATACTCAGAAGAAGGAGATCTGTATACTCAGAAGAAGGAGATCTGTATACTCAGAAGAAGGAGATCTGTATACTCAGAAGAAGGTGATCTGTATACTCAGAAGAAGGAGATCTGTATACTCAGAAGAAGGTGATCTGTATACTCAGTAGGGAGATCCGTATACCAGAAGGGAGATCTGTATACTCAGAAGAAGGAGATCCGTATACTCAGAAGAAGGTGATCCGTATACTCAGAAGAAGGAGATCTGTATACTCAGAAGAAGGAGATCTGTATACTCAGAAGAAGGAGATCCGTATACTCAGAAGAAGGAGATCCGTATACTCAGAAGAAGGAGATCTGTATACTCGAAGAAGGAGATCCGTATACTCAGAAGAAGGTGATCTGTATACTCAGAAGAAGGAGATCTGTATACTCAGAAGAAGGTGATCTGTATACTCAGAAGAAGGAGATCCGTATACTCAGAAGAAGGAGATCTGTATACTCAGAAGAAGGAGATCCGTATACTCAGAAGAAGGAGATCTGTATACTCAGAAGAAGGAGATCTGTATACTCAGAAGAAGGTGATCTGTATACTCAGAAGAAGGTGATCTGTATACTCAGAAGAAGGTGATCTGTATACTCAGAAGAAGGAGATCTGTATACTCAGAAGAAGGAGATCTGTATACTCAGAAGAAGGTGATCCGTATACTCAGAAGAAGGAGATCTGTATACTCAGAAGAAGGTGATCCGTATACTCAGAAGAAGGTGATCTGTATACTCAGAAGAAGGAGATCTGTATACTCAGAAGAAGGTGATCCGTATACTCAGAAGAAGGTGATCTGTATACTCAGAAGAAGGAGATCTGTATACTCAGAAGAAGGTGATCCGTATACTCAGAAGAAGGTGATCTGTATACTCAGAAGAAGGTGATCTGTATACTCAGAAGAAGGTGATCTGTATACTCAGAAGAAGGAGATCTGTATACTCAGAAGAAGGAGATCTGTATACTCAGAAGAAGG
>JBBGZY010002887.1:0-45633 GCA_037952925.1 Lithobates clamitans | reverse complement strand
TAGTGAACAAACAGCATCATGAAGGCCAAGGAACACACCAGACAGGTCAGGGATAAAGTTGTGGAGAAGTATATAGCAGTTTTAGGTTATAAAAAAAATGTCCCAAGCTTTGAACATCTCACGGAGCTCTGTTCAATCCATCATCGGAAAATGGAAAGAGTATGGGACAACTGCAAACCTACCAAGACATGGCCGTCCACCTAAACTGACCGGCCGGGCAAGGAGAGCATTCATCAGAGAAGAGCCAAGAGGTCCATGGTAACTCTGGAGGAGCTGCAGAGATCCACAGCTCAGGTGGGAGAATCTGTCCACAGGACAACTATTAGTCGTGTTCTCCACAAATCTGCCCTTTATGGAAGAGTGACAAGAAGAAAGACATTGGTGAAAGAAAGTCATAAGAAGTCCTGTTTGTAGTTTGTGAGAAGCCATGTGGAGGACACAGCAAACATGTGGAAGAAGGTGATCTGGTCAGATGAGACCAAAATTCAACTTTATGGCCTAAAAGTAAAACGCTATGTGTGGGGAAAACTAACACTGCACATCACCCTGAACACACCATCCCCACCGTGAAACATGGTGGTGGCAGCATCATGTGGTGGGGATGGTTTTCTTCAGCAGGGACAGGGAAGCTGGTCAGAGTTGATGGGAAGATGGATGGAGACAAAATACAGGACAATCTTGGCAAAAATATATATGGTAAGAGTAGCGCTGGTCCGCACACCAATCTAAAAATATCAACAGTGTTGATGTGCAAAATACTCAAAAATATAAGTAACAATTGCTTGAGCAAATAAAATAAATAAACTGGGTGCAAAGGTATCAATAAAGTGCTTGTGCTGCAATTAGTGCAAATCATACAAACATCTATTAATAAGGTGCTTATATGATAATCCATTTAGGCTCCATGCACACTGGCGTAAAAAAACATTGCTTCTACAGGGGTTTTGTGTTCTGCCCTGTAGAAGCAGCTGAATGTTCTCCTCTGTGTCCCAATGTTCTCCTAGGTGTCCCGATATTCTCCTAGGTGTCCCGATGTTCTCCTAGGTGTCCCAATGTTCTCCTTGGTGTCCCAATGTTCTCCTAGGTGTCCCGATGTTCTCCTAGGTGTCCCAATGTTCTCCCAGGTGTCCCGATGTTCTCCCTTGTGTCCCGATATTCTCCCAGGTGTCCCAATGTTCTCCCAGGTGTCCCAATGTTCTCCCATGTGTCCCGATATTCTCCCAGGTGTCCCAATGTTCTCCCAGGTGTCCCAATGTTCTCCCAGGTGTCCCAATGTTCTCCCATGTGTCCCGATATTCTCCCAGGTGTCCCAATGTTCTCCCAGGTGTCCCAATGTTCTCCCATGTGTCCCGATATTCTCCCAGGTGTCCCAATGTTCTCCCATGTGTCCCGATATTCTCCCAGGTGTCCCAATGTTCTCCCAGGTGTCCCAATGTTCTCCTAGGTATCCCAATGTTCTCCAATGTGTCCTCAATGTTCTTCTAGGTGTCTCAATGTTCTCCAATGTGTCCCCAATGTTCTCCTAGGTGTCCCAATGTTCTCCAATGTGTCCCCAATGTTCTCCTAGGTGTCCCAATGTTCTCCTAGGTGTCCCAATGTTCTCCTAGGTGTCCCAATGTTCTCCAATGTGTCCCCAATGTTCTCCTAGGTGTCCCAATGTTCTCCTAGGTGTCTCAATGTTCTCCAATGTGTCCCCAATGTTCTCCTAAGTGTCCCAATGTTCTCCTATGTGTCCCAATGTTCTCCTATGTGTCTCAATGTTCTCCTATGTGTCCATGGACATTTACAGGCATATTTTAGGATCAATGTTTAGAGGCTGAAAAAAAAAAACCTTCTGATTCGCGTTTCTGATTGGAGCTTACTGGCAGAAAAAACTTACAACTTTCCTAAACTTGTCTAAACTTTGTACAGTAAATGCTCTATATGAGCGTTTTTTACTCCAGAGAGAACAGACTTTTTTTTTAAGCCCAGTGTGTGTGGAGCCTCCTGAAGGTTTCCACACTGGAAAGTATAAAAAATGTAAATAACAAAAAGAAATGTTCAAAAAGTCAAACCTGTGGGGTGAAAAACCAAGCTGTTCTGTGTCCAAATTCACCAGTGCTCCAACAATGTGTGAATCCTTCACCGCTCTTACTAAAATGGACTCACCGGAGGAATATGCTGGTAAAATGATAAACCAGCAAACAAGCCAAAATCTCTCCCAACGATCACCGACTTCCACTCCTTCTCCTCACAGGTTAATGGTCAGGCTCTCACAGAACACGGCACTCAAATGTGGGAAAAACAAAGAAATGGAAGGAGGCTCCCATAGCGTAAAACTGTTTTACAGGCTTTCATTAAAACTGTATGTGTTCCACTCAATTAAAAAAGTGCCCCCCCCCCCCCCCCCCCCCAGCACAAGGGAAGAACGCACTCAGCTATGCTTGCTGTTCACGCCTGGACCCAACACAGACCACGAGTGTGGTCTGGCTTACCATAGAGCTGGGCAAGAACCGGAAGGTCCCCGATGAGCTCAATGGTATAGGAACCCGGAAGAAACAAGCATTTTTGCCACTGCTGGTTTCCCAGAGTAACAGATGGAACATGTAACATCTTCCCGAAGGTAAACTTATCCTTTAAATGGTGGGGAGGGGGGTCTTAAAACCACCTGTCTTCAATCTATTGGACCACCAGGGAAGCAGGGGCAGATGGGTTAATCCTAACTCTCCTCCAGTGGGGAGTCTTTTTTTTTAATTTTTTTTTTAGGAACTTTTCTTCACCCACAGTTCTGAAGGGTATGCATGTAGCTATCAGCATGGTGGGGAGCTGGCACAGTATTTGCCCCTTGCCATAGGGATCCCCACCTACATGCTTGGTGTGCCAGGGTGTTCTTTTCTTTTTTCTAGGGAGCGGAGGTGTGTAACTCCTTATTTTCAGAACAAAGAATATCCTTCCCAATGTTTTCCTGAATACATTACAGAGCAGGTGGCGATATATCTACCATAAAAATTCTGAATAAATGCAGTGCTAAATTAAGATGTTAGACTAGAATGCCCAAACAGCATTCAAAATGTAATATCTGATGATGCTTCATGGCACTTGTTCAGTCGTGTCCGACTCTTTGTGACCTCATAGACCAGTGATGGTGAACCTTGGCACCCCAGATGTTTTGGGACGACATTTCCTATGATGCTCAACTACACTGCAGAGTGCATGAGCATCATGGGAAATGTAGTTCCAAAACATCTGGGGTGCCAAGGTTCGCCATCACTGTCATAGACCATAGAGCGCCAGGCTTTTCTGTCCTCCCGGAGCTTGCTTAGCTTCATGTTCATTGTTTCGAAGATGCCATCTATTCATCTTGTTTTCTGTCTTTCTCTTCTCCTTTTTCCTTCCATGTTTCCCAGCATCAGGGTGTTTTCCAATGAGTCCTCTCTTTGCATTAGGTGGCCAAAGTATTCGAGCTTCAGGATCTGTTTTTCCAGTGAATATTCAGGGTTGTTCTCCTTCGGGAGTGACTGGTTTGATCTTCTTACTGTCCAAGGGACTTTCAAGAGTTTTCAAGAGTTTTCTCCAACACATTAGTTCAAAAGCATCAATTCTTCGGCGTTCCGCCTTCCTTGTGGTCCAACTTTCACAGCCATACTGGGAATACCATAGCTACAATTTTACGGCACTTTGCCAGTAGGGTGATGTCTCTGTTTTCTTCATGCCACTAAGTCCATATAAATAATAGATGAGACAAGAAAGCCTGACATCCAAATTCAATGTGAAGGAGATGGCACTCGGCACCAACGTGACCTAGCCAAGCAGCTTACCAGAAATGATGGGCCCTCAAATTATAGAGGTCACAAGAAACCCAATAATATTACATCCAGATCTACTGATTGCTCCGATGGCATCGATAAGTTAAGGGCCGGTTATCCAGGGCTTTGTCAATCACCCAGTGCTACGTCAGGGTGCCGTTTCATTGATCATCGACCAATGTTAATGTGGGGGGGGCGGGGGACAACCCAGGGAAGGCAAAATATAAGCAAAATAAACATCAGCTTTCATATGTTTGGTTGCGCTAGTTTATGATTATAATATGACTGCTGATAGTTCTGAGGTCCTAAGAGCTGGAATAATCAATTTCTTCTATGAGCAGCGGGAGCCCATACCTGGGACCTTCCCGTACAGTATGTGCCAGTATTCAGTAATATGGAGAAGAGGGTTCCAAGCTGAGCTGTTATCGCTTCTATCACCAGCAGGGGGAAGCAGGGAGCAGAGAGCCTTCACTAGCCGCCTTCCGGAGTGGAATCACGCTGTGTATAATTATAATTAAAGAACGACCATTAAATGGCGCAGCAGCCACTGCGGGGTGCTTAATTGACGGTCTAGACGACCTTCAAAGAACAACTTCAGGCAACAAATAACATCATTTAATAAATTGCCGGTCGCTAAACATGGTGACTGCGGCACTGCGTTCGACTTCCGCTGTTGGAAAATCCCCTGGATATACATTACAGTAGAATTCTGTGATGATCCCAACTAATCGTAACCAATCCCTACTTTCTGCCCCCTCCAGTCTGGTCATGTAATGCGGCTCTCCTGTGTCAGCCAGCGGCAGCTGCAGGGGAGAGGTGGGAGCACCAACAATGGATGGGCCACTGAAGCCCATGGGTGACGTCACCTCTCCAGGCTTTACTAGCCATGATCTGAATACTTTGAAGTGCAAAGGAGGGATCGATCCCTCCATAAAGAGTACCTGTCACCACCTATTACTGTCACAAGGGATGTTTACATTACTTGTGACAGCAATAAAATTGATTAATTTTTTTTTTTTTATATACAATGAATAAATATAAAATGAAATAAAATAAATACGAAAAAAAAACATTTTTAAAGCGCCCCCGTCACCGCGAGCTCGCGCAGCAAATAAAACGCATACGGAAGTCGCGCCCGCATATGTAAACGGTGTTCAAATCACACATGTGAGGTATCGCCACGATCGTCAGAGCGAGAGCAATAATTCTAGCACTAGACCTCCTCTGTAACTCTAACCTGGTAACCATAAAAAAAAAAAATGTAAAGCGTCGCCTATGGAGATTTTTTAGGTACCGTAGTTTGTCGCCATTCCACGAGTGCGTGCAATTATAAAGCGTGACATGTTTGGTATCTATTTACTCTGCGTAACATCATCTTTCACATTATACAAAAAAATTGGGGTAACTTTACTGTTTGGTTTTTTTAAAATTCATGAAAGTGTCCCTTTTCCCAAAAACGTTTGAAGCGTTTAAAACACCGCTGCACAAATACCGTGTGACATAAAATATTGCAACAATCACCATTTTATTCTCTTGATTCTCTGCTAAATATATATATATATATATAATGTTTGGGGGCTCTAAGTAGTTTTCTAGCAAAAAATACAGATTTTAACTTGTAAACACCAAATTTCAAAAATAGGCTTAGTCATCAAAGGGTTAATATCGATAAGGCCCCAAGTGAGTTTAATTACCACCTTAATCAGCCACAGAACCCGTGTAAATCATATGTGTTCAGGTTTAAAGGGATGAGGTGGCAACCCTACTCCTCATTGGCTGAGACAGCCATTGGCTCCCGCTGCTGTCAATCACAGCCAGTGAGCCAATAAGAACAGAGAGGGGGCGGGGCTGAGCTGTGGCTGTGTGTATGAATGGACACGCAGAGCAGCAGCTCAGGAGCAAGCCTGCTTGGGTGCCCCCATTGCAAGCCGAGTGCTCTGGGGGCACTCAGCAGGAGGTCAAATTCTCATTAAAGTAAAACTATGGGCAATTTTTTTTTCACTTTGGATGTAGTTATGAAGGGTTATAACCCCGGTCATATTTTTTTTTTTTACGCCATCTGTGTCCCATTGGGGAGATTTCCCTTCACTTCCTGTCCCATAGTTGGCTAAGAAGTGAGAGGAAATTTTGCAAATTAATGGAATTCCTTGGGGACCCCTAGGTCCCCATAACTAGTGTTCCCATTGGAAGATTTCCCCAAGTGGTGGTCCGTCCACCAGGGGCGCCGCCAGTTGTGTGACAATAGTGTTGTGGAAATTTTTATTCATGTATGTTGTCAGATGTCCCCCAGTGTCAGTTTTGTTGTAACACACTCATGTGAGGGCATTCGCACATACGTTGGTGGAAGACCATTGGCTGCGGAAACCTTCCCGTGGACACGGCAGATCTGTTTGCTCTTTTAAGGACGATTGTTTATGCCTCACCAAGAGACTGGCCACCTCATGGCGATTGCATTAAGGCTCCAAGCAAGCAGATCTGCGTACATGGGAACCATAGCATAATCATACAAAATTATGGACCACTGAGCCATGATAGAGTACGGCTTGCGTCATTGGTAGCGGTGGGAATGTGCACACGATCGTGTTCAGAGGCATGTAAGTAAGTGTTCAAATTGTGAGACACTTTGTGTCCGACAAGAATATGGCCACATGGCTCTGCAAACGACCGTCTGCACACGTCACAGTCTCAGGACTCCCAGCCAATTGGGTCTCAGGACCCACTTCCTGTTCAGTTGCCCCCCCCCAAAATATTGAGCACCAGCTGCCACTGATTTCCCCGCTATTACTTTTCTGAGGACAACCCAAAAAAAAAATGTTGCCTTTAGTTATACTTTACCGCTGTAATACTTTATTACTCTAGGAGGGGTAGACCCCCTCCGTCCATGACACCGGTCCCAATGCATAGCAAAGGGCTCTGCACTGTGTTGAAGATGGCAAGGGCCCACCTAGAATTGAACCCCCCCGCAGTGAGGAATGGGGGCTCACTACAAGAGGCAGTTCTTTTGTAATTGCTGGAGCTGAGGCTTAAAGCGATTGTAAAGTATTGTTTATTTTTCTTTAAAGATTAACAAACATGTTATACTTACCGGCTCTGTAATGATTTTGCACAGAGCAGCCCAGATCCTCCTCTTCTTGGGTCCCTGGCTGGAGCTTATTGACTCGAGTATAAGCCTAGGGAGAGAAATGCAGCAGCTACTGTAAGTGCAAAAGAGGGTCAACAATGTCCATTTTCAGCCTCACTGTGCCCATCTGAAGCCTCACTGTGCCCATTTGCCTGCCGCCTCACTGTGCCCATCTGCATGCCTTCTCACTGTGCCCATTTGCCTGCCACCTCACTGTGCCCATATGCCTGCCTCCTCAATGTGCCTATATGCATGCCTTCTCAATGTGCTCATCTGCCTGCCACCTCACTGTGCCCATATGCCTGCCGCCTCACTGTGCCCATATGCCTGCCGCCTCACTGTGCCCATATGCCTGCCTCCTCAATGTGCCCATATGCATGCGTCCTCACTGTGCCCATCTGCCTGCCCCCTCACTGTGCCCATCTGTCTGCCGCCTCACTGTGCCCATCTGCATGCCTCCTCACTGTGCCCATCTGCATGCCTCCTCACTGTGCCCATCTGCATGCCGCCTCACTGTGCCCATCTGCATGCCGCCTCACTGTGCCCATCTGCATGCCGCCTCACTGTGCCCATCTGCCTGCTTCCTCACTGTGCTCATCTGCATGCCTCCTCACTGTGCCCATATGCATGCCTCCTCACTGTGCCCATCTGCATGCCTCCTCACTGTGCTCATCTGCCTGCCTCCTCACTGTGCCCATCTGCCTGCCTCCTCACTGTGCCCATCTGCCTGCCTCCTCACTGTGCCCATCTGCATGCCTTCTCACTGTGTTCATCTGCATGCCTCCTCACTGTGCCCATATGCCTGCCTCTTCAATGTGCCCATATGCATGCCTTCTCACTGTGCTCATCTGCTTGCCGCATCACTGTGCCCATTTGCCTGCCGCCTCACTGTGCCCATATGCCTGCCTCCTCAATGTGCCCATATGCATGCCTTCTCACTGTGCTCATCTGCCTGCCGCCTCACTGTGCCCATATGCCTGCCTCCTCAATGTGCCCATATGCATGCCTTCTTACTGTGCTCATCTGCCTACCGCCTCTGTGCCCATATGCCTGCCTCCTCAATGTGCCCATATGCATGCCTTCTCACTGTGCTCATCTGCCTGCCTCCTCACTGTGCCCATCTGCATGCCTCCTCACTGTGCTCATCTGCCTGCCTCCTCACTGTGCCCATCTCCCTGACACCTCACTGTGTCCATCTGCCTGCCATATACACTGATATCAGATACGATCTATAGAGGAATATAAGATAAGGTGTAAGGCCATATACACTGATATCAGGTACGATCTATAGAGGAAGATAAGATAAGGTGTAAGGCCATATACACTGATATCAGATACGATCTATAGAGGAATATAAGATAAGGTTTAAGGCCATATACACTGATATCAGATACGATCTATAGAGGAATATAAGATAAGGTGTAAGGCCATATACACTGATATCAGATACGATCTATAGAGGAATATAAGATAAGGTGTAAGGCCATATACACTGATATCAGATACGATCTATAGAGGAATATAAGATAAGGTGTAAGGCCATATACACTGATATCAGACACGATCTATAGAGGAATATAAGATAAGGTGTAAGGCCATATACACTGATATCAGGTACGATCTATAGAGGAATATAAGATAAGGTGTAAGGCCATATACACTGATATCAGATACGATCTATAGAGGAATATAAGATAAGGTGTAAGGTCATATACACTGATATCAGATACGATCTATAGAGGAATATAAGATAAGGTGTAAGGCCATATACACTGATATCAGATACGATCTATAGAGGAATATAAGATAAGGTGTAAGGCCATATACACTGATATCAGATACGATCTATAGAGGAATATAAGATAAGGTGTAAGGCCATATACACTGATATCAGATACGATCTATAGAGGAATATAAGATAAGGTGTAAGGCCATATACACTGATATCAGATACGATCTATAGAGGAATATAAGATAAGGTGTAAGGCCATATACACTGATATCAGATACGATCTATAGAGGAATATAAGATAAGGTGTAAGGCCATATACACTGATATCAGGTACGATCTATAGAGGAATATAAGATAAGGTGTAAGGCCATATACACTGATATCAGGTACGATCTATAGAGGAATATAAGATGAGGTGTAAGGCCATATACACTGATATCAGGTACAATCTATAGAGGAATATAAGATAAGGTGTAAGGTCATATACACTGATATCAGATACGATCTATAGAGGAATATAAGAAGGTGTAAGGCCATATACACTGATATCAGGTACGATCTATAGAGGAATATAAGATAAGGTGTAAGGCCATATACACTGATATCAGATACGATCTATAGAGGAATATAAGAAGATGTAAGGCCATATACACTGATATCAGATACGATCTATAGAGGAATATAAGATAAGGTGTAAGGCCATATACACTGATATCAGGTACGATCTATAGAGGAATATAAGATAAGGTGTAAGGCCATATACACTGATATCAGATACGATCTATAGAGGAATATAAGATAAGGTGTAAGGCCATATACACTGATATCAGGTACGATCTATAGAGGAATATAAGAAGGTGTAAGGCCATATACACTGATATCAGGTACGATCTATAGAGGAATATAAGATAAGGTGTAAGGCCATATACACTGATATCAGGTACGATCTATAGAGGAATATAAGATAAGGTGTAAGGCCATATACACTGATATCAGGTACGATCTATAGAGGAATAAAAGATAAGGTGTAAGGCCATATACACTGATATCAGATACGATCTATAGAGGAAGATAAGATAAGGTGTAAGGCCATATACACTGATATCAGATACGATCTATAGAGGAAGATAAGATAAGGTGTAAGGCCATATACACTGATATCAGATACGATCTATAGAGGAATATAAGATAAGGTGTAAGGCCATATACACTGATATCAGATACGATCTATAGAGGAATATAAGATAAGGTGTAAGGCCATATACACTGATATCAGATACGATCTATAGAGGAATATAAGATAAGGTGTAAGGCCATATACACTGATATCAGGTACGATCTATAGAGGAATATAAGAGAAGGTGTAAGGCCATATACACTGATATCAGGTACGATCTATAGAATATAAGATAAGGTGTAAGGCCATATACACTGATATCAGGTACGATCTATAGAATATAAGATAAGGTGTAAGGCCATATACACTGATATCAGGTACGATCTATAGAGGAATATAAGATAAGGTGTTAAGGCCATATACACTGATATCAGATACGATCTATAGAGGAATATAAGATAAGGTGTAAGGCCATATACACTGATATCAGGTACGATCTATAGAGGAATATAAGATAAGGTGTAAGGCCATATACACTGATATCAGGTACGATCTATAGAGGAATATAAGATAAGGTGTAAGGCCATATACATTGATATCAGATACGATCTATAGAGGAATATAAGAAGGTGTAAGGCCATATACACTGATATCAGGTACGATCTATAGAGGAATATGAGATAAGGTGTACACCCGGTGTGTTCTGGGGGGGGGGGAGGGGAGGTCACACACTCACCCGATGTACATCCGGTGTGTTCTGGGGAGAAAGTTCCCCTCGGCGGATAAGGAGCCCCCTGTACTGGAACCACAACTCGCTCTGCACGCTCCCGCTTCCCTCATTGGCCGATCCCCTGCTCCTCCGCGCCGCTCCTTGGTCCGCCCGCCTGTCCGTCACCCTCCAGAGCTACATCACCCGCACACGCGCTCTACACTTCCAATAGCAACCGCGGGAATAGGAACAACGCGAGGCCTGCCGGGAGAAAGGGGCGGAGCCGAGAAAAGAGTGTGCACCTGACTGACTGAACCAGTGAGCTCCATCCCCTCACAGAGCGTCATTCACCGTATATAGCCAGAGCTAGAGCTGTGATGTGTGTACTCTATGTATATAGCTAGAGCTGTGACGTGTGTACTCTATGTATATAGCTAGAGGTGTGACGTGTGTATCCTATGTATACACACCGATCTAGAGGTGTGCCGTGTGTACTCTATGTATATACCCGGATCTAGAGGCGTGATGTGTGTACTCTATGTATATACCCCGATCTAGAGGTGTGCCGTGTGTATCCTATGTATATATCCAGAGCTAGAGCTGTGATGTGTGTACTCTATGTATATAGCTAGAGGTGTGACGTGTGTATCTTATGTATACACCCCGATCTAGAGGTGTGCCGTGTGTACTCTATGTATATGCCCGGATCTAGAGGTGTGACGTGTGTACCCTATGTATATACCCCGATCTAGAGGGGTGACGTGTGTACTCTATGTATACACCCTGATCTAGAGGTGTGACATGTGTACTCTATGTATATACCCGGATCTAGAGGTGTGACGTGTGTACTCTATGTATATACCCCGATCTAGAGCTGTGACGTGTGTACTCTATGTACATACCCCGATCTAGAGGTGTGATGTGTGTACTCTATGTACATACCCGGATCTAGAGGTGTGACGTGTGTACTCTATGTATATACCCCGATCTAGAGGTGTGCCGTGTGTATCCTATGTATATACACCCCGATCTAGAGCTGTGACGTGTGTACTCTATGTATATATACCCCGATCTAGAGGTGTGACGTGTGTACTCTATGTATATACACCCCGATCTAGAGGTGTGACGTGTGTACTCTATGTATATACCCCGATCTAGAGGTGTGATGTGTGTACTCTATGTATATATCCAGAGCTAGAGGTGTGACGTGTGTATCCTATGTATATACCCCAATCTAGAGCTGTGACGTGTGTACTCTATTTATATACCCCGATCTTGAGGAGTGACGTGTGTACTCTATGTATATATCCCGATCTAGAGGTGTGATGTGTGTACTCCAAGTATATACTATATACCACTGTCCTATATATATCTCTATATACTATATCCACCGTATATACCCAGATATAGAAATGTGACCTGTATACTCTCTGTATATACTATATACCACTGTTCTATATATCTCTATATACTATATCCCCCGTATATACCCAGATATGGAGGTGTGACGTATGTACTCTCTGTATATACCATATATCCACTGTCCTATATATATCTTTATATACCCAGATATAGAGGTGTGACCTGTGTACTTTCTGTATATACTATAAATCCACTGTCCTATATATATATTTATATACTATATCCCCGTATATACACAGATATAGAGATGTGACGTGTGTACTCTCTGTATATACTATATATCCACTGTCCTATATATATTCTATTTATTCATGCAGACTTGTAAAGTTGCTGAGAGGTCCACTTTAAGGTCTGCCTGGAGTCCTGCTATGAAGCCTTGATTGCTGAGCTCTTCTTGTCCAGGATAGGGACTCTTACGTCTTCCCTTCTTCTTGTCACAGGAAGAATACCTCAGCTCCTTGTTAAGTGAATATCAAGAGAAAGATGAAGTGGAGCAACAAAGAGCGCTGTGTGCCAAAGCCTGCCGAAGATCCTCCAAGGGTAAGTACTAGCAGATAACAGCCCCTGCTTCACCACAGCGGCACACTTTATTTTCTATCAAAGCTGCTGCTAGAATGGAAATCACCTTGCCTTAAGTGTGGACCCCCGAGCAGAGGAAATATTTTGGCACTTACTGGGCATGGACACGCCGTGGCCTCCCCTTTCCAACCCTCTAACCACCCTATTGGTCTGTGTAGCTTCCTGTCATACATGTACTGCATTATGACCACTAGATGGAGCTGAGGATCATCCTTATTTTCTTATTCCTGCTGTCGGTGTAATATTCCTGGGGGGACGTCAGTGTCAGTGTAATATTCCTGGGGGGTGTCAGGATGGGGGGTGTCGGTGTAATATTCCTGGGGGGACGTCAGTGTCAGGATGGGGGGTGTCGGTGTAATATTCCTGGGGGGAGGTCAGTGTCAGGATGGGGGGTGTCGGTGTAATATTCCTGCTGGGGGGACGTCCTTGTCAGGATGGGGGGTGTCGGTGTAATATTCCTGCTGGGGGGTATGTGTATAATATTCCTGCTGGGAGGGTGTCGGTGTAATATTCATGTTGGGTGGGTATGGGTGTAATATTCATGTTGGGGCTTGTCGGTGTAATATTCCTGATGGGGGAGTATGGGTGTAATATTCATGTTGGGGGAGTATGGGTGTAATATTCATGTTGGGGGGGTATGGGTGTATTATTCATGTTGGGGGGACGTTTGTGCAGGAAGTTCTTGTCGTATGATGGACACGGCGAGGATTTGGTCACACCTAGGTGTTCTGGATTTCTGAATCGGTGCAAAACGCAGTACATGCTTGCGATCCCTTTACTTTCAATATCATTCCAATCGCGATTCGGAAGGCCTAGGTGTGATCACAGCCTAAGCGTCTTCTATCAGTTGCTGGGTTCACCATCTCTAGATTCTGGGGGAACATTTTCTTCCTCAAACATTCCACACATTCGCTTCATTCTTCATTCCACCCTTGTATAGCGCTTTTCTCTCTGAGGACTCCAAGTATTGGAGAAGGCGTTGGCCGGGAATCGAACCCGGGTCAGCTGCTTGAAAGGCAGCTATGCTCACCACTGCACCACCAACGCAAGGTAGCATGTCTTTGTAGTGTGGGAGGAAACCGGAGTACCCGGAGGAAACCCACGCAAGCACAGGGAGAACATGCAAACTCCATGCAGATAGTGTCCTGGTCAGGATTTGAACCATGGACCCCAGTGCTGCAAGGCTAACCCCTAAGCCTCTGTGCTGCCTGTATGCGGCCTCTGTTCTCTAAGGCCCGCCCCCGCTGAACGGAGTTCATCAATTATGTCCACTCAAAGCGCCTCCAGAAGAAATACAAACTTATCCTAAACTGCAATCTATGTATATAACACTCCAAAACACACCCAAAGAATACCGGCCTCCAACCTCCCCTCAGCCGGTCCAACACACGCCTGAGGGGGAGTATGGAAGAGGGAGAGAGGGAGGAAAGGAGGGGGGAGGAGAGGTTAGAAGTAAGGAAGGGGTGTGGGGGTTCCCCCCAACCCTCACCCCCTTCTTTCTCTAACCTTCCCCCCTCTTTTCCTCCCTCTCTCCCTCTTCTATACTCCCCCTTGTTCTTCAGGTGATTATGTTTTGGCGACGTATTGTCGAATCTTAAAGCTGCTGCAGAAAGGTAAATAGAGGGCTGATGGGGACCCTCCGGTTACTGGAGTGGCAGCTCGCACCAGTGTAGGGACCTGTGTTGGTACAGCCGTACCTGGTCCCAGGGAGGCTTCCTCAGACTTTTTGTTGAGTCTTCTTCTAGGAACAGCCAATTGTCTTGTTTGTCCAGCTGCATTGATAGTTGGTGATTCAGAAGTTCCAAAAACGAAAATGGAGGGCTGATGGGAAAACTCTCTGGTTCCTGAAGTGGCAGCCACCAGTGTAGGGACCTGTGTTGGTACAGCTATACCTGGTCCCTCGGGAGGGTTCCTTAGAATTTTTGTTGAGTCTTCTTCTAGGAACAGTCAATCATCTTGTTTGTCCATTTACATTCATATTCGGTGATTCAGAAGCTCCAAAAAGGGAAATAGAGGGCTGATGGGAAGGCCCTCAGGATACTGGAGTGGCAGCCGCCACCAGTGTACGGACCTGTGTTGGTAAAGCCGTACCTAGTCCCTGGGAGGGTTCCTCAGACTTTTAGTTGAGTCTGTGATTCAGAAGCTGCTGATGAACGTCACATTCTGCCAGAGTCTCAGTGGTAACGCCACAATCTGCCGGTGTCTTAGTGGGAAAGTTACATTCTGCCCAAGTCTCAACAGAATCGTTGCATGCTGGAGGAGTCTCGATGTGAATGACACGTGGTTGATTTAACATTTTTTCCACCCTTTTGGTTATTTTCTTTCCCAACAGAGCTGCACCCTGCTCATTTAAGTGCAGTCCATCCCTGCTGTAGAGCAAGTGACCAATTGAAAAGTCAGTCCAGGTCTCCATGAAGCCAAACCCCTCCTTCCTGCACCAGTTCTTCAGCCACTTGCTAAGCTCCCTAAGCTCCTGTTGCCTCCTTGGTGTGGCTCGAGGTACAGGCAGTATTTCTGAAAATGCTGCCTTGGAGGTCCTTTTCTTCAATATAGCCCCTAAGTCCCTGAAATCATTTTGTAGGGTGCTCCATTTTCTTCTAATGTTGTCATTGGTTCCAATATGTACCATGACAACTGGATCCTCCCCAGCCCCATCCAACAATCCGTCCATCCGATCTGCAATGTCCCGAACTCGTGCAACTGGGAAACAATATACTGTTCGTTGATCGCGGTGATTCTGACAGATTGCCCTCTCTGTCCCTCTAATAACAGAGTCACCTATCACCAGGATCTGCCTATCCTTTTCTTTAAGCTTGCCCTCATCTTCATGGGAGGAGATATTCAATTGGCTGCCCTGGTATTTTGGTGGGTTCTCAACATGAACCTCACATTGTGCTGTAGTCTCAACATGAATGTGACACTCAGGTGGTGTCTCAATGTGAATGTCACATGCTGGTGGAGTATCCGTGTGAACGTCACATGCTGGTGGAGACTCCGTGTGAACTACACATGCTGGTGGTGTCTCCGTGTGAACGTCACATGCTGGTGGAATCTCCATGTGAACATCCCATGCTGGTGAAGTCTCCGTGTTAACGTCACATGCTGGTGGCGTCTCCGTGTGAACGTCACATGCTGGTGGAGTCTCCGTGTGAACTACACATGCTGGTGGAGGCTCCGTGTGAACGTCACAAGCAGGTGGTGTCTCTGTGTGAATGTGACATGCTGGTGGCGTCTCCGTGTGAACGTCACATGCTAGTGGAATCTCCATGTGAACATCCCATGCTGGTGAAGTCTCCGTGTTAACGTCACATGCTGATGGTGTCTTCGTGTGAACGCCACATGCTGGTGGCATCTCCGTGTGACCGTCACATGGTGGTGGATTTAACATTTTTTCCACCCTTTTGGTTATTTTCTTTCCCAACAGAGCTGCACCCTGCTCATTTAAGTGCAGTCCATCCCTGCTGTAGAGCAAGTGACCAATTGAAAAGTCAGTCCAGGTCTCCATGAAGCCAAACCCCTCCTTCCTGCACCAGTTCTTCAGCCACTTGCTAAGCTCCCTAAGCTCCTGTTGCCTCCTTGGTGTGGCTCGAGGTACAGGCAGTATTTCTGAAAATGCTGCCTTGGAGGTCCTTTTCTTCAATATAGCCCCTAAGTCCCTGAAATCATTTTGTAGGGTGCTCCATTTTCTTCTAATGTTGTCATTGGTTCCAATATGTACCATGACAACTGGATCCTCCCCAGCCCCATCCAACAATCCGTCCATCCGATCTGCAATGTCCCGAACTCGTGCGACTGGGAAACAATATACTGTTCGTTGATCGTGGTCATTCTGACAGATTGCCCTCTCTGTCCCTCTAATAACAGAGTCACCTATCACCAGGATCTGCCTATCCTTTTCTTTAAGCTTGCCCTCATCTTCATGGGAGGAGATATTCAAATGGCTGCCCTGGTATTTTGGTGGGTTCTCAACATGAACCTCACATTGTGCTGTAGTCTCAACATGAATGTGACACTCAGGTGGTGTCTCAATGTGAATGTCACATGCTGGTGGAGTATCCGTGTGAACGTCACATGCTGGTGGAGACTCCGTGTGAACTACACATGCTGGTGGTGTCTCCGTGTGAACGTCACATGCTGGTGGAATCTCCATGTAAACATCCCATGCTGGTGAAGTCTCTGTGTTAACGTCACATGCTGGTGGCGTCTCCTTGTGAACGTCACATGCTGGTGGCATCTCCGTGTGAACGTCACATGCTGGTGGCGTCTCCGTGTGAACATCACATGCTGGTTGCGTCTCTGTGTGAACGTCACATGCTGGTGGCGACTCCGTGTGAACGTCATATGCTGGTGGCGTCTCTGTGTGAACATCACATGCTGGTGGCGTCTCCATGTGAACATCACATGCTGGTGGCGTCTCTATGTGAACGTCACATGCTGGTGGGGACTCCTTGTGAACGTCACATGCTGGTGGAGTCTCAATGTAGCTTTCATATTCTGTCTCGCTCACTGGGGTAGTTCTGCCTTGTGAGCTGTGTCTGCAGTAAATACCGCGTACATCTGCAATAAAAAAGAAGAATCAGATTTAGCACCTTCACCTACATTATATATATATATATATATATATACACAACATAAAATTATGGAGAGACAATGCAAGGGACAATAAATAATCCCAACATGACAGGGACACAGGGATGACTAATGGCCTTCATATAAAAATTTTGGTTGCCTGGCAGTTATACCAACCCACTAAAATGAAAAAGGGGTCTGATTTTTCAATTTCGGGTGCTGTGGAGTAATCTGCAGTGCTTCTGTTTCTTATTATTAAACACCCGTGATGATAAATGCGGACATATTTAATAAATAGCATCCCCCAGGACACCTAAAGTGTCCCATCTGATAACAAACAGAGATCATACACCCATCAGCATGACCAACATACACATAAGAAGGGCCTGAAGATCAAACCTACCATGCGTATCCTCAAAACTCACTGTATCTGTCAGAACAAAGACATAGCAGCCACCTCCTGCTCCATGGCCGGCTCTGTGGCTGGGGCCACCAGTCCCTTCTGGCCTCGTGGCCATGTCTTTGTTCTGACAAATACGGTGAGTTTTGAGGATACGCTTGGTAGGTTTGATCTTCAAGCCCTTCTTATGTGTATGTTGGCCTTGGTGATGGGTGCATGATCTCTATTTGTTATCAGATGGGACACTGTAGGTGGCCTGGGTACCTCTTCTTACATCAGTTTTGGACCCTTTAGTAGTGTGCATTAGCTTGATTACATTCTATATACATGGTGAGTTTTATGTTCATGTTGTGTGCCCCTCTGTATAGTGCTGACCCTCATAGATATTCATTAGGGGTGCAATGGATCAAAAAGCTCATGGTTTGGATCGTTCCTCGGATCAGGAGTCACGGTTCGGATCAACAAAAAAAAATCTCCCCCACTGTAATATCCACAATCTCCCCCACTGTAATATATTAGCAGGGTATGGCAGAGTATTGCAGGGTATTGGCAGGGTATTGGTGGGTATATTGGCAGGGTATTGGCAGGGTATTGGCAGGGTTTTGGCAGGGTATGGCAGAGTATTGGCAGGGTATGGCAGAGTATTGGCAGGGTATGGCAGAGTATTGGCAGGGTATTGGCAGGGTATTGGTGGGTATATTGGCAGGGTATTGGCAGGGTATTGGCAGGGTTTTGGCAGGGTATGGCAGAGTATTGGCAGGGTATGGCAGAGTATTGGCAGGGTATGGCAGAGTATTGGCAGGGTATTTAAGAGTATTGGCAGGGCATTGCAGAGTATTGTCAGGGCATTGCAGAGTATTGTCAGGGCATTGCAGAGTATTGTCAGGACATTGCAGAGTATTGTCAGGGCATTGCAGAGTATTGTCAGGGCATTGCAGAGTATTGTCAGGGTATGGAAGAGTATTGGCAGGGCATTGCAGAGTATTGTCAGGGTATGGAAGAGTATTGGCAGGGCATTGCAGAGTATTGGCACTGCTGCCATCCGAACTCTCCCCTCCACTGATCAGTACACAGAGGGGAGAGAGGAACCAGCGTCATGAAATGACGCCGGTTTGTTACAAGTGATCGCTCCGTCATTTGACGGAGCGATCACGTGGTAAACGGCCGCCGGGTGTACCAAGATGGCCGCCGCACCGGAGCTAGGCCGAAGCCGCGGCCTTTCCTATGGCCGAGGCCACAGAGCGCTCTGCGGATCGTGGGTGTCCAGATCCGCGGAGGTTGATCCGTACGGATCACAGATCAATGACGATCCGTTTGCATCCCTAATATTCATTGAACATATTTATGTTAAAAATAAACTGCGCTAAGTGTCCTTTAGTTGGTATTGACACAAATATTTGAAATAAATATGCAATGGTATAGTCCAAATATCACTTTGAGTAGAAAAAAGCACTCCGGATCATCAAAATGGTAAAACATGCATAGAAATGATTCACAATCCAAAGATCACGACCATGAATTGCCCTTACCAGAACGCCAAATATAATAAGCAGATGGCTTAAACCCAGCTGGGGCCTTTTGGGGTAAGGACCGATCAGCTCTGTCAGAGTTCAGGCGTAGTTCCCTCAGTTCATTACCGAAAGAAAAACAAAAATGCTTGCCATAGTATAATATTGTTTTGCAACCAAATATGAGCATGCACCTGAAACCAACACCCTAATGTGCATTTGGAGTAAAGGTGATGACCCACCACCACAGCTGTAGAGTGTGCTTACCGACTCCCAGACTTTATATTCATTGGGATCTGTATCTCTGGGAGATTGATGGCTGTATCAGGAAAATCCTCATGCCGCTCCACACACCACTTCCGGCAACACCGGAGTCCCCCCGTTTCTTTAAAAACTTTGGACTCCAATAACGATGTTTTTATAACAAAATATATTTTTGTGTGTTTTGGCACCATTAAAGAAGATCCTGTTCCTTTAAAGCCTGTTAGACCCCTTTCACACTGGGGCGGTTTGCAGGCGTTATTGCGCTAAAAATACCGCCTGCAAACCGCCCCAAAACAGCCTCCGCTGTTTGTTCAGTGTGAAAGCCCGAGGGCTTTCACACTGAAGCGGTGCGCTGGCAGGAGAAGAAAAAATCTCCTGCAAGCCGCATCTTTGGAGCGGTGAAGGAGCGGTGTATTTACCGCTCCTAAACCGCTCCTGCCCATTGAAATCAATGGGACAGCGCGGCTATACCGCGGTAATACCGCGGCTATAGCCGTGCTATACGAGTGGTTTTAACCCTTTTTCGTCCGCCAGCGGGGGGTTAAAACCGCACCGCTAGCAGCTGAATACCGCGGTAAAACAGCGATAAAAATAGCGCCGTTTTACCGCCGACGCCCCCTACCACCCCAGTGTGAAAGCAGCCTTATAGAGCACAGTGCTTGTGCTGTGTATGAAATAGCTGGCTGATCCTACCAGTTTCTACCCTCCCCCCTCTGCGCTGACTCCCATGTATCAGGGCTGCAGAGTCCTGACACCGGAGTCCTGACAGAGGCTTCTTACCACGTGATCATCGCGTGAACCTGGAAGTGCCGGGAAACGGCATTCCTCGGTTCGTGCTGACAGGGAGAGCCAATCGGCAGCTCTCTCTGTCAGAGGTGGGTCTGTGCTGATAATCAGCACATTGATTATCAGTGCAGCCCCCATGGGAGGTGCCCAACAACTGCCAGCAGTGCCCCCTCAAAGTCTCTCAGTGCCCATCACAGTGCCAATCAGTGCCCACCACAGTGCCAATCAGTGCCCATCACAGTCCCCACCACAGTGCCAATCAGTGCCCATCAGTGCTGCCTATAAGTGCCCATCAGTGCTGCATATCAGTGCACATCAGTGAAGGAGAAAACAACATTTTATGACAAAATAGGAAAAAAGTTTTTTTTGTTCAAAAATTGGGTCTTTTTTAGTTTGTTTAGCAAAAAATAACCCTCCCCCCAGAGGTGATGAAATACCAGCAAAAGAAAGCTCTGTTTGTGGGAAGAAAATGATAAAAATGTAGTTTGGGTACAGTGTTGTATGACCGTGTAATTGTCATTCAAAGTGGGACAGCGCTGAAAGCTGAAAATTGTCCTGGGCAGGAAAGGGAGGAAGTGCCAGTATTGAAGTGGTGAATCTTCAACTGCCATAATGCTGCACATGTGATCTGTTATGACAGCAGCCATTGGATGGTTTGACAGTTTGGTTGAGAGCACAACCAATGTGACAGTTAGCATTCCCGACATGCCGGAAATAGAAATGTTTTTTGAAACTGTTAAATCGATGGGATTCCTTCCTCTTTAATACAAGTAGAATATCATTCATTCCTTCCTGTCTAAAGACTTCCCCCAAATGTCAACTCTGCACCCCACAAAGAGAACATTTCTTTATTTTATTTTTTATTTGGATATCTTGTCCACTGCAGATAAAAAATGGGGGAGGGGAGGGGGAGGAGGAGGAGTCATACTGATCAGTTATCTCCCCAAAACACAATGATTGCACATTAATAACTAATATCTCATCAATATCACCCCAATAATATATATATAAATCACCCCAATAATACATATATATATATCACCCCAATAATTTATTGGGGGATCACAATATCCGGCTCTTCCAGCCTTGTGAATGAAGTCTTTAGACAGGAAGGAATGGATGGTATTATTATGGGATGGAGATATTACCATAGAAACATCACATACACAATCCTTCCCATAGGAGGTCCAGTGCAGTCATGTCAGTTATTGTCATGGCGACGCAGCCCCAGCCAGCTGCCTCATTTGCATATAAGGAGTAAACAAGTCCATATAAGGCAGTAGGGGGAGGAGTCCATAGATGACATCAGGCAGCAGTGGACTCCTGATGTGTATATAGATCACTCCAATAATATTATATATATATATATATATATATATATATATATATATATATATATATATATAAATAAATGGGCAGGAAGGGGGGGAAGTGCCGGTATTGAAGTGGTGAATCTTCAACTGCCATAATGCTGCACATGTGATCCGTTATGACAGCAGCCATTGGATGGTTTGACAGTTTGGTTGAGAGCACAACCAATGTGACAATTAGCATTCCCGACATGCCAGAAATAGAAATGTTTTTTGAAACTGTTAAATCGATGGGATTCCTTCCTCTTTAATACAAGTAGAAAGCGTTTTATTTATAAATAACGCACAGGCACGAGGATGCAGATTTTTATCTGACAGAGGAGATGATATAAAGATCAGATTGTGGCTTATCAATCACTTTAATATCCTTTCTGTTCTATAATTTTATGAAAACAAATAATCAATAATTTGATCGATGAGTGTAGGTGACTTATCCAGAGTACTTTTTGTATCTATCACTATCCATAACACTTACCAATTTCGGTGTCTGTATCTCGTTGATGTCTTTTGACTTTACAGCCGGAACCGAAACATCCAACAACGGCTCTGAAACAGCCGCGCACAATCCTCTTCATTTTGGGGGGCTTTTTGGTTGGGGTATCTGCAGGCTGGTCACTGATACCTCCTACCATTGCCCCTCCTTTGCTGGCTTTCTCTTTGGTGTTTTTCAGAGAAAAAAGCTGATTACATTTAAATCGGTTCATTATTAGGAATAAAGAAACTCGCTTTAAATGTATGACAATAGAAATCGCAATGAAATTGAATCGAACTAAATCAAATCCAATAAAATCGCAAGAAATATCTCAGTAGAGATAAGAAGCGTCTTCACTGGTCAGTGATCTCTGAGCTTCTGCGAGCTCACTAACCTACTTCTGGCTATATAGAGACTCAGCCTATGACATCATAGGCAGAGAATCAAGGGACCAATCAGATTCAAACAGACTCAGCCGGTGACATCAATGGGAGAGGGACCAATCAGATCGCAGAGTGCAGTCAGGTGACCTTTTTTTTTTTTTTGAAAAATAACTGACGATTTTTCTTAAAGGAGCCACGTCCTTATTTGTGAGCTTTGTGAATTCATATACGGCTCCTGGAAAAACATGTTATTGTGAATGAGATTTAACCCTTACAGTCCCATGGCTGAAATAAAGATCTCTATTCTTATGATAACATTGTAAATGGAGCCTTAGAAATCCTCCATCAAATCTTTTCTTTTATTTTATCATCATTACACACCAATTATTTCTCCATTTTTAACCCTTTCACTGCCAAATCAAATGTTTTCCCTTTCATTTATGAAACCAATTCCCCTCCCCCTTTTGTTTTTAACCCTTGCACTACAAAATCTTTTTTTTTTTTTCATTTTTAACCCTTTCTATGAACTATTTTTTTTTTCAAAACAGATTTTTGTAAGTTTTTTTTTTTTAACCCTTTCAGTGCCAAACCAACTTCTTTTCTTTTTTATATACCTTCCCCTCCCCCCATTTTTAACCCTTTTACCGACAAAACCAAAATGTGTTTTTCACATTTCTTGCCCAAATGTAAAATTATCACTAAAGGAAAACTTGTTTATGGTTAGTGTTGGATGGAGTGGAGAGGGATTAGAACCCCTGTCAGGTTTTTATTGCTGTCTGCGCCCCCTTTAGGAAGATTCATTCTCTTCAACTGCCACATTCTTTCAGTTTTTAACCCTTTCACCACCAAACTATATTGTTCATTTGTTTCAACCCTTTAACTGTTAAACCAAGTAACCCCTCCCTCTCCCCTCCCCCTACACACACACACACACACATTTTAACTGCCACTTTCACTGCCAAATCATTTTTTTTTTAAATTTCTCCCCCATATGTTACATTATAAATAAAGGAAAATGTTTTTATTGTTGGTGTTAGATGGAGTGGAGAGGGATTAGAACCCCTGTCAGGTTTTTATTGCTGTCTGTGCCCCCTTTAGGGAGCTTCATTCTCTCTATTTACCAACAAAAGTGAAAGAAACATTCCAGATTTTGGGTTGTCACCAGAACAGGAATTAGAGGGGAAATCCTCCAATGGGGACACTAGTTCTGGTGACACCCAGGGATGATGTCACTTTGGGAGGATTTCTCTAACTTCCTGTTGTCTCCTTCCATTTGTATCCCGGAGATCCCCTGTATCGGTTCTTTATATTTATCATTATATAGAGAGATTTCAGAATAAATGGCCTTTTTTATAAAACTTTACATATTAACTAAATTATATATCACTCTTTTTTAAGGTCATTAATCGATTAATCTAAACAATAATCAGCCAACTAATCGATTATGAAAATAATCGTTAGTTGCAGCCCTAGTGTGTGTGTATATTATATATATGTGGGGGGGGGGTGACATGCGTTGTGATATATGAATGTGTGTGTATATTATATATATGTGGGGGGGGGGTGACATGCGTTGTGATATATGAATGTGTGTGTATATTATATATATGTGGGGGGGGGGGTGACATGCGTTGTGATATATGTATGTGTGTGTGTATATTATATATATATATATCACAACGCATGTCACCTCCTCCCCCCCCCACACACACATTATATATATATATATATATATATATATATATATATATATATATATATATATATATATATATAAATATAACCAATAGCGACGCTCGGTGGGAATTTCAGGTGCTGGAAGATCCAGACTCCCAGTATAACAAATAGATTTCCTTCTTTGTTGGTGTTCAGAAGATTCCGTATCTGATAAACATTCTTTATCCAAATCATCCCCATTATTATATTATCAAATAATCAGCAAAACTCCTTCCTTCTCCCTCCGATCTCTATCACAGTCTGATTGTGTATGTGACATTTCTATGGTAATATTTCCATCCCATAATAATATCATCCATTCCTTCCTTCCCCCAAATGTCACCTCTGCACCCCACAAAGAGAACATTTCTTTATTTTATTTTTTATTTGGATTTCTTGTCCACTGCAGATAAAAAATGGGGGAGGGGAGGAGGAGGAGTCATACTGATCAGTTATCTCCCCAAAACACAATGATTGCACATTAATAACTAATATCTCATCAATATCACCCCAATAATATATATATAGATCACCCCAATAATAATATATATATATCACCCCAATAATATATATATATATCACTCCAATAATTTATTGGGGGATCACAATATCCGGCTCTACCGACCTTGTGAATGAAGTCTTTAGACAGGAAGGAATGGATGGTATTATTATGGGATGGAGATATTACCATAGAAACGTCACATACACAATCCTTCCCATAGGAGGTCCAGTGCAGTCATGTCAGTTATTGTCATGGCGACGCAGCCCCAGCCAGCTGCCTCATTTGCATATAAGGAGTAAACAAGTCCATATAAGGCAAGAGGGGGAGGAGTCCAGTGATGACATCAGGCAGCAGTGGACTCCTGATGTATATATAGATCACCCCAATAATAATAATAATATATATATATATATATATATATATATATATATATATATATATATATATATATATATATATATAGATCACTCCAATAATAATATATATATTTTACCCCAATATTAATGATATATATCAGTGGGGGGGGGTAAATATGTTATGAACGATGATGAGTTATTTGATTTATTGATCAATTTTGGATTGGAGGATTGGATATTATAGCGCCCCGTACCCCATTATTTCTATGATTTATATTGCTGGGGGGGGGGAGGGTACAATTACTATCATATATCAGTGATTGGGAGGGGGGAGGGGAGGGGGGGTCACCTATTTCTGGTATATAGTATATATCCATTACCCGACCATTCCTCACCATACACACCTCTGATAGTTCTATTGACAATCAATCACCCCTCCATATAATAAATGTCACTTTATTACACCCCCTATAAGAAAGCTACATCTGTCTGTATAATCACTGGGGGGGAGGGGGGGTGTAATGATCACTGGAGGCGGGGTGTAATGATCACTGGGGGGGGGAAATGATCAGTGGGGGGGGGGGGTAATGATCAGTGGGGGGGGGTAATGATCACGAGGGGGGAAAGGGGGAGTATTTGGAAGTCAAAAAACAAAATAGTTTGAATGGATTCTATGATGAAATATTGGAAATCAATCAATAATCGTTTATCATCGTCATGGTGATGGGAATAATTGGTGTCGGTCCAGCACAGGATTTATAGGGAGATTTATGAAGCACCCCGTGATGTGTGGGGTACCGTACCCCGGATTTCTATGGGGGATCTAATAAACGGGTCCGACCCACTACTAGCAAGGGGGAAATAATAAAGTGGCCGGTGAGTGTACAGTATATATACAGTGTCTGACAAAAGTAAGTACACCCCTCAGTGACATTGGTGTAAATCTTTTCTTCTCTCTTTTCATGTGACAACACTGAAGAAATGACACTTGTCTACAATGTAAAGTAGTGAGTGTACAGCTTGTATAACAGTGTAAATTTGCTGTCCCCTCAAAATAACTCAACACACAGCCATTAATGTCTAAACCGCTGGCAACAAAAGTGAGTACGCCCCTAAGTGAAAATGTCCAAATTGGGCCCAACGTGTCAATATTTTGTATGGCCACCATTATTTTCCAGCACTGCCTTAACCCTCTTGGGCATGGAGTTCACCAGAGCTTCACAGGATGTCACTGGAGTCCTCTTCCCCTCCTCCATGATGACATCACAGAGCTGGTGGATGTTAGAGACCTTGGGCTCCTCCTAACCAATGACACAACAAAGCTCTTAATTCACTCCCCGGTCATCTCTCGCCTCGACTACTGCAACTCCCTTCTCATTGGCTTACCTGTACATAGTCTTTCACCTCTTCAGTCCATCATGAATGCTGCCAGACTCATCCACCTTACCAATCGATCCGTGTCTGCTACTCCTCTCTGCCAATCCCTCCACTGGCTTCCGCTCACCCATTGAATTAGATTCAAAAATCTAAAAACAACTACCTACAAAGCCATCCACAATTTCGCCCCCAGCTACATCACTGACCTAGTCTCAAAATACCAACCTACTCGCCCTCTCCGTTCCTCCCAGGACCTCCTGCTCTCTAGCTCCCTCATCACCTCCTCCTATATCTGCCTCCAGGACTTCTCCAAACCTATGGAACTCCCTACCCCAATCCATCCGATTATCTCCTATTCTATTATCTTTTAGACGATCCCTGAAAACCCTTCTCTTCAGAGAAGCCTACCCCACCCCCACCTAACAACTGGATCTTCATTTTCTCCATCAGCTTATCCCCCACAGTGATTACCTTTTGTTCCACCTCACCCTCCCTTCTAGATTGTAAGCTCTGAGGATCAGGGCCCTCTGATCCCTCCTGTATTGAATTGTATTGTAAGTGTAATGTCTGCCCTCATGTTGTAAAGCGCTGCGCAAACTTTTGGCGCCACATAAATCCTGTATAAGAACAACAATAATAATGTGAGCTATGTATATATACACACATATATAGTGAGAGGAAAAAAGTATTTAATCGGCTGATGATTTGCCCGCTGACAAAGAAAACGATCGGTCTATAATTTTATTGGTTGATTTATTATAACAGTGAGAGAATAACAACAAAAATATCCAGAAAAACACATTTCAAAAAAGTTATAAACTGATTTGCATTTTAATGAGTGAAATAAGTATTTGATCCCCGATCAATCAGCAAGATTTCTGGCTCCCGGGTGTCTTCTATACAGGTAATGAGCTGAGATTAGAACTCTCTTAAAGGGAGTGCTCCTAATATCAGCTTGTTACCTATATAAAAGACACCTGTCCAAAGAAGCAATCAGATTCCAATCTCTCCACCATGGCCAAGACCAAAGAGCTGTCCAGGGATGTCGGGGAGAAGATTGTAGACCTACACAAGGCTGGAATGGGCTACAAGACCATTGCCAAGCAGCTTGGTGAGAGGGTGACAACAGTTGGTGGGATTATTCACAAATGGAAGAAACACAAAATAACGATCGATCTCCCTCGGTCTGGGGCTCCATACAAGATCTCACCTCGTGGAGGTTCAATGATCATGAGAACGGTGAGGAATCAGCCCAGGACTACATGGGAGAATCTTGTTAATGATCTCAGCTGGGACCATAGTCACCAAGAAAACAATCGGTAACACACTACACCGTGAAGGACTGAAATCCTGCAGCCCCCGCAAGGTCCTCCTGCTCATTAAAGCCCATGTACAGGTCCATCTGAAGATCACTAATGAACATCAAATGATTCAGAGGAGAACTAAGTGAAAGTGTTGTGGTCAGAGGAGACCAAAATGGAGCTCTTTGGCATCAACTCAACTCGCCGTGTTTGGAGGAGGAGGAATGCTGCCTATGACCCCAAGAACACCATCCCCCACCGTCATACATGGAGGTCCTATGACCCCAAGAACACCATCCCCCACCGTCATACATGGAGGTCCTATGACCCCAAGAACACCATCCCCCACCGTCATACATGGAGGTTCTATGACCCTAAGAACACCATCCCCCACCGTCATACATGGAGGTCCTATGACCCCAAGAACACCATCCCCCACCGTCATACATGGAGGTCCTATGACCCCAAGAACACCATCCCCCACCATCATACATGGAGGTCCTATGACCCCAACACCATCCCCCACCATCATACATGGAGGTCCTATGACCCCAACACCATCCCCCACCGTCATACATGGAGGTCCTATGACCCCAAGAACACCATCCCCCACCGTCATACATGGAGGTCCTATGACCCCAAGAACACCATCCCCCACCGTCATACATGGAGGTCCTATAACCCAACAACACCATCCCCCACCGTCATACATGGAGGTCCTATGACCCCAAGAACACCACCCCCCACCGTCATACATGGAGGTCCTATGACCCCAAGAACACCATCCCCCACCGTCATACATGAAGGTCCTATGACCCTAAGAACACCATCCCCCACCGTCATACATGGAGGTCCTATGACCCCAAGAACACCATCCCCCACCGTCATACATGGAGGTCCTATGACCCCAAGAACACCATCCCCACCGTCATACATGGATGTCCTATGACACCAAGAACACCATCCCCCACTGTCATACATGGAGGTCCTATGACCCCAAGAACACCATCCCCCACTGTCATAAATGGAGATCCTATGACCCCAAGAACACCATCTCCCACTGTCATACATGGAGGTCCTATGACCCCAAGAACACCATCCACCACCGTCATACATGGAGGTCCTATGACCCCAAGAACACCATCCCCCACCATCATACATGGAGGTCCTATGACCCCAAGAACACCATCCCCCCACCGTCATACATGGAGGTCCTATGACCCCAAGAACACCATCCCCCACCATCATACATGGAGGTCCTATGACCCCAAGAACACCATCCCCCACCCTCATACATGGAGGTCCTATGACCCCAAGAACACCATCCCCCACCGTCATACATGGGGGTCCTATGACCCCAAGAACACCATCCCCCACCATCATACATGGAGGTGGAGATATTATGCTTTGGGGGTGTTTTTCTGCTAAGGGGACAGGAGAACTTCACCACATCAAAGGGACGATGGATGGGGCCATGTACCATCAAATCTTGGGTGAGAACCTCCTTCCCTCAGCCAGGACATTGAAGATGGGTCATGGATGGGTCTTCCAGCATGACAATGACCCAAAACACACGGCCAAGGCAACAAAGGAGTGGCTCAAGAAGAAGCACATGAAGGTCCTGGAGTGGCCTAGCCAGTCTCCAGACCTTAAAGTGGTGTTCCGGCTGAAATTATACTTTTTAAATAAAAATACCCCTTTAATACACAAGCTCAATGTATTCTAGTAAAGTTAGTCTGTAAACTAAGGTCTGTTTTGTTGGTTTATAGCAGTAGTTTGTTATTTTTTAAACTTACAGCAGGCCGTGGCCATCTTAAGTGTGGGCATCTGAAGCCAGACTGTATTTCTTCCTGGATCTCATCCTTGCAGATCTCGCACATGCTCAGTGCAGCACAAGCAGTGTAATAGGTTTCAGGTCAGGTTTCCATAGCAACGGCAGTGTCAGAGGAAGTTGCCGCCCCTTCCCAGAAGGCATTGCAAACAGGAAATGATGCGATGGGCCGCGGCCAGGGAGGAGGAAGTGAAAAATGAATTCAGCAGATATACAGGAGGTGCTGAGAAAAAAAAAATATCCAATTCGTTTACAGTGCGCAGTTTAGTGAGGGATGCTGAAGAGTTGTAAAAGTGGGTGGAGCTACACTTTAATCCCATAGAAAATATGTGGAGGGAGCTGAAGGTTCGAGTCACCAAACGCCAGCCTGGAACCCTTAATGACTTGGAGAAGATCTGCAAAGAGGACAAAATCCCTCCTGAGATGTGAGCAAACCTGGAGGCCAACTCCAAGAAACGTCTGACCTCTGTGATCGCCAACAAGGGTTTCTCCACCAACTACTAAGTCATGTTATGTGAAGGGTTCACATACTTATTTCACTCATTAAAATGCAAATCAATTTATAACTTTTATGAAATGTGTTTATCTGGATATTTTTGTTGTTATTCTCTCACTCTAATAAACAGACCAATAAAATTTATAGACCGATCGATTCTTTGTCACAAAATCAGCAGCCGATCGAATACATTTTCCCTCACTGTGTATATCTATCAATCGATTATTCCTATTGGAGGAGATCGATCAGAAAAGAAATTGATCATTTATCAAAGTGATTATCGCCACCATTAGGGTTTAACCTCTTCACCTCTGGAAGATTTACCCCCCTTCGTGACCAGGCCGTTTTTTGTGATACGGCGTTCCTATAAGTGACAATTGCGCGGCCGTGCGACGCTGATCACAAATATCATTCATCTCATTTTTCCCACAAATAGAACTTTCTATTGCTGGGAGGTACTGACTGGCACTGATGAGCAGCACTGATGGGCACCGATGAGGAGGCACTGACTGGCACCGATGAGGCGGCACTGACGGGTTCTGATGAAGCGGTACTGACTGGCAGTAATGAGCAGCACTGATGGGCACCGCTGAGGAGGCACTGACTGGCACTGATGAAGCGGCACCGATAGGTGGAACTAATTTGCAGCACTGGTGGCCACTGTTGGAGCTGCTCTAATGATCAGGATACTGATGATCAGCGCCGTAATTATCAGTGCAGATGTCCCGTCACACTTAACGGCTCTCCTCACATTGTGACAGTGTGAGGAAAGGAATGCTGATAACCATAAAGTGTGTTTACATCGTGATCAGCTGATTGGCTCTTTACCCGGATCAGAGTGTGCTGCAGCAAGCGTGATCACAGTAGGACGTCATAGGACGCCCTACCAGAACTGGCAGGCCATGCTGTAGCTGTCATTTTGCTATAGCACGGTCGGCAAGTGGTTAAAGTGCTACTAAACCCTCAACAGTAAAATCAGTCTGTATATGCAGCATAGCATGCTTGTTATACTCACTGTGGAACTTAAGGTGTTAATCCTCTGCATTGTGTAAAAAGGCTGTTTGATCCTGTCTTCTCTGATCCTCCCCTTCTTCCACTGTCCCCTGATAATTTCCTGATAACACAGAGTCTATGGAGTCAGGCTGCCCATGCTCAGTTTGGTGTGTATTGCTAGAGTTTTTTTTTTGGGAAGGTGCATGTGATCAGCACAGGGCCAATCAGCACTGTCAAGAGGATCAGGGGTCTTGCAGTCTAATAGGACAGTCAGAAAACTCCTACAAGATTTAACCAGCGCTCGGCCAGACACTGATAGAAATCACAAGACTGCTATATACTGCTGATGAAAAAAAAAATATTTAGCAGCTTATATTTACTAATTAAATTGCATTTCCACGTTCTGTGTACTGTGGGAGAGCAGATATAGTGAGTGCAGGCTCCTGGGGAGATCAGATATAGTGAGTGCAGGCTCCTGGGGAGACCAGATATAGTGAGTGCAGGCTTCTGGGGAGACCAGATATAGTGAATGCAGGCTCCTGGGGAGACCAGATATAGTGAATGCAGGCTCCTGGGGAGATCAGATATAGTGAGTGCAGGCTCCTGGGGAGACCAGATATAGTGAGTGCAGGCTTCTGGGGAGACCAGATATAGTGACTGCAGGCTCCTGGGGAGAGCAGATATAGTGAGTGCAGGCTCCTGGGGAGACCAGATATAGTGAATGCAGGCTCCTGGGGAGATCAGATATAGTGAGTGCAGGCTCCTGGGGAGACCAGATATAGTGAGTGCAGGCTCCTGGGGAGAGCAGATATAGTGAATGCAGAGTCCTGGGGAGATCAGATATAGTTAATGCAGGGTCCTGGGGAGACCAGATATAGTGAGTGCAGGCTCCTGGGGAGACCAGATATAGTGAGTGCAGGCTCCTGGGTAGAGCAGACATAGTGAGTGCAGGCTCCTGGGGAGAGCAGATATAGTGAATGCAGGGTCCTGGGGAGACCAGATATTGGGACTGCAGGACCAGATATAGTGACTGCAGGCTCCTGGGGAGACCAGATGTAGTGAGTGCAGGCTCCTGGGGAGATCAGATGTAGTGAGTGCAGGCTCCTGGGGAGATCAGATATAGTGAGTGCAGGCTCCTGGGGAGAGCAGATATAGTGACTGCAGGCTCCTGGGGAGATCAGATATAGTGAATGCAGGCTCCTGGGGAGACTAGATATAGTGAGTGCAGAGTCCTGGGGAGATCAGATATAGTGAATGCAGAGTCCTGGGAGATCAGATATAGTGACTACAGGCTCCTTGGGAGAGCAGATATACTGAATGCAGGCTCCTGGGGAGACTAGATATAGTGAGTGCAGGGTCCTGGGGAGAGCAGATATAGTGAATGCAGAGTCCTGGGAGATCAGATATAGTGACTACAGGCTCCTTGGGAGAGCAGATATACTGAATGCAGGCTCCTGGGGAGAGCAGATATAGTGACTGCAGAGTCCAGGGGAGAGCAGACATAGTGAGTGCAGGGTCCTGGGGAGACCAGATATTAGGACTGCAGGACCAGATATAATGATTGCAGGCTCCTGGGGAGAGCAGATATAGTGACTGCAGGACCAGATGTAGTGACTGCAGGCTCCTGAGGAGACCAGATGTAGTGACTGCAGGCTCCTGGGGAGACCAGATGTAGTGACTGCAGGCTCCTGGGGAGACCAGATATAGTGAGTGCAGGCTCCTGGGGAGAGCAGATATAGTAAGTGCAGGCTCCTGGGGAGATCAGATATAGTGAGTGCAGGCTCCTGGGGAGAGCAGATATAGTAAGTGCAGGCTCCTGGGGAGATCAGATATAGTGAGTGCAGGCTCCTGGGGAGAGCAGATATAGTGAGTGCAGGCTCCTGGGGAGAGCAGATATAGTGAGTGCAGGCTCCTGGGTTTAGTAACACTTTAAAGTGTTCAAGCGTTATCCCTTGGTGTTAGCAGCCGGCCCACTCGCACCATAACAATGGATAACGCTGGTCCAGGGCAGGCAACATGCATGACCACCCCCAGTATTCAGGAGAGGACAGAAGCCCCTCTCCTTCAGACCTACTCCACTTGCTGCAGGTAAAAAAAAGGTAGAGCTCTGATGTGACGAGGGGACTTTGTGATTGGGGGGGCTCTGATATTAGAGGACTCTTTGTTGGGAGGGGGACTGTGATGTGATTGAAGGACTCTGCAGTGATGGGGATATCTCATGTATAGGGGGGCGTCTGATGTGATTTAACAAGACTCGTGGCCACTCATTAAAATTAGAAGAAAAGAGGTTTAATCTTAAACTACGTAGAGGGTTCTTTACTGTAAGAGCGGCAAGGATGTGGAATTCCCTTTCACAGGCGGTGGTCTCAGCGGGGGGCATCGATAGTTTCAAGAAACTATTAGATAATCACCTGAATGACCACAACATACAGGGATATGGGATGTAATACTGACACATAATCACACACATAGGTTGGTCTTTTTTCAACTTCCCCTACTATGTAACTATGATGGAAGGACTTTTTTTTTTTTTATAGTTGAACTGGATGGACTTGTGTCTTTTTTCAGCCTGATTAACTATGTAACTATGACTCTGCCAAGGGGGTACTCTGAGGTGATGGGGAGGTCTCATGTATAGGGGGGGAGGGTCTCATGTATAGGGGGGGAGGGTCTCATGTATAGGGGGGGAGGGTTCATGTATAGTGGGGGGAGCTCTGATGTGACGTAGGGAACTCAGGGGGACTATGAGGTGATGGGAGGATCTCTGATGTGAAGGTAATTTCATTAAGGCAGTTGTCTGCATTGTTCTAGACATCAGGGAGCTGGCCCAGACTCTGAAAGTGTCGGGATCCACCCAGATGCCTGGACCAGCAGCCATCGGAGCCTCATAGCGAGCCACTTGGAGACTGAGCCAGCCGCTTCCGCCCCCTCCACAGCCCGGAACTCCAGTGAGCACTGGAGCGGAGAGCAGAGAGAAGGAGACTGACAGTCACCACTCTCTGCTCAGAGCGAACCAAGAACTGAGCGATCAGCGGTCTTTGAACGCTCAATTCTCAATCTTTGAAGTGGCGGGGGACCAGATGTTGCATCCACCTAGGTTTGTGTAATGTTTTTTTTTTTTTTTCAATCCCGTACTTCTCTTTTAAACAGCAAATGTTGATTTTGAACAGAAAGAACGGAGACAAACCTTTAGGATAAACCAAAATTTTAATAGTGAGCGAAACCCAGCCCCTCCCCCAATAATAGCATCAAATAGAAGAAGGTCACAACCCATTTATGTAGCAGCATCCAATAGAAACATGTGGCGACAAACAGACCAGTGATTTTCATCAAGTGTTTCGGGACACAGGTTTTTGTGAGTTCACAAGTTCGATCGACAGAAAAATCTTTAAAAAAAAAAAAAAAAAAGTTGATCCAATATTTACATGAAAACTTCTGACCTGGAAAGGCATTCAGTAAATTTTCACTCCGTAATAAATATGTTCAGTTTTTCCGAACTTCAAGCTGAACTCCAGGCAAATGTAAAGACATCATTATTCCAGCTCTGTAGTTATATATATATATATATATATTTTAGATGCAACAAGAGCACAAGCAACTGTGACAGTTATCATTCATGGGAATGTAACTATTTTGCAAAACAGTTAAATGAATGGGTTTAGTTCCCCTTTGGAGCAGCTCATTGATTTGTAGTTCATCTGTGTATTTACCCAATTGCCTGGAGATCAGCTTTACGCATTTCTTATTATAAATATCCATCATTGGCGAGTTTCAATCACATGATCAGAGAGGAGGAGCTGCTCCAGCTCCCTCCTGTGTGAACCTGACGCAGAGATGCATAGACATCTGGAGATGTGCTGAAACCTGGTATATAGAGCACAAAATCCTCATTTATTAAAGTATGGAAAGAAAGAACTATGAATCTACAGCAACCAATCAGAGTCATAACCCCCCCCCTTTCATCTGCCAAAATATGACAGATGAAATCTGATTGGTTACCAGGTGCAATGCAGTTCTTCCACTGAGATGTGATCTAGTATCCTAGAAGTATCAAATGAGATCTCATCACTAAGCGCTCATCAGTGGATATAAATACTTAGGTGGAGCTTCCACGTTGGATGTGGCACCAGGAGGAGCTTCCACGTTGGATGTCACACCAAGAGGAGCTTCCCTGTTGGATGTCACACCAAGAGGAGCTTCCCTGTTGGATGTCACACCAAGAGGAGCTTCCCTGTTGGATGTCACACCAAGAGGAGCTTCCCTGTTGGATGTCACACCAAGAGGAGCTTCCCTGTTGGATGTCACACCAAGAGGAGCTTCCCTGTTGGATGTCACACCAAGAGGAGCTTCCATGTTGGATGTCACACCAAGAGGAGCTTCCCTGTTGGATGTCACACCAAGAGGAGCTTCCATGTTGGATGTCACACCAAGAGGAGCTTCCCTGTTGGATGTCACACCAAGAGGAGCTTCCCTGTTGGATGTCACACCAAGAGGAGCTTCCACGTTGGATGTCACACCAAGAGGAGCTTCCACGTTGGATGTCACACCAAGAGGAGCTTCCACGTTGGATGTCACACCAAGAGGAGCTTCCACGTTGGATGTCACACCAAGAGGAGCTTCCACGTTGGATGTCACACCAAGAGGAGCTTCCACGTTGGATGTCACACCAAGAGGAGCTTCCACGTTGGATGTCACACCAAGAGGAGCTTCCACGTTGGATGTCACACCAAGAGGAGCTTCCACGTTGGATGTCACACCAAGAGGAGCTTCCACGTTGGATGTCACACCAAGAGGAGCTTCCATGTTGGATGTCACACCAAGAGGAGCTTCCATGTTGGATGTCACACCAGGCCGCAGTCCTTTGGCCTGTGTTTTGTATTGAAAAGCCCCTTTTCCTGGATCCAGTTGAGGCACTGTTGGCAAAGTTCATCACAGACACAATGAAAGAAGTTTGGCCCATGGTTTGGTTGTCCTCCCTGAGAATCTGCCTCATTACATGAGAAGATCGTTCCCAAAGGTCCCTATCTGGAAAAGCTCCATTCTATGGCGTCTTCTCCTCATCTTTGTCTGTCTTCTCCCGATTCCAGTCTTTCAGACCCTGCGGTAAGGAGGTGTCTTCCTCAAAACTGCCCGTCCCCTCTACGAAGTCTTCATAGGAGGACTTCTCAGCGAAAGGCCGGGGGCCCAGCAGCTCGATCATGTCTGATTTCTCCAGGACTTCCTTCTCCAGCAACACCTTCCCAACCTGTGTGTGACAAAGGGCAGAGGTAACCGAGCCGTACATCAATAAGCTGAGCTCCAGACACAGAAAATACACCAAATAATCCGACTCTCACCCTCTTCCTTTCTATCTTGGCCATCTAAGGTCTTCCCCTCCTCTTTCTTTCTCAGTTTCCCTCTCTACTCTCTACGCCACCTTACGCTTTATTCTTTTAAGTTCCATCAATATTTTTATTGCTTGAAAAACCTCCCTCGCTCATCTTGACTATCCTAATATTTCGGGATCTCAATAGTGATCAAATATAAAAATATTATCAATAAATAGTGTTCAGTTTAAGAGAAAATATATATACTGTATGAAAAAAGAAAGCCGCTAACACCTAAATGCATACACCCATCTGTGTTACAGTGAATACAAAAAATAATTTATAATCTTTATAGAATGCAGCGCTACCACAAAAAATGAAAATGTAATAATAAATATTTGGATGTCATACATGAGATATATATTAGAAGTAAAAAGACAGCACATCTCATGTATGGCGTCCCAAGCTCCGCCCAACGTGATGTCACTGCCTGACGTGTTGAGTCCAATCGGCTTTCTCAAAGGTTCTGAGAAAGCCAATGGGCGCAACACGTCAGCTGGGCGATGACGTCATCACGCTGGGTGGAGCCTCGGATGTCATACATGAGATACGAGATGTGCTGTCTTTTATCTTCTAATATTTGAGTGTTTTTTGTGATTTTGTAATAAAACTTGATAAGCGATCTGCACTATTGTGCTTTCTTCTTGGTTTTCATATGAATCGTGTAACACTGAGGTGTTAAGGATAGAAGCTGGTGAACAAGTGGAGCAGTGTCCTTATATATCCTTCGTATAGGGGGGTCCAGTTGAGGACACCCATGAGGTGGGGTGAGGGGCACTGTGGTGATTAAGTGAAGAGCAGTTTTTGTGAGGAAATCTTTATGCTTTCTGGGACTTCACATTCGCTGGAAGGTGGATGGGATCTTGTGATGAACGGTCTTCACTTCATGAATTTTATTTGATATGGAATCTATTTGATTATTCAGATTTTGCTTATTTCCTTACATATAACCAATAGAAATAGTGATAAACAAATATAGAGGATTGGAATATATTTAATATTTATTACTGTGCACTGAACATGAATGGAGAGGAGACAGAGGCTCCTCTCCATTCATAAACTGAAGCATTATAAACACAGTATACAATGCTCAGTTATGAATGGGCAGTCAGTGATCACCGACTCTGTTCATTCAAAAAAGGAAGGAACCTGTAAATGACAGATTTACCGACTCCTTCCTCCGCTCTCCATCCTGACAGATCCGGGACATGGCAGGGGACGGAAGAACACAGAGGGGGACCAGAGGAGCACGGAGAGGGACCGCAGGAGCACGGGGGACATGGCGGGGGACCGGAGGAGCACGGAGAGGGACCGCAGGAGCACAGAGGGGGACCGCAGGAGCACAGAGGGGGACCGCAGGAGCACAGAGGGGGACCGCAGGAGCACAGAGGGGGACCGCAGGAGCACAGAGGGGGACCGCAGGAGCACAGAGGGGGACCGCAGGAGCACAGAGGGGGACCGCAGGAGCACAGAGGGGGACCGCAGGAGCACAGAGGGGGACCGCAGGAGCACAGAGGGGGACCGCAGGAGCACAGAGGGGGACCGCAGGAGCACAGAGGGGGACCGCAGGAGCACAGAGGGGGACCGCAGGAGCACAGAGGGGGACCGCAGGAGCACAGAGGGGGACCGCAGGAGCACAGAGGGGGACCGGAGGAGAACGGAGGGGGACCGGAGGAGCACGGAGGGGGACCGGAAGAACACGGAGGGGGACCGGAAGAACACGGAGGGGGACCGGAAGAACACGGAGGGGGACCGGAAGAACACGGAGGGGGACCGGAAGAACACGGAGGGGGACCGGAAGAACACGGAGGGGGACCGGAGGAGCACGGAGGGGGACGGAAGAACACGGAGGGGGACGGAAGAACACGGAGGGGGACGGAAGAACACGGAGGGGGACGGAAGAACACGGAGGGGGACCGCAGGAGCACAGAGGGGGACCGCAGGAGCACAGAGGGGGACGGTAGGAGAACACGAAGGAGCACGGAGGACACTTAAAAAGAGAAGTTTAGTCATACTTCTCTTGTGGGCGTTGGGTGAATCATCCGACAACAGGCTAACACTTCTGTTGGCTGATGTCACAGAGCTGCTCCAGCCTCTGGATGTATGCCAACAATATTGTCGGGACCCTCTCAGATGCCTCATCGGTAGCTGGCTCAGCCTCTCAGTACTCTGCTGAGTGCCTGAGCCAAGCGCTTCCGCCCCTCCGCAGCCTGGCACTCCAGTGAGAGCTGGAGGGGCAGAGTAGATAGCGCTGATAGTCACTGCTCAGAGGGGACCCGAGAAGCGAGTGGTCAGTGATCATGTGATCGCTCATTCTCAGGTCTAGAGCCGGCAGAGAATCAATGCTGCAGCCATATAGGTGTGTGTTTTCTTTTTTATTCCCACGCTTCTCCCTTAAGAGAGCTGCATGCAAATGTGACATGGAACATGCTGATAGTAGGAGAGAACAGAGTCACAGTAAGATAACCGGGGGTGGGGAGAAGACACTACTGCATTCCATTTACATTTTGTAACAGTAACAGAAAAAGTGATGTCTTCCTCCTGGCTGTGCAAAATTCTGAATTGTATCAACAGTAATACAAATCCTTTAGCAGGTAAGTGAGCTCCCTTATACATAGGAGGCCCTTCGCCTGCTCAGTGAGGGATCTGATCCCCGTCTGCTTCATTATGCAGAGCAGACACGGACACAGCCCGTTCTTCTCTATGGAGGGAAATGGACTGCTAGTCCGTTCCCCTCCAAATGTCATCTGATCCACCAGACAAATGGGGAAGGTTTCTCCATCCGTCAGTTTTTAGTGGCCCGGATCAGATTCTGGCGGATCTCCGCTCACATCTGCCACTCCATAGAGAGCTATGGAGGGTCTGCCTGAAAATCTGACAAGTGGGATCCGATCAGTCTGATCATTGTGAAAGGGGTCCAAGCTGAAGCATCTATCAGGCCACTATAGTTCTTCAACAAGACAAGTACCATCTGCCTGTGCTGCTCTCCTAGCCCTTTCCACCGCACATAAACCTGCTGGTTCTGCAAGGCCAATCAGATTTATTCATTTACTCCACACAATTTTCTGCTCTGGGGGGCCTCAGGTACAGCTTCCTCCCCAGCTAGGGGGACAATGAGGAGCACAAACCACATAAGACTAGCAGTCAGAGACAGCAGTGCCTTAGATGATCTCACACTGCAGATACACAGCTATGAGGTGTCTAGGCAGCAGCCAAGTGTCAGGAGGTGCACTGCCATTTTCTAGGAAGAATTTGAGACATAGACAATTTGTTCAGGGTATTGATTCTGCACAGCTTACATTTCTAAATGTTCTGTAAGTTCAGGGCTACTTCAAGGAGAGAGTAAAGGAGCGGAAAGTGTTACCTTCTCCACCTGATCCTTGCAGCGTGTCAGCAGCTCCATGGTTCTGTCATAGGCGGCACTGATCAGGTCTCTGGCTTCTTGGTCAATAAGTTCTGCTGTAGCTTCACTATACGGCTTATCTGCCAATACCTCCCCCTGGCGGGGGATATCGAAGGACACCTGACCCAGCTTCTTGCTCATGCCAAACGTTACAATCTGAAAAGGAGGAGAAGTGTTGGTGACGCCCAGCCTAACATACAACAGATTCCTGCTTACTAGTCCTTAGAGGCAGTGATTGCATTACATTTATTTTTTTCACTTTTTTCCCCTTTTATTCTTACCTGGTCATCCTGTTAGTAACACAGTTCCTGGTTTAGAGTGACGACTCTCCCTCACTGTACTATACCTATGGAGGAGCAGCGTTGTCACCCTAAGGCAGTATTGGAGTACTTCTCCTATCATTTAATTTTTACATTGATTCATCTATCTCTGGAGAACACAAACCCCCCCCCCATGTTTTTAGAGCAGAGAGGGGTGATTTTGTAGTCCTGCCCAGGGTGACAATGCTCACTCGCTGTACTATACTGTACCTATGGAGGAGCAGCGTTGTCACCCTAAGGCAGTATTGCAGTACTTCTCATATCATTTCAGTTACAATGATACCATCTCCATGTTACAGAGCAGAGAGGGGTCATTCTTTAGTCTTGCCCTAGGGTGACAATGCTCACTCGCTGTACTAGACCTATGGAGGAGCAGCATTGTCACCCTAGGGTAGGACTACAGAACAACCCCTCTCTTCTCTAAAACATGGGGGGGGGGGGGGATAGATTCGTATTCTCCAGAGATAGCTGGTAACAATGTAACTGAAAAGAAGAAGAACGGCCAAAGCTCTTTTGGCTATACTTGTCCTATAGGTCATAGGAGTGATCTTAGTTCTGCACTCCTGTGACAGGGAATCAGCCGAAAGGGGGCTAAAGCCTATTGGCTGAAGTCAGAGTGCCAGTCCAGGTTCTGCAGGGATCCCGACGCCGGGAATTGCCCAGATCCACGGACCAGCAGCTGGCTCAACCTCTCAACATGCTGCTCAGAGCCTGAGCCAGCTGTTCCTGCCCCCTCCACAGCCTGGTGCTCCAGTGAGTACTGGGGGGAGGCAGAGCAGAGAGTCATAGACTGACTGTCACAGGCTCTCTAATCCTCAAGAACTCAGCAATCAGCAGTCTTTGATCGCTCAGTTCGTGGTGTAATAGAGGCAGCAGAGACAGATGCAGCATTAGATCTATGCTGCCTCTACATAAAATATGTTTTTTTTTTTTCTTTGAATCCCGCACTTTATTTTTTAATGTGGCAAAGAACAGTGGAAGTGTTCAGCTTACAAGGTTTATGGCAGGATCAACAGTTATTTTTTGCACTTATTGTATATATTTAACAAAACACTTTCAATAGTATATTTAACAGAAAAAAAAATTGAGGAAATAAGAGAAGTTTATTGTTGGAGTTTACATACACTTGAAATAATCACTTTCATTCGAGTACATGCTAGAATTATGAGTGAGAATATCCGGAAACAGAAAGATTCACTCCTTAAAGAATCCAAACAGAGGAGTGAGGGAGTTATACATACATTTGGGGATGAACCAATGGGTAGCCTGTACTACGGCCTCCAATAAGTACTCCTATAATTAGTGATCCTCACCAGTAATGATGGGCTCATTCGTCTTCGGATCGAACCCGCCAGGAAGGCCGTCACTGCACACCGCCAATCATAGGCAATGAGGCAATTCCGGGCCGCAGCTGCACATATACACGCTGCATATGATTGTCGGTGTGCAGTGCCGGCTTCCTGGCGGGTTTGATCCGAACATGCCTGAAGCCCATCGCTACTCACCAGGTACCACCCAGCGTGCTATGTGTGCCTCCGTCTAACACCGATACAAAGTATAACATTTCCTCACGGCTGTCTTCGCCTCCTCACCTGTGCATACGCGGTATGCGTCACCTTCCTCAGGTCATCCTGCGCCCCAGTTGTGATGCGCCCAAAGAAGATCTGTTCTGCCACCCGGCCCCCCAGCATCATGCACATTCGGTCAAATAACTGCTCTTTGGTATACAGGTACTGCTCCTTGGGGAGGTACTGGGCATAGCCGAGGCCTTTACCACGAGGAATGATGGACACCTAGACAGAAAAATCACACCAGAGTGAAGACTTGAGAATGATATTCCAACAAAGAGGAACTGAGAGAGAGAAAAACTGCCCCTTAGAAAAATAAGTACAATAAATGCCAATTCACATAAAACCTTTGCAGCTTCAGACAGTTATTTCCTCCTATCACTGAGCAGATGGGAAGGCCGTGCAATAATAAAAGCCATCTACAATAAATGTTGTGACATTTTTATGGACAAACATTTATTATCCTTTCTTATAGTACCAGTATAATATGTGGCAGTGGCACGACATGGAACCCCCCCCCCCCCCCCGGGACATACCCGCGGGGCTGTGGTGTCCTCTCCTGGACAGTGGGCTGCGGCCGTGGTGGCTCCGGTGTCCGCTCCTCCAGCTTCCTCCGCCGTGTGTGTCTCTTCTTCCACCAAAGCGCTAGGCATCCAATAGGATCGCCTGACGCTTTGGCCAATCGGGAAACAGGTCTCACAAATACTAATATCTGAAGGTCCAGGTGAACACGGGTGGTGTTGGGTGAGAAGGATATGAATGGTGATATAGGCAGAACATAGTGATGCAGGGAAGATCACTTTCTGATCTGGATTTTAGAAGTTAATTAAAAATAGATTTAGTCTGTTTCTAGCTGACTATGAATGGTGAAAACCAGAACATAGAGGTACGGACGACAGACAAGAGAATTTATCTGCAGATTACCTTTAGTAAAGGATCCGCATGTTCCAAAAACCAACCAACCACAGCGTGGCCGGCTTCATGATAAGCCACTGTGCGCTTCTCATCAGGCTGAAGGACCTGAGTCTTCTTTTCCAATCCTGAAAACAGAGGGCCAATGTAAGAGAATGAATGCAATTCTAAAACGCAAACAACAAATATGTTCTACTTACCTGCTCTGTGTAATGGTTTTGCATACAGCAGCCCTGATCCCTCTTTTTTGGGCTCCTCCCCACTGCTGAGTGCCCCAATAGCAAGCCGGATTCTGCATCACAGAAGGATTTTCACCATAGAATGCACGAAGGTAAAAAAAAAAAACCTTGTACCCTCAGAACCACTTCAAAGTGTCTCTAAAGCCTTACGTTTTTTCGCTTTAATGCATTCTATGCATCAAGGTGAAGAACTTTCTGTGATGCGGAATCCCCCCCCAGCAACCCCCCCCCCACCCCCCTCGATTCTTACCTGAGCCCGATCTAATCCAAAGACGTGCACAAAAGTAGTGGCTCCCAACAAGGTCTCTCTCCTCACTGGGCAGATTGATAGCAGCGGGACAATCAAATGTTGTGACAAGCAAGCAGGGGGGGGGGGGGTCCCCACTCTGTGTCAATAGACAGGGACAGGGCACCTCGGCAACAAGCCTGCATGGGTGCCCCCACCAAAAGTGGCTTTCTATGGGGGCACTTGCAGAAGAGAAGGAGCCTGGAGTTCCGGCGGGGGACTCCAGAAAAAGGAGGATCGGGGCTGCTCTGTGCAATACCATTACAGAGCGCAGGTAAGTGTAGGAGGAGTTTTCATTCCCCTCTGACTGTCCTATGAGGCTGCAGGACCCCTGACCCTCTGTCTGGACAGTGCTGATTGGCTCCGTGCTGATCACATGCACCCTCCCAAAATATTAAAAATAAAAGACTCTCTAGCAATATACACAAAACTGAGCATGTGCAGAGTGCCTCCTAGAGCTCTGTTCTATCAGGAAGGACTGTGGAAGAAGGGGAGGATTAGAGAAGACAGGATCAAACAGCCTGTTTACACTACGCAGAGGATTAACCCCTTAGGTTCCACAGTGAGTATAACAAGTATGCTTTACTGCATATACAGACTGATTTTACTGTTGTGGGTTTAGTAACACTTTAAGTGAGTTGTGAAGAAGCTTTTTAGTGTGAAGAAACTGAACTATGGCTAGCGTGTGAAGTAATACATGTGAAGAGGTAAAAACATAGTGCAGTGTTGCTTGTGCACCCATGTGACAGGTTAGCAAAATAGGCGACACTCTGCAGCAGAGCCACCGCTAGTCTGAATCAGGAGTAGCCAGCTGAGCTGGTCTGGCTTCTTACACAGACGCCCCTGGGGGGGGCCCTGCTGCTGGAACCGTTCCAGGAACATCCTGCTGGGAAGAGACCCCACAAGAGACTGGAACATTTAGGAAGTATGAGAGAGAGAGAGAGAGAGAGAGAGAGAGAGAGAGAGAGAGAGAGAGAGAGAGAGAAGAGAGAGAGAGAGAGGGAGGGGGAGAGAGACAGAGGAGGGAGAGAGGGAGGCAGGGCGGGAGAGAGAGGGAGAGGGAGAGAGGGAGGAAGGTAAAGAGAGGGAAAGGGAAAGAAAGGGAGGAAGAGGGAGGGGGAGAGAGAGGGAGAGAGACAGAGAGAGAGAGAGAGAGAGAGAGAGAGAGAGAGAGAGAGAGAGGGAGAGAGAGAGGAGGGAGAGAGAGGGAGAGAGAGAGGAGGAGAGAGAGGGAGAAGAGAGAGGAGGAGAGAGAGGGAGAGAGACAGAGAGAGAGAGAGAGAGAGAGAGAGAGAAAGAGAGAGAGAGAGAAGAGAGAGAGAGAGGAGAGAGAAGAGAGAGAGAGAGAGAGAGAGAGAGAGAGAGAGAGAGAGAGAGAGAGAACACTTCCATGGTAAATAGACCCAGAGAATCTCAGGCTAGCTTGGAGAACCTGACAACTTAGAATATGAATGGGTAACGTTTACAGCCTCGTCCTTTGGAACATGCCTTCCCTGACTGCACTTCTTTCACAAAGCACAACTTCAAACAAGTGGCATACAAGTAAAAGATATCAGACAACTTTACAAAGTAATATACTGATATTTCACCGAATTCTCACCTCCAACCACACGTTCAATGGCCTGCTCAAAGTTCTTCGCCTGGACAAACTCACCCAGGTGCCGGGCTGCGATAAGGGCGGCCTCGTTACACACGTTGGCAATATCGGCACCTAAATTAAAGAAGAGAACTTCATGGTTCAGAAAAACAAAGAGATCGTTCGCAACACGACGATCACCTTATGGACAGCCAATCTCACCTGTGAAACCAGGAGTCAGGGCTGCCAACTTCCGGGCCAAGGCATCCTTATCGAAGTTCTCGGGTAGCTTCAGAGGACGAAGATGAACCTTAAAAATAGAGGCGCGGCCTTTTATATCAGGGGGGCCTAAAGGAGAGAAAGAAAAAAAAAATATTCATCAATAAAGTGTATTCATAAATATTTATCGGGAGCTTGCAACCATGTATAAATGGGGCTTCTGTATGCCACTAGCTTATTTCCCTACACAAAGAAACAAAAATCCAGGCCTAAATAGCAAGAAAAAAAACTACTAGCACATTAAAATCTAAATAAGAAAAATAAGGAAGGATTTTGCTGCAATACTCACCTTCGACCCCAAGCTGTGCCCTAAATATGTGACTTGTGTACCTGCCCCCAGCTTAAGGGTCCTTTCAGATGGGCTTTCCGATCAGGTCCATCTGTCAGTTTTTCAGGTAGACCTGATCGGACCTTGCAGTCTCCTCTATTGAGCGGACACATAGCCGCCACCATCCGATCCGATCTTGCCCGCAAAATCCAGACCAATGGTGGTCCTGTTTTCCCCATCCATCTGGTGGGCCCCATTGGATGAAAATAGACAACGGGACTGTGTCCATGTCCTCTCTGCACAGTGAGCAGACACGGACCGGTTATCCATCTGCTCAGCAGAGCGATCCCCCCCCGCTGAGCAAGTGGAATCCGTGGCACGGAAGCGCCCGTGTGAAAAACCTTTTGTGCTGCAGCTGCCCCCAGAGCCCCCTATTTCTCTTACCCGAGCCCAATCGTTTCAGCAAAGGGGATGAGCACAACAGCTCCAGCTGCTGTCTCGGGTCCTCATTGGATAGATTGATAGCAGCAGGAGCCATTGGCTTCCGTTGCTGTCAATCAAATCCAGTAACATGGGAGTCGGGGGCGGAGCCGAGTCCTGCTGTCTGTGTCAATGGACGCAGCAGCA
>JBBGZY010002886.1:0-111664 GCA_037952925.1 Lithobates clamitans | reverse complement strand
AGTATATCTAGGAAGGGGATTTGCTCAGTCTCAATTTTGAAAGTGAATTTGAGGTTTAGGTCATTGTTGTGCAGTTGACGTAAAAATTGTAAGAGTTTGTCCCTGGGACCCGTCCATACCATGAAAAGATCATCGATGAAATGATACCATAAAAGGATATCGTCTAAGAATTCTGTATATTGGTCATGAGCATGGATATGTCGCTCCCAGCCGCCTAGGTATAAATTTGCATATGCTGGGGCACACGACGTCCCCATTGCAACACCTTGTATTTGTAAAAATAACTGATCATTGAAAGTAAAATAGTTTTTAGTCAATATAAAGTACAATAATGTCAGTATGAACTGATTCAAAGGCCAAGTGGTTGTATCTTGTTCGGCTAAGAAGGAACCAGCCGTCCGTACGCCCTGCTCGTGGGGGATACTGGAGTAAAGGGCCTCAATATCAACAGCCACGAGTAGGGCGTCCGGAGGGATCTGGATTCCCTCAAGGTGTTGCAATAGGTCGGTGGTGTCCCTAATATAGAACGGGAGGCTGCGGACGTGGGGCATTAAAAAAGCGTCAACAAATTTGCTCGCGTTGTCTGTTAGAGAGCCTATCCCAGACACTATGGGTCTTCCCGGCGGGATATGCGCGGTTTTATGGGTCTTGGGTAGGGAATAGAAGGTAGGAGTGCAGGGAAATTTGGGACCAGGAACTCCAAGGTGTCTTTGTCAATGAGGCCTATAATGTAGGCCTCAGTGCAAAGGGCCCGGAGTTCCTGTGCAAAGGAGGATATGTGTGTAGCAGAGATGGGTCTTATACCAATGTTTGTTAATAAGTATAGCAAGGCACATAGATTCGTATTGGTGATTGGTCATCAGGACAATATTACCGCCCTTGTCCGATTGTTTGATCACGACATCAGCGCGTTGCTGCAAGGACCGAAGAGCTCGGATCTGACTAGGGTCGAGGTTTGAGGGAAAGTCGGGCCATTTTTGTTTTCTTGAGGTCACTGATAGTAGCTCGCAGAAAAGCCCATATCTCGGGGCAAATATTGAGATCGGGGAATCTCCGAGATCGTAAACGGAAGGACCTGGGTAAAGGAATTGTTTGGGGGTAACTGGAAGACCAGACCTATTAGATGCAGGGGGGGTAGGTGGAATTATCCCTGCTACGAGTTCGCTTGAAGGGACAGTGTCGGGGGCCCCGCAATCTTGTGAGGACGCAGGGTCTCCGGTGTCACCCTCATCGAATAGGAGCATCAGGTCGCGGAGCGCCCTGAACTCCTCCATAGAGAAGCCTTTGGTACGCTCCGCGAGCTCACGCTCCAGTCCTAGGTTGACACGATCCTTATCGTAAATAAACCTGAATGTTAAATTGCGTGCAAAAAGGTACAAGTCCTTAATTGTTTCAGTGACCTTGAGTGCATCAAGAGGACAAAAACCCAGACCTAACTGTAGCAACGAGATTTCCTCGCTGTTAAAAGTATAGGGGGTAAGATTTATGATATTACGGTCGGTGTGGTCTGGAGGGGAGGGTTTTGTTGGGACAGTGAGGGTTTCAGGACGTAAGCATCTAGATTGCTCTGTTGTTTTTCAGATCTAAAAAAATGGCGTCCTCATTCATTTTCGTATATTTGTTTGTCATTTAAGTAGAATTTAGGATTTTGGGAATTGTGCCGTGCAGTGTGGAGTGACCAGTAGCCCCTTCTACGGGATGTTAGTATCATGTGGGGTTTGTGTAGGGGTGCCTGAGTGGATCTCGGGCCTTTTGGGCCTTTTTTGTCTTTTTTAGGATTCGTTGGTGGGGTGTTATCCCCAAAACGAAGTCTCTTACGTGATGAATTAAGTGCAGATGAAGTGTTGGGTTGGGTGGTACTTAGGGAGGATACAGTGGAGGATAAAGATGAATCTGATTCAATATCAGTAGTGAAGTTTCTATTGTTAGTGCGAGAAGGGCCTCGTCTACCCCGGCCTCTCCTCCGGTTCCTCCCCCTTTTTTTCCCCCTTCCCGTCTATTCCCCTCAGCGCTTCCTTCCCCCCCCTTCCCTTCCCCCCTTCCACCCCTCCCCCTCTTTCCCCTCTGTTTCACCTTACCCATGTTTACCCCTTCCTTTTTCCCCCCCTTTACCACCGCTGTTGGTAAGTGCTGCCGCCCCCCCCCCCCTCCCCTTCATTTCCTTGACTCTCAGGTAGATTTTCCTCCCTGTCTGCACCTCTGCTGAATACGAAATCTTTGTATATGTATGTTTGTTTATTGCTATACCAGGGTGCCTCTTTGATACCCTTGCCATTCCACACTATTTCTAATTCGCAACTTTAACCCCAGTCTGTTGCTTTTATTGCTCTTTACTGGTGGGTTAACTTTCCATATGACTTTTGTGGTATGGTAACTTTATTACAAATTTTTGATTGCAGTTGTTGCTGTGACCTCCCTCTGTATACACCAATATTTCCAGTCCACCTGGGGGGGTTCTTATTGCCAACCTAACAGCGGCTGGCGACTCCATTTCGTTTGCTACATAATCCCTTGTTATATGGTCCTCATCCATTCCAGCCTATGCGTCTGCAATTTATTAATATTCTAGGGGTGAGTGCCAGCTCTTTACATCTGTGTGCAATCTCTCTTAACCCTGTTTTGTTTTCTACACCGTTCAAGTAGTGGTTTTTCCCTTCACTCACCTCACTGTCTCTCTCTTTTCCTTCCCTTTCCCCTTCCTCTCCCCCTTCTCTCCCCTTCTCTTCCCTCCCCTCCCCCCCCTTTTTTCCCCCTTCCTCCCCCCCCCTCCCCCCTCCTTCCCTTTTTTCCTTTTCCCCCCTACTGCTCCCCTCCTAGTTCCCTTTCCTCTCCCCCCCCTCTCTCCCCCTTTTTCCCCCTCCCCCCCCCCCCTTTTCTCCCCTCTCTTCCCCCCCCCCTTCCCCCCCTCTCCCCCTTCCCCCTCCCCCCCTTTCTCTTCCCCCCTCTCCCTTTCTTCCCCCCTCCACCCTTTCCCTCTTTCCTCTCTCCCCCCTATCCCCCCCCTTTCCTTTCCCTTCCCCTTCCCCCCCCCCGCTCCCTTCTTCCCTTCCTCATTCCCCTTTCCTCCCCCCCCTCCCCCCTTCTCCCTTCCCTTCACCTTCTCCCCATTATCATCCACCTCCACTTTTTCCTCGTTTCTTTCCCTCGCACACTGGCTTTAAACTTCAGAGGTACACTATTGGCACCCCTTATTCTATCCCTCCTTTTGACTGATTCCCTAGTCCATTGACTTATATAATCCTATCATCCAAAATTTATCCATCCAGAGGCTGTTTGTTATCTCTGTGTTCGCCGCAGGGGGAACCACTTGGGGCTTTACACACCCACAGAGAATTATTGAACGGGTGAGCTCATCCTTTTTTTACTTAAATTGTATGTAATTTGTTCAATGTACTTTCTAATGATTTTGCTGCAACGATAACTTTCTATGTATCTCTTGAATTGTGTATTTACTACAATTATTGTATGTTGTACCACAGATATTGCTCTCCTGAGGAAGCGGTGAAAACCGCGAAACCGGTCGAGAATCCAAGCTTTATTTGTGTCCACTATCACTATGGGTTGTAATCCAATTGGTTGTATTTACTGCTTCTGCTTTTAATTACAACTGTATGTGAACACTGTTATAACCTTTTAACTATGTTTTCTATTAAAATGGAATTTTATTATACTATTACTTCCTTCTTTACCTTTTCTTACTAAATACTTGGCTATACCTAGTACCGCAATAGTCCCCCCCCCTATGGTTTTTCTCCTCTGCATGGGGTATTGAGATACTGGCCGACAGAAGCAGCTAACTGCGGCCGTTCCCTACCTCCTGCCCTTTTTTTGCACTAGACATTTGGGATGATGGTACTTTTATTTGGTATCTCAACTTTTTTGATCTAGGCGCTTTTTCTTCATGGAATGGAACCAGCTGATTGGAGAAAAGCCAATGTAGCACCAATATTTAAAAAGGGCCAAAAATACATCCCTGGGAATTACAGACCAGTTAGCCTAACATCAATAGTATGTAAACTCTTGGAGGGGATGATAAGGACTATATACAAGATTTTAGTAATACAAACGGTACCATTAGCAGTAATCAGCATGGATTCATGAAGAATCGTTCTTGCCAAACCAATCTATTAACCTTCTATGAGGAGGTGAGTTGCCATCTAGATAAAGGAAGGCCCGTAGACGTGGTGTATCTGGATTTTGCAAAAGCATTTGACACAGTTCCCCATAAACGTTTACTGTACAAGATAAGGTCCGTTGGCATGGACCATAGGGTGAGTACATGGATTGAAAACTGGCTACAAGGGCGAGTTCAGAGGGTGGTGATAAATGGGGAGTACTCGGAATGGTCAGGGGTGGCTAGTGGGGTTCCCCAGGGTTCTGTGCTGGGACCAATCTTATTTAATTTGTTCATAAACGATCTGGAGGATGGGATAAACAGTTCAATCTCTGTATTTGCAGACGATACTAAGCTAAGCAGGGCAATAACTTCTCCGCAGGATGTGGAAACCTTGCAAAAGACCTGAACAAATGAATGGGGTGGGCGACTACATGGCAAATGAGGTTCAATGTAGAAATATGTAAAATAATGCATTTGGGTGCCAAAAATATGAATGCAATCTATACACTGGGGGGAGAACCTCTGGGGGAATCTAGGATGGAAAAGGACCTGGGGGTCCTAGTAGATGATAGGCTCAGCAATGGCAGTCAATGCCAAGCTGCTGCAAACAAAAGCAAACAGAATATTGGCATGCATTAAAAGGGGGATCAACTCCAGAGATAAAACGATAATTCTCCCGCTCTACAAGACTCTGGTCCGGCCGCACCTAGAGTATGCGGTCCAGTTCTGGGCACCAGTCCTCAGGAAGGATGTACTGGAAATGGAACGAGTACAAAGAAGGGCAACAAAGCTAATAAAGGGTCTGGAGGATCTTAGTTATGAGGAAAGGTTGCGAGCACTGAACTTATTCTCTCTGGAGAAGAGACGCTTGAGAGGGGATATGATTTCAATTTACAAATACCGGACTGGTGACCCCACAATAGGGATAAAACTTTTTTGCAGAAGAGAGTTTAACAAGACTCGTGGCCACTCATTAAAATTAGAAGAAAAGAAGTTTAACCTTAAACTACGTAGAGGGTTCTTTACTGTAAGAGCGGCAAGGATGTGGAATTCCCTTCCACAGGCGGTGGTCTCAGCGGGGAGCATTGATAGCTTCAAGAAACTATTAGATAAGCACCTGAATGACCACAACATACAGGGATATATAATGCAATACTGACACATAATCACACACATAGGTTGGACTTGATGGACTTGTGTCTTTTTTCAACCTCACCTACTATGTAACTATGTAACTAAACACATAACTGCAGCGTTCGCAGAGTCAGGCCTGATCCCTGCAATCGCTAACAGTTTTTTTGGTAGCGTTTTGGTGAACTGGCAAGCACCAGCGGCCTAGTACACCCCGGTCGTAGTCAAACCAGCACTGCAGTAACACTTGATGACGTGGCAAGTCCCATAAGTGCAGTTCAAGCTGGTGAGGTGGCAAGCACAAGTAGTGTCCCGCTGCCACCAAGAAGACAAACACAGGCCCGTCGTGCCCATAATGCCCTTCCTGCTGCATTCGCCAATCCTAATTGGGAACCCACCACTTCTGCATCGCCCGTACATCCCCCATTCACATCCCCAACCAAATGCAGTCGGCTGCATGAGAGGCATTTTCTTTATGTCCTCCCGAGTACCCCTACCCAACAAACCCCCCCAAAAAAGATGTCGTGTCTGCAGCAAGTGCGGATATAGGTGTGACACCCGCTATTATTGTCCCTCCTGTCCTGACAAACCTGGTGTTTGCATTAGTGAATGTTTTGAACGCTACCATACACTAGTTGAGTATTAGCATAGGGTACAGCATTGCACAGACTAGACACACTTTCACAGGCTCTCCCAAGATGCCATCGCATTTTGAGAGACCCGAACCTGGAATCGGTTACAGTTATAAAAGTTAGTTACAAAAAAAAGTGTAAAAAAAAAAATATATATATATGAAATTAAAAAAAAAATAGTTGTCGTTTTATTGTTCTCTCTCTCTCTATGATCTCTCTATTGTTCTGCTCTTTTTTACTGTTTTCTATTCTGCAATGTTTTATTGTTATTATGTTTTATCATGTTTGCTTTTCAGGTAAGCAATTTTTTATACTTTACCGTTTACTGTGTTTTATTGTTAACCATTTTTTTGTCTTCAGGTATGCCATTCATGACTTTGAGTGGTTATACCAGAATGATGCCTGCAGGTTTAGGTATCATCTTGGTATCATTCTTTTCAGCCAGCGGTCGGCTTTCATGTAAAAGCAATCCTAGTGGCTAATTAGCCTCTAGACTGCTTTTACAAGCAGTGGGAGGGAATGCCCCCCCCCCACCGTCTTCCGTGTTTTTCTCTGGCTCTGCTGTCTCAACAGGGAACCTGAGAATGCAGCCAGTGATTCAGCCAGCTGACCATAGAGCTGATCAGAGACCAGAGTGGCTCCAAACATCTCTATGGCCTAAGAAATAGGAAGCTACGAGCATTTCATGACTTAGATTTCGCCGGATGTAAACAGCGCCATTGGGAAATTGGGAAAGCATTTTATCACACCGATCTTGGTCTGGTCAGATGCTTTGAGGGCAGAGGAGAGATCTAAGGTCTAATACACCCCAATTTTTTCAAAAAAGAGTACCTGTCACTACCTATTGCTATCATAGGGGATATTTACATTCCCCTTAAAAAAAAAAAAAAAAAAAAAAAAATGAAAGGAACAGTTTGAAAATAAGATAAAAAAGCAAAAAAAAAAAAAAAAAAAGCACCCCTGCCCCCCCTGCTCTCGCGCTAAGACGAACGCAAGCGTTGGTTTGGCGTCAAATGTAAACAGCAATTGCACCATGCATGTGAGGTATCACCGCGAAGGTCAGATCGAGGGCAGTAATTTTAGCAGTATACCTCCTCTGTAAATCTAAAGTGGTAAGAGGCTTTTAAAGGCTTTTAAAAATGTATTTATTTTGTTGCCACTGCGCAATTTTAAAGCATGTCATGTTTGGTATCCATGTACTCGGCCTAAGATCATCTTTTTTATGTCATCAAACATTTGGGCAATATAGTGTATTTTAGTGCATTAAAATTTAAAAAAGTGTGTTTTTTCCCCAAAAAATGCGTTTGAAAAATCGCTGCGCAAATACTGTGTGAAAAAAAAATATGAAACACCCACCATTTTAATCTGTAGGGCATTTGCTTTAAAAAAATATATAATGTTTGGGGGTTCAAAGTAATTTTCTTGCAAAAAAAAATAATGTTTTCATGTAAACAAAAAGTGTCAGAAAGGGCTGTGTCTTCAAGTGGTTAGAAGAGTGGGTGATGTGTGACATAAGCTTCTAAATGTTGTGCATAAAATGCCAGGACAGTTCAACCCCCCCCCCCCCAAATGACCCCATTTTGGAAAGTAGACACCCCAAGCTATTTGCTGAGAGGCATGTCGAGTCCATGGAATATTTTATATTGTGACACAAGTTGCGGGAAAGAGACAAATTTTTATTTTTTTTGCACAAAGTTGTCACTAAATGATATATTACTCAAACATGCCATGGGAATATGTGAAATTACACCCCAAAATACATTCTGTTGCTTCTCCTGAGTACGGGGATACCACATGTGTAAGACTTTTTGGGAGCCTAGCCGTGTACGGGACCCCGAAAACCAAACACCGCCTTCAGGCTTCCTAAGGGCGTAAATTTTTGATTTCACTCTTCATTATCTATCACAGTTTTGGAGGCAATGGAATGCCCAGGTGGCACAACCCCCCCCCCCCCCCAAATGACCCTATTTTGAAAAGTAGACACCACAAGCTATTTGCTGAGAGGTATAGTGAGTATTTTGCAAACCTCACTTTTTCGCACAAAGGTTTAAAAATTAAAAAAAAGAAAAAAAAATGTTTTTTCTTGTCTTTCTTCATTTTCAAAAACAAATGAGAGCTGCAAAATACTCACCATGCCTCTCAGCAAATAGCTTGGGGTGTCTACTTTTCAAAATGGGGTCATTTGGGGGGGGTTGTGCCACCTGGGCGTTCCATGGCCTCCGAAACTGTGATAGGCAATGAAGAGTGAAATCAAAAATTTACGCCCTTAGAAATCCTGAAGGCGGTGATTGGTTTTCGGGGCCCCGTACGCGGCTAGGCTCCCAAAAAGTCCCACACATGTGGTATCCCCATACTCAGAAGAAAGCAGCTGAATGTATTTTGGGGTGCAATTCCACATATGCCCATGGCCTGTGTGAGCAATATATCATTTAGTGACAACTTTTTGTAATTTTTTTTTTTGTCATTATTCAATCACTTGGGACAAAAAAAATTAATATTCAATGGGTTTAACATGCCTCTCAGCAATTTCCTTGGGGTGTCTACTTTCCAAAATGGGGTCATTTGGGGGGGTTTTGTACTGCCCTGCCATTTTAGCACCTCAAATAAATGACCTAGGCAGTCATAAACTAAAAGCTGTGTAAATTCCACAAAATGTACCCTAGCTTGTAGACGCTATAAATTTTGCGCAAACCAATAAATATACACTTAGTGAAATGAAAGAAGTTGGTGCACCATCCACTGTTTGGAGCTGGGTCACAGAGGAGATACGTGTTGACGCCTGCATTGGACCTGGGAAGCCCTTCATCTTTTGCTGCTGCATGCCTATTGCCCCTGCAGGGGTATGAGGAGCTGGTGAGTGGGGACCCTTAAGGGGGAGCACGGAAGTCACCGGATATCATTTTCACCACAAGAGTCACAATTTTTATGAACACTTTGCCATTTTGGAGCCTCACATTTTTTATTTATATTTTTATTCATATTTCTCTTATGGGACTGATGTTCACAATTTATTTTATTTATTTTGATCAGTATATCTGTTTTCACCTGCTGGAGTGGACGCTTTTTATCACTCACTAAGATACCTAATAGGGTATATATATACTTTTTGATGTCATCTAATGTGGGGCAGTAGGGGAGACTTTGATGGTCACAATTTCTCCCACTGTAAAATAGATGTTGTAGTCACTTTATATGTTAGTGGTATATGTGTTTTATACAAATTTTTACACACATATATGTAGTACTATGCTACATTATATTCATTAAGAGGTTTTCACAAGGTTTAAAAATTTTCTTTAGGGGTTTAAGTACAGACACTTTACAGGATACCCCGCCATAGGGAGCGCCACACACCCCTACACTTCCTTTTCTCACTAGTAGAATTTTGGAGGCGTGGTGGTGGAACAACCTCCAACACTACTGCACCCTGTCCTGCATCCTTCCCAGCTGCCAGAAGAGTCACCCGGTGCGCCGTGAAAGATAAGTAACATCCCTGTCCATGCCTGCTGGACCACGAATCAGCAGTAATATGCACCTTACCGCTGACTGCCCTGTCCAGCGAGGCCAAGACATTGCCTTCCACATGCCGGTAGAGAGCCGGAATCGCCATCCATGAGAAAAAGTGGCGTTTGGGAACCTGCCACTGAGGAAACACACATTCCACAAACTCACGGAAGGGGGCAAAGTCTACCAACTGAAAAGGCAGCAGTTGAAGTGCTAGCAATTTAGCCAAGCTAAATTCAACCATTCAACCACTGGGCATGTGGATGGCTGGGAGCGAACTTCATTCCGCATACAACTTCATTTGCATACATATGTTGCAAATAGCAGTGGTGGGATCTGATGGACTCGTCTCATGCGGAGCTCTGCGGGTGATGCAGTCGGTGTGCTGCCTTTAAGCTGGTCCCTGGAGGGCATCCTGCCTCGTTGGAGATGTGCCTCCTCCTCCTTCTCTCTCCTATCAGGCACCCACGTGGAGTCAGTGACCTCATCATCCCCTCTCTCCTCATCACTGGAGCAAAGCTGGAAGTATGCTGCAGCTGGGGGAACATGACTGCCAGATTGCTGTCCTTCTTGGGCACCCCCTCTCTCTGGGCTCACGTTACTGCCTTCCTCTAGCTGGGTACCAATCATCGGAGCCTTCAAAATGCTGGGCATCCTCCTGGAGCATGTACCCTAACACTGTGGTCAAACAGTTCGGGGGACTCCTCAGGAGGACATGGTGGGGCTAGGGAAGGAGTGACTGATGCCATTGAGCCGAGGGAAGAGGCAGCTGCTTTGCCAGACAAAGTACCCTGAGCCTGGGTGAGAGAGGATGAGGAGGATGAGGACGGCTTGGTCATCCACTCTACTAAGTCTTCCGCATGTTTCGACTCAATGTGGCCAGCTGCCGAAAAAAAGGACAAGCGTGTCCCACGGCCACGTGCTAATGAGGATGCACCGTCTCCACGACCAGCACTGTTGCCTCTAGACACAGAGCCTGCTTGCCCTCTTTTATTGGCTTGTGACTGTCTGCCTCTCCTTGTTGGCCTTCCAGACGTACTAATGGCTAGGGATGAGCTTCGAGTTCGACTCGAACATCGCATGTTCGACCGTTCGTCGAATTCCGAACGATATGGGTCATTCGCGCCAAATTTGAGTGGCGCGTCACGACCCATAATTCACTGCGGCATCGCAGTGCATTGCTGGCTGATGATTGGCCAAGCATGCACTATGACCCGTATGCTTGGCCAATCACAGCGCTGTCTGTACAGAGAGTCGTAATTGGCCAAAGCCAGGGTGCCTTTGGCCAAATATGGCTCGGGGGTTTAGTACACGCCAAACACTATATAAGGCCACCTGCATGTCGGCCCTGTGTAGTGTGTTCCGGCATTGAGAGAGAGAGAGAGAGAAGAGAGAGACAGAGAGAGACAGTGTCATTTGATTTAAGTTAGATAGAGTAGGCAGGCGAGTCAGTTAGCTGCACTTACAGTGTATTGTGTATATATATATATCTTAGGTGTTGTATGTATGTGTATATATATATATATATATATATATATATATATATATACACACTGTATTCAGTTTAGCTAGATCCGTTCCTGTTATTCTCTTCCTACTGACAGGCAGGCAGGTGTTTTTACAGTATTTACACCTACCTGAAGAAAATCTCTGGTGTTCTTCTGATCGTATTAGTCCTATTAGCTACAGTATTTACAGTTAGTGTAGTGCGTCCTCTGCACAGTGTGCACCTAAAGCTACCTGAAGAAAATTGGTAGTGTTCTTCTGATCCTATTAGTACTGCAGGCAGCTGTAGTATTTACAAGTTAGTGTAGTGCATCCTCTGCACAGTGTGCACCTAAAGCTACCTGAAGAAAATTGATGGTGTTCTTCTGATCCTAGTAGTACCGCAGGCAGCTGCAGTATTCACAAGTTAGTGTAGTGCCTCCTCTGCACAGTGTGCACCTAAAGCTGCCTGAAGAAAATTGGTGGTGTTCTTCTGATCCTATTAGTACCACAGGCAGCTGCAGTATTTACAAGTTAGTGTAGTGCGTCCTCTGCACAGTGTGCACCTAAAGCTACCTGAAGACAATTGCTGTTGTTCTGCTCCTATTAATACCACAGGCAGGCAGCTACAGTATTGACAGTTAGTGTACCATGTCCTCTGCACAGTGTGCACCTAAAGCTACCTGAATAAAATTGGTGGTGTTCTGATCCTATTATTACCACAGGCAGGCAGCTACAGTATTTACAGTTAGTGTACTGTGTCCTCTGCACTGTGTGCACCTAAAGCTACCTGAAGACAATTGCTGTTGTTCTGCTCCTATTAATACCACAGGCAGGCAGCTACAGTATTTACAGTTAGTGTACTGTGTCCTCTGCACAGTGTGCACCTAAAGCTACCTGAAGACAATTGCTGTTGTTCTGCTCCTATTAATACCACAGGCAGCTGCAGTATTTACAAATTAGTGTAGTGCGTCCTCTGCACAGTGTGCACCTAAAGCTACCTGAAGACAATTGCTGTTGTTCTGCTCCTATTAATACCACAGGCAGGCAGCTACAGTATTGACAGTTAGTGTACGGTGTCCTCTGCACAGTGTGCACCTAAAGCTACCTGAATAAAATTGGTGGTGTTCTTCTGATCCTAATATTACCACAGGCAGGCAGCTACAGTATTTACAGTTAGTGTACCGTGTCCTCTGCACAGTGTGCACCTAAAGCTACCTGAAGATAATTGTTGTTGTTCTGCTCCTATTAATACCACAGGCAGGCAGCTACAGTATTTACAGTTAGTGTACTGTGTCCTCTGCACAGTGTGCACCTAAAGCTACCTGAAGACAATTGCTGTTGTTCTGTTCCTATTAATACCACAGGCAGGTAGCTACAGTATTTACAGTTAGTGTACTGTGTCCTCTGCACAGTGTGCACCTAAAGCTATTAGAACAAAATTGGTGGTGTTCTTCTGATCCTATTAAAACCACAGACAGGCAGCTACAGTATTTACAGTTAGTGTACTGTGTCCTCTGCAGTGTGCACCTAAAGCTACCTGAAGACAATTGCTGTTGTTCTGCTCCTATTAATACCACAGGCAGGCAGCTACAGTATTGACTGTTAGTGTACCGTGTCCTCTGCACAGTGTGCACCTAAAGCTACCTGAATAAAATTGGTGGTGTTCTTCTGATCCTATTATTACCACAGGCAGGCAGCTACAGTATTTACCGTTAGTGTACTGTGTCCTCTGCACAGTGTGAACCTAAAGCTACCTGAAGACAATTGCTGTTGTTCTGCTCCTATTAATACCACAGGCAGCTGCAGTATTTACAAGTTAGTGTACTGTGTCCTCTGCACAGTGTGCACCTAAAGCTACCTGAACACAATTGCTGTTGTTCTGCTCCTATTAATACCACAGGCAGCTGCAGTATTTACAAGTTAGTGTAGTGCGTCCTCTGCACAGTGTGCACCTAAAGCTACCTGAAGACAATTGCTGTTGTTCTGCTCCTATTAATACCACAGGCAGGCAGCTACAGTATTGACAGTTAGTGTACTGTGTCCTCTGCACAGTGTGCACCTAAAGCTACCTGAATAAAATTGGTGGTGTTCTTCTGATCCTATTATTACTACAGGCAGGCAGCTACAGTTTTTACAGTTAGTGTACTGTGTCCTCTGCACAGTGTGCACCTAAAGCTACCTGAAGACAATTGCTGTTGTTCTGCTCCTATTAATACCACAGGCAGGCAGCTACAGTATTTACAGTTAGTGTACTGTGTCCTCTGCACAGTGTGCACCTAAAGCTACCTGAAGACAATTGCTGTTGTTCTGCTCCTATTAATACCACAGGCAGGCAGCTACAGTATTTACAGTTAGTGTAGTGTGTCCTCTGCACAGTTTGCACCTAAAGCTACCTGAAGAAAATTGGTGGTGTTCTTCTGATCCTATTAAAACCACAGACAGGCAGCTACAGTATTTACAGTTAGTGTACTGTGTCCTCTGCACAGTGTGCACGTAAAGCTACCTGAATAAAATTGGTGGTGTTCTTCTGTTCCTATTAATATCACAGGCAGGCAGCTACAGTATTTACAGTTAGTATACTGCGTCCTCTGCACAGTGTGCACCTAAAGCTACCTGAACACAATTGCTGTTGTTCTGCTCCTATTAATACCACAGGCAGGCAGCTACAGTATTTACAGTTAGTGTACTGTGTCCTCTGCTCAGTGTGCACCTAAAGCTACCTGAAGAAAATTGGTGGTGTTCTTCTGATCCTATTAATACCAAAGGCAGGCAGCTACAGTATTTACAGTTAGTGTACTGCGTCCTCTGCACAGTGTGCACCTAAAGCTACCTGAAGACAATTGCTGTTGTTCTGCTCCTATTAATACCACAGGCAGGCAGCTACAGTATTTACAGTTAGTGTACTGTGTCCTCTGCACAGTGTGCACCTAAAGCTACCTGAAGACAATTGCTGTTGTTCTGCTCCTATTAATACCACAGGCAGGCAGCTACAGTATTGACAGTGTACTGTGTCCTCTGCACAGTGTGCACCTAAAGCTACCTGAATAAAATTGGTGGTGTTCTTCTGATCCTAATATTACCACAGGCAGGCAGCTACAGTATTTACAGTTAGTGTACCGTGTCCTCTGCACAGTGTGCACCTAAAGCTACCTGAAGATAATTGTTGTTGTTCTGCTCCTATTAATACCACAGGCAGGCAACTACAGTATTTACAGTTAGTGTACTGTGTCCTCTGCACAGTGTGCACCTAAAGCTACCTGAAGACAATTGCTGTTGTTCTGTTCCTATTAATACCACAGGCAGGTAGCTACAGTATTTACAGTTAGTGTACTGTGTCCTCTGCAGTGTGCACCTAAAGCTACCTGAAGACAATTGCTGTTGTTCTGCTCCTATTAATACCACAGGCAGGCAGCTACAGTATTGACTGTTAGTGTACCGTGTCCTCTGCACAGTGTGCACCTAAAGCTACCTGAATAAAATTGGTGGTGTTCTTCTGATCCTATTATTACCACAGGCAGGCAGCTACAGTATTTACCGTTAGTGTACTGTGTCCTCTGCACTGTGTGAACCTAAAGCTACCTGAAGACAATTGCTGTTGTTCTGCTCCTATTAATACCACAGGCAGCTGCAGTATTTACAAGTTAGTGTACTGTGTCCTCTGCACAGTGTGCACCTAAAGCTACCTGAACACAATTGCTGTTGTTCTGCTCCTATTAATACCACAGGCAGCTGCAGTATTTACAAGTTAGTGTAGTGCGTCCTCTGCACAGTGTGCACCTAAAGCTACCTGAAGACAATTGCTGTTGTTCTGCTCCTATTAATACCACAGGCAGGCAGCTACAGTGTTGACAGTTAGTGTACTGTGTCCTCTGCACAGTGTGCACCTAAAGCTACCTGAATAAAATTGGTGGTGTTCTTCTGATCCTATTATTACTACAGGCAGGCAGCTACAGTTTTTACAGTTAGTGTACTGTGTCCTCTGCACAGTGTGCACCTAAAGCTACCTGAAGACAATTGCTGTTGTTCTGCTCCTATTAATACCACAGGCAGGCAGCTACAGTATTTACAGTTAGTGTACTGTGTCCTCTGCACAGTGTGCACCTAAAGCTACCTGAAGACAATTGCTGTTGTTCTGCTCCTATTAATGCCACAGGCAGGCAGCTACAGTATTTACAGTTAGTGTACTGTGTCCTCTGCACAGTGTGCACCTAAAGCTACCTGAAGTCAATTGCTGGTGTTCTCATACTAATAATACTGCAGGTAGGCAGTTGATTCTGCTAGCTGCAGTATCAGTATACATCCCAGCTTTGTGCAGCTGCATCTCACTACAGGCCATTAGTATGTCTGGAAGGCCAACAAGGAGAGGCAGACAGTCACAAGCCAATAAGAGGGCAAGCAGGCTCTGTGTCTAGAGGCAACAGTGCTGGTCGTGGAGACGGTGCATCCTCATCAGCACGTGGCCGTGGGACACACTTGTCCTTTTTTTCGGCACGTGGCCGTGTTGAGCTGCTACATGCGGAAGACTTGGTAGAGTGGATGACCAAGCCGTCCTCATCCTCCTCATCCTCTCTCACCCAGGCTCAGGGTACTTTGTCTGGCAAAGCAGCTGCCAACGTGGCCTCTTCCCTCGGCTCAATGGCATCAGTCACTCCTTCCCTAGCCCCACCATGTCCTCCTGAGGAGTCCCCCGAACTGTTTGACCACAGTGTTGGGTACATGCTCCAGGAGAATGCCCAGCATTTTGAAGGCTCCGATGATAGTAGATAGCTAGAGGAAGGCAGTAACGTGAGCCCAGAGAGATGGGGTGCCCAAGAAGGACAGCAATCTGACAGTCATGTTCCCCCAGCTGCAGCATACTGCCAGCTTTGCTCCAGTGATGAGGAGAGAGGGGATGATGAGGTCACTGACTCCACGTGGGTGCCTGATAGGAGAGAGGAGGAGGAGGAGGAGGCACATCACCAAGAGGCAGGATGCCCTCCAGGGGCCAGCTTAGGGGCAGCACACCGACTGCATCACACCGCAGAGTTCTGCATTTGCAGGGCGCTGCTGTCTCTGCACGTTATTCCAAAAGTTCTTTGGTGTGGGCCTTTTTTGAGATGAGTGCATCAGATCCCACCGCTGCTATTTGCAACATATGTCTTAAGCGTATCTCGCATGGCCAAAACATCTCCCGCTTGGGCACCACATGCTTGACCAGACATATGTCGACCTGCTATGCAGTTCATTGGCAAGTGTACTTAAAAGACCCACACCAAAGAACAAAGAGGACCTCTCCTTGCTCCTCATCAGCTGGGATCTCCAACCCCACTATACCTTCAGTTCTCTCTGAGACCTGCACTGAGAGGAATGAAGGTGTAGAATTAGGTGTTTCACAGCCAAGTACTTGGGGGCAATCTGCTATCGGTACACCGATGTCAGGTTGTACCAGGCAAATTTCCCTGCCCCAGCTGCTGCACCGCTGAAAGAAGTTCGCTCCCAGCCATCCACATGCCCAGCGGTTGAATGCTAGCTTGGCTAAATAAAGTTATAAGTTCCATTTTTAGGCTGGATTATTCTTATGTTCCACCTCCTGATATAGGAGGTATAATCTGTCCGTTACCCGTAGGCTGTAAGCTTAGTCTGGTTTTTAAATATTTACTTTTACACCTGTTCATTTAGTTATTTTGTCCGGTCACTATATGAGAGTAACTTCCAGTAGTTAAAATGGCTGCCAAAGACTTCCGCCAGATCTAGAGGTGGAACGCGGATGATTTCCGGATCTGGTTTCACATCGAGGCTTGGTTCCTTGTGTTTACCTATTTATACGCGACACGTCAGTGCATCGCCCGTGCCCCAGACGATGTCATTGTACGACGAAACACGCGTCGGGAGGAGCTGACGTGCTGACGTCTCGCGTGCTGTGCTCGAAGGGACGGGTGTCCGTACAAGCCGGCCGGCTGAACTGCTTTTATTTGCTACATCTATTGTAAGTGGCTTTTCTCTTTTTTAAATAAAATGGTGTTTAACAATGTTACGCTATGGTGATTCCTTTGTATTCTGGGAACATCTGAATATCACCGTATCCTACCTGGTCACGGTCCTTGGCCGACGAGTTTGGCGATTCCACGCTGACCCCCTAGACGGGTTCCTCTGGAGATTTCTTGTGTCCCTACATTGGATAAAGGCCCTGGCCGGGTATAGGCCGCAAGCATTATTTGCTTGCCATCTGGTAAGCGAGCATTTCTCTTAGCACTGGTGGTGTGGTGGAGGTTGAATTACTTACCGTGGGCCACTAATCCTGTTATTTTCCATACACATATATGGACTTTGTGTCATCATTTTGATATATGTCACTTAATCTTATCACCGTGGATTAAGAAGATGGACTTTTTAGTTCTATTCCGATTATAATTGATTTATTGAACGTTTATAATAATTTTATACCACTTTTTGATTATTCACTGTATCATTTCTATTTAATTTGGGGGATTAGCGCTGCTTTTTATTGTTTACTATATTGTTGTGTGTATCTCACCTCTAGCAGCAGCTCCTTTTTTTTTTGGGTATTATATTTATTTTTATTATCACAGTGCGGTAATTTACTCTATTTACAGCTTGGCTAAGTTGCTAGCACTTCAACTGCTGCCTTTTCAGTTGGTAGACTCTGCCCTCTTCCGTGAGTTTGTGGAATGTGCGGTTCCTCAGTGGCAGGTTCCCAAACGCCACTTTTTCTCACGGAAGGCGATTCCGGCTCTCTACCGGCATGTGGAAGGCAATGTCTTGGTCTCTCTGGACAGGGAGGTCAGCGGTAAGGTGCATATTACCGCTGACTCATGGTCCAGCAGGCATGGACAGGGACGTTACCTATCTTTCACCACGCACTGGGTGACTCTTCTGGCAGCTGGGAAGGATACAGGACAGGGTGCAGTAGTGTTGGAGGTTGTTCCGCCACCACGCCTTCAAAATTCTACTAGTGGTGATTCTGCCACACCTCTCTCCTCCACCCCCTCCTCTTCTTCTTCCTCTATGGCCTCTTCCTGTGCTGATTTGTCCTTGGAACCAGCAGTGCTCCATAGGCGTTCAAGAGGCTACGCAAGCACACAGGCAAAAAGATGAGCTGGTGTGCTTGGGGGACAGGAGCCACACTGGGGCAGATATTCTGTCAGCTCTGCAGGGGCAGGTTCAGAGGTGGTTGACGCCACGCCAGCTAAGGCAGGTATGGTGGTTTGCAACAATGGCACCAACCTCCTCTCCGCCCTCCGACAGCGACAATTGACCCATGTGCCCTGTTTGGCTCATGTCCTTAACTTGTTGATGCAGCGGTTCTTGGGTAGGTACCCAGGCTTACAAGATGTCCTGAGGCAGGCCAGGAAAGTTTTTGTGCATTTCCACAGGTCATATAATGCCAGTCCTCGGCTGGCTGACCTTCAAAAGAAATTTAACCTGATCAAAAACCACCTAATCTGTGACATGCCCACCAGGTTGAACTCAACGTTGGCCATGCTGCAGCGGCTGCACACTATCCAGACAGTGTTCCTGTGTGCCCGCCGATCACACAGGAAGAGGACGATGAGGACGAGGAGGACGAGGATTGTGTCAGCATGGAGGTGGAGCCTGGCACTCAGCATCAGCAGCAGTCTTCAAGGGATCATTTACAGTCCCAAGAAACCCATGGACTTGTACGTGGCTGGCTGGAAGTGGCTGCGGATCATGTCGTCCTTAGTGACCCAGAGGACTCCGGACCAAATGCCTCAGCAAACCTACACTGCATGGCCTCCCTGATCCTGAAAAGCCTGCGGAAGGACCCTCGTATTCGTGGTATCAAGGAGAGGGATCAATTCTGGCTGGCAACCCTCCTTGATCCATGCTACAAGGGTAAGGTTGCGGACCTTATCTTGCCATCGCAGAGGGAGCAGAGGATGAAACTTCTTCGGGAGGCCTTGCAGAAAGGTCTGTGCAACGCGTTCCCAGAGACTGGGAGGTTACAAACTCCTGTTCCTGAACAAAGTGTCGCTGAGGCTTCGGTCAGTCAAAGAAGGAGCGGTGGAGAAGGTGGCCGTCTGACCGATGACCGACAATTTTTTTCTCCTCAGCCTCAAGGTATCCAGCGTCTGTTTTACATGGTGCAGGAATACCTAGGGGCAAGATCTGACTTGGACACCTTTCCCACCGAAAATCCTCTGGGTTACTGGGTCTTGAGGATAGATCACTGGCCAGAGCTTGCACAGTATGCAATTGAGCTACTGGCCTGTCCTGCCTCCAGCGTTCTTTCGGAACGCACATTCAGTGTCGCTGGAGGCTTTGTAACTGATCACAGGGTGCGCCTGTCCACCGACTCGGTCAATCGGCTGACCTTCATAAAAATGAATCAGTCTTGGATTACCAGATACCAAGCACCTGATGGTGATTTTTTTTTCAGTGTGAGATCCTTTCAAGACTGCCTATGCTGATGCTGAGTGACTATCCTGTTATGCTGAGTCACAATCCTCTTCCTCCTCAATTTTCATGCTGATAGCTTGTAAGAACATTTTTGGTTCTGGGCACTGCCACCAGCGGCTAAGGCCCAATTTTTCATCCCCTGTTTAACAGGGGAGTGTAATTACAATTTTTGATGCAATATTTTGCAGGAGGGTTCGTTGCTGCGCTCAACAAGAGTATCTGTGAGGGGTTGCAGTGTTGTGGCACCAGTGCCTAAGGCCCAATTCTTCAGCCCCTGTTTAACATGGGCGTGTAATTACAATATTTGATGCAATATTTTGCAGGAGGGTTTGTTGCTGCGCTCAACTAGAGTATCTGTGAGGGGTTGCAGTGTTGTGGCACCAACACCAGAGCCTAAGGCCCAATTTTTCAGCCCCTGTTTAGCAGGGGCGTGTAATTACAATTTTTGATGCAGTACGTTGCAGCAGGGCTCATTCCTTCACTCCAACTAGAGTATCTGTGAGGGGTTGCAGTGTTAAGGCACCAGCACCAGTGCCCAAGGTCCAATTTTTCTGGCCCTGTTCAACAATGGCATGTAATTACAATTCTTGATCTAATATTTCACAGCAGGGCCCACCAAGAGTAACTGTGAGGGCTTACATTGTTGTGGCAACACCAACACCTAAGGCCCCAATTCCTGCAAAGTATATAGGGCAGGCCCTTACTTTCAAACAACCAACTTACAAATGACTCCTACTTGCAAACGGAAGGAGACAACAGGAAGTGAGATGAAATCTACCCCTAGGAAGGGAAATTCTCTCCTGTAAGAGTTAATATGGGAAAAACATGTCTCCTCTCCACTGATGCTTTATCACAAATCCTTGTTTCACTAAAAACCCCACATTTTCAAAAAACATTTGTCATTGGTACAGAAAGTGAGGTGAAATCTTCTGAAGAGGTGCACAGACAGCAAAACAAATGTTACAGGGGTGATAACTCTTCCCTATGTTTTCCAAAAAGCTTAAAAATAGATTTTTTGGCTGGAGCTACACATTACATTAAAGCCGCAAGCAGTTTTAAATGACTTTTATTCCTTTAAAAATGTCATTTTGTGCAGGGACTGTTCTAAGAACTGGAAACAGGCATGCTATAGACACCCCCCAGGTACGATATTTAAAGAAATATTTAACTTTTTTTTTCACTTTAAGCATCATTAAAATCACTGCTCCCGAAAAAACGGCCGTTTTTAAAACGCTAGGTAGCCAGGTAAGTATTTAGGTTCACCGTCAGCTTTTTATAGCGTCAGGTATCCCCATATACTACCTAATAAAAGGTTTAACCCCCTGATTGCCCCCTAGTTAACCCTTTCACAAGTGATCACTGTATAACTGTCACGATGACGCTGGTTAGTTAGTTTAGCTTTTTATAGTGTCAGGGCAGCTGCCGTTTATTACCTAATAAAGGTTTAGCCCCCTGATCGCCCGGCGGTTGATATCAGTTAGGTTTTAACATCAGATAGGGTCTGCGTCGTCCCAGGCAGTGTCAGGTTAGTGCCAGTACCGCTAACACCCACGCACGCAGCATATACCTCTCTTAGTTGTATAGTATCTGAACGGATCAGTATCTGATCTGATCAGATCTATATTAACATCTCCAGCAGTTTCGGGTTCCCAAAAACAGTGTTAACGGGATCAGCCCAGATACCTGCTAGTACCTGCGTTTTGCCCCTCTGCCCAGCCATGGCCCAGCCCACCCAAGTGCAGTATCGATCGATCACTGTCACTTACAAAACACAACACACATAACTACAGCGTTCACAGAGTCAGGCCTGATCCCTGCAATCGCTAACAGTTTTTTTGGTAGCATTTGAATCAGTCGCTAACAGTCAGGAGCTTTTTTTACCTGTGAGTCTCACTAGTGTACCACTAAATTTAGAGCCCAAAATGGCAAATCGAAGGTACACTAGTGAAGACGCCTACATGTTTCTGAGCATGACAGATAGTGAAGAGGAAGTCACTCATCTGTCAGATTCAGGCTCAGAATATGATCCTGTAGACGACAGTGGCTCCATGACAGATAGCTCTGACGACGGAGTGGTCCCTGCCAAGGACAGGCATACCAGACCCCGATCTTCTTTTGCTGTTGAGGTGCAAGAACCGCAGGGCTCTCATATGGAGCAGAGAAGTACTAGTGCCGCTATTCCTTCTGGTGAACTGGCAAGCCCCAGCGGCCTAGTACACCCTGGTCATAGTCAAACCAGCACTGCAGTAACACGTGGTGACGTGGCGAGCCCCACAAGTGCAGTTCAAGCTGGTGAGGTGGCAAGCACAAATAGTGTCCCGCTGCCACCAAGAAGAAGACAAACACAGGCCTATCAAGCCCATAGTGCCTTTCCTGCTTCATACGCCAATCCTAATTGGGGACCCACCACTTCTGCAGCACCCGTACTTCCCCCATTCACTGGCCAACCCGGCATTCAGGTGGAAACAGTTGATTTTACGTCACTTGTTTTTATTCGCTGTTTTTCACAGAAGATTTCTATAGATCTATTGTGGACCAAAGCAATTTGTATGCTGGTCAATACATTGCCGTTATTCCCCAGTCCTCCCTTGCCAGAGATTGGACACCAATTACGGTTTCCGAATTTAAGATCTTTCTGGGCCTAACCCTCCTCATGGGCATAACTAAAAAGAGTGAGTTGCAGTCATATTGGTCCACTGACCCAATTCACCATATGCCCCTGTTCTCTGCCTCCATGACCAGGGTACGATACAAGCAGATCTTGCAGTTCATGCATTTCAACAACAATGAACTCTGTCGCCCTTGTGGAGACCCTGGATACGATTGGCTCTACAAAATTTGGTCCCTGGTAAACCACTTCAACCAACGTTTTGCAGACTTGTTTACTCCCCATCAAGTTGTCTGCATTGATGAGTCCCTGATTAGGTTTTCTGGCTGCTTGTCTTTCAAACAGTATCTTCCCAGCAAGCGTGCCAGATACGGGGTTAAGATGTATAAGCTCTGTGACAGGGCCACAGGCTATACATGTAGTTTTATGGTTTACAAGGGAAAAGATAGCCACATAGAGCCGAACTGCCCAGATTTTACATAGGGAGTGCTGGCAAGATTGTGTGTCACCCTTATTCGGAAAGGGGTACCACTTGTAAGTGGACAATTATTACACGAGTGTGCCACTTTTTAGTCCCTTGTTTGATCTTTAGATTGGAACACGTGGCACTGTCCGACCTAATCGCCGGGGCTTTCCCCAGTGGCTTGTAGATTCCTGTCTTAGGCTGGGGGAGAGAGCCTGCTTCAAGTGTAATAATTTGCTCACTGTGTAATTAACCACAATTAACCACTCCCCCTTAGTAGGCTGAAGGAAGCAAAGAAACAAAAGCTGTTTAAAAAGTGTCAGAAAAAGGTGTTAACCACTTCAGCCCCAGAAGGTTTTACCCCCTTCCTGACCAGAGCACTTTTTACAATTTGGCACTGCGTCGCTTTAACTGGTAATTGCACGGTCATGCAAAGTTGTACCCAAATGAAATTTGCATCTTTTTTCCCCCACAAATAGAGCTTTCTTTTGATGGTATTTGATTGCCTCTGCCATTTTTATTTTTTGCAATATAAACAGAAAAAGACTGAAAATTTTGAAAAAAATTATATTTTCTACTTTTTGTTATAAGAAAAATCCAATAAACTAAATTTTAGTCATACATTTAGGCCAAAATGTATTCCGCCACATGTCTTTGGTAAAAAATGTCAATAAGCATATATTTATTGGTTTGCGCAAAAGTTATAGCGTCTACAAACTAGGGTACATTTTCTGGAATTTACACAGCTTTTAGTTTATGACTGCCTATCTCATTTCTTGAGGTGCTAAAATGGCAGGGCAGTACACCCCCCCCCCCCAAATGACCCCATTTTGGATAGTAGACACCCCAAGGAAATTGCTGAGAGGCATGTTGAGCCCATTGAATTTAATTTTATGTCCCAAGTGATTGAATAATGACAAAAAAAACATTTTTACAAAAAGTTGTCACTAAATGATATATTGCTCACACATGCCATGGTTATCTGTGGGGGTTGTGCCATATTGGCATTTTATGGCCTTCATAGGTAGGTGTTGGTGGTACCAGAACAGTGTAAGCCCTCACAGTTACTCTTGGTGGGCTCTGGAATGGGCCCTACTGTGAAATATTATATCAAGAATTGTAAATACATGCCCTTGTTAAACAGGGGCAGAAAAATTGGGCCTTAGGCAGTGGTGGTGGTGGTGGTGGCACAACACTGTAAAGCCTCACAGATACTTTTGTTGAGCGCAGGAACAGACCCTGCTGTGAAATATTAGATCAAAAATTGTAATTACACACCCCTGTTAAACAGGGGCAGAAAAATTGGGCCTTAGGTAGTGGTGATGTCACAACACTGCAAGCCCTCACAGATACTCTTGTTGAGCACAGGAATGAGCCCTGCTGCAAAATATTACAGCAAAAATTGTAATTACATGCCCCTGTTAAACAGGGGCAGAAAAATTGGGCCTTAGCCACTGGTGGTGGTGCATCAGCATAGGCAGTCTTGAAGGGATCTCACATTCATAAAAAAATTATTCAGTTACATCAGCATCAGGTGCTTGGTAGCTGGTGATCCAAGACTGATTCATTTTTATGAAGGTGAGCCGATCAACTGAGTCGGTGGACAAGCGCACTCTGTAATCCAAAGCCTCCAGCAGCACTGAATGTGCTTTCCGAAAAAGAACGCTGGATGCAGGACAGGCCAGTAGATCAATTGCATATTGTGAAAGCTCTGGCCAGTGATCCATCCTCAAGACCCAGTAACCCAGTGGATTTTCTGTTGAAAAGGAACAGACACTGGCGATGGTTGCTGGAACCAATCAGACCTTGGGGCTGCGGACTAAAATATTGTCTGAATGCATCGATCAGACGGCCACCTTCTCCACCGCTCCTTCTGTGACTGACTGAAGCCTCAGCAACAAGTTGTCCAGGAGTACCAGGAAATTGTAACCTCTCAGGCTCTGGAAACGCAATGCACAAACCTTTCTTCAAGGCCTCCCGAAGATGTTTCATCCTCTTGCTCCTTCTGCGATGGCTGGATAAGTTCCGCCACCTTACCCTTGTAACGTGGATCAAGAAGGGTTGCCTGCCAGTACTGATCCCTCTCCTTGATACTACGAATCCGAGGGTCCTTTCGCAGTCTTTGCAGGATCAGGGAGGCCATGCAGCGTAGGTTTGCTGAGACATTCGGTCCAGAGTCCTCTGAGTCACTAAGGATGACATGATCCGCAGCCACCTCCTTCCAGCCACATACAAGTCCATGGGTTTCTGAGGACTGAAAATGATCCCTTGAAGACTGCTGCTGATGCTGAGTGCCAGGCTCCACCTCCATGCTGACACAATTCTCCTCCTCCTCCTCTTCCTGTGTGATAGGCGGGCCTGTAGAAATACTGTCTGGATAAAGGGGGCCTTGAGAGGTAAGTCCTCCTCTTCCTCTCTCTGTTCTGCCTCAAGTGCCCTTTCCATTATTCAATGCAGCGTGTGCTCCAACAGGAAGACAAGAGGGACAGTATCACTGATGCATGCACTGTCACTGTTTACCATCCTTGTGGCCTCCTCAAATGGTAACAGGACAGTGCATGCATCCTTAATCATTAGCCACTGGCGTGGCAAAAAAAAGCCAAGCTCCCCTGACCCTGTCCTGGTGCCATACTCGCACAGGTACTTATTGATGGCCCTCTGCTGCATGTGCAGCCACTACAGCATTGCCAACGTTGAGTTCCTCCTGGTGGGCATGTCACAGATGAGGCAGTTCTTGGGCAGGTTGCTTTCCAGTTGGAAGTCAGCCAGCTGAGCACTGGCATTATATGACCGCCAGGAAATGCCCACAGACTTTTCTGGCCTACCTCAGGAGATCCTGTAAGCCTGGGTACCTGCACAAGAACTGCTGCACCACCAAAATTAAGGACGTGAGCCAAACAGGGAACATGGGTGAAGTGTCCCTGTCGGAGGGCGGAAAGGAGTTTGGTGCCATTGTCGCAAACCACCATTCCTGGCTGAAGCTGGTGTGGCGTCAACCACCTCTGAGCCTGCCCCTGCAGAGCTGCCAGAATCTCTGCCTCACTGTGGCTCCTGTCCCTAAGCAGACCAACTCAAGCACCGCATGGCATCTTTTTGCCTGAGTGCTTGCGTAGCCCCTAGAATGCCTATGGAGCACCGCTGGTTCCGAGGACAAATCTGCACAGGAAGAGGCCATAGAGGAAGGAGAAGAGGAGGGGGTGGAGAAGAGAGGCGTGGCAGAATCACCACTACCATCATTTTAGAGGCATGGTGGCGGAACAAGCTCCAACAATACTTCACCCTGTCTTGCATCCTTCCCAGCTGCCAGCAGGGTTACCCAGTGCACTGTGAAAGAAAGGTAACGTCCCTGTCAATGCCTGCTGGACCATAAGTCAGCGGTAATATGCACCTTACCACTGACCGCCCTGTCCAACGAGGCCAAGGCATTGCCTTCGACATGTCGGTAGATAGCCGGAATGGCCTTCCGAGAAAAAAATTGGCGTTTGGGAACCTGAAACTGAGGTACCGCACTTTCCACAAATTCTCGAAAGGGGGCAGAGTCTACCAGCTGAAAAGGCAGCAGTTTGAGTGCTAGCAATTTAGCCAAACTAGCATGTGGATGGCTGGGACTGAATTTCTTTTGCCGGTTTAGCAACTGGGGTAGGGAAATTTGCCTGCTACAATCGGAGGTTGGTGTACCGCTAGCAGATTGCCCGGAAGTGCTTGGGACACCTAATTCTACGCCTTCATTGCTCTCAGTGCAGGTCTCTGAGAGGACTGAAGTTATAGTGGGGTTGGAGATCCCAGCTGATGAGGAGAGGTCCGCCTTGTTGTTTGGTGTGGGTCTTTTAAGTACTGTTGCCAACGGACTGCATGGGAGCTCGACATATGTCTGGTTAAGCATGTGGTGCCCAAGTGGCTGCTGTTTTGGCCACGCTTGATATGCTTCAGACATATGTTGCCAACAGCAACGGTGCTATCTGCTGCACACGTCTCAAAAAAGGCCCACACCAAAAAACTTTTGGAATAATGTGCAGAGTCAGCAGTGCCCTGCACATGCGGAGTTCTGCTGTGTGATGCAGTCGGTTGCCTGCCCTTAAGCTGACACCAAATGTGTAAAAAAATCCACATAAAAATAAATATATAGGGATGTATTCAGAAGGTTCAATTATACAAGTGTAGAATCCGATTGGTATAGAGCTTTGATCCGGTCCCACTAGCAAAGCTGTTTAAAAACACTTGCTTAATTAAGGTGCTCATTGACCTTTATAGTAACAATGTTTCTTTTGCTTCTGTTCACAACCAATTTGAGAATCATAAACAGATCTCATTTGACAGGCAGATAAGAGAAAAAAACAATCATTGTGCAATAGTTAGGATACCAAGGTACACAGGCAAACTTCAATCCACTCACGTGTGCCTTATAATGATAAGGCATATGCAGGTCAGCCGCCTTAGACAGGAGCAGATTCACTGCAGTACACTGTGTGATACTGCTGATCTGCACAGAGCGTCCTTGGCTCCTCCCACGCGTTACATCACAGTCACGTGACTTTTTCAAGGATAATACAAGCTCTGACGGACTCAGCTTTATAGCACAACAGCAGAGTGGTTGCCATGGCTACAGCGTGAGATAATCATCATCCTGCTTCCTGCATAGACTTCAATCCTGTTAAAACCTACTTTTATTAGACATGTAATTCATATGAATATCGTTGGTTTATCAAAACCACGATTCCATGTGTAAAAAACGCAGTGTGTAAAGAGTAAAAAATATATATATTGATATCTCTAATCACGTTTACTTCTTCAACTCCCTCCAGTGGTCACAATTGGTATAACATCTCACAGAGGGAATATATAGCAAAGCATTGTCTCTAATGATTTTGATAATTGACCAGTGCCCCATAATATCACAAAAATAGGGTATCCACATGCTCTGCTCATAAATGTATGTACCTATCCACTATCCGCTATCCAAAACACAGTGGTTCAAAACATTTTGATAGGTATCATAACAGAGACCCTAGGGGTCTCCAATTCTGGGCTATTCAAAAGTATAAGGCTCATTGGAGGGGTTCCCATAAAGTGAGGGAACTCAGCAAGAATGAATCCAAATGGATATTCCAGATGGGTACATTAGAACCCCATGGTTTGAACATTGAATTCGACCTGAATTGTTTTATTTCTGATTTTTAGAGGTTTTTCAGATTTATATATATATATATTTTTATGGTATATATTTTATTTTTATTTTTTATATTTTTTATTTTTTTGGTCCAAGATTCTCATTATTTGTCCAATACCAGTTTTTTCTGAGTGGCAATATTTGGTTCAGTTCTAGCATATAAATAATGGTCATCATCTATTTTTGCAATATTCTATCATGGAATTTTTAGATTTTAATTTTACATTTTAATATTATTTCCCTATTTCTTATATCATATCTTATTTTAATTTTATATATGTATATTATATATATATATCATGTCATCTTGTTTACTCCGTTTTCCATACATTTATGAGCAGAGCATGTGGATACTCCATTTTTGTGATATTATGGGGCACTGGTCAATTATCAAAACCATTAGAGACAATGCTTTGCTATATATTCCCTCTGTGAGATGTTATACCAATTGTGACCACTGGAGGGAGTTGAAGAAGTAAACGTGATTAGAGATATCAATATATATATTTTTTACTCTTTACACACTGCGTTTTTTACACATGGAATCGTGGTTTTGATAAACCAACGATATTCATATGAATTACATGTCTAATAAAAGTAGGTTTTAACAGGATTGAAGTCTATGCAGGAAGCAGGATGATGATTAACTCACGCTGTAGCCATGGCAACCACTCTGCTGTTGTGCTATAAAGCTGAGTCCGTCAGAGCTTGTATTATCCTTGAAAAAGTCACATGACTGTGATGTAAGGCGTGGGAGGAGCCAAGGACGCTCTGTGCAGATCAGCAGTATCACACAGTGTACTGCAGTGAATCTGCTCCTGTCTAAGGCGGCTGACTGCTATAGTAAAACCTGCATATGCCTTATCACTATAAGGCACACGTGAGTGGATTGAAGTTTGCCTGTGTACCTTGGTATCCTAACTATTGCACAATGATTGTTTTTTTCTCTTATCTGCCTGTCAAATGAGATCTGTTTATGATTCTCAAATTGGTTGTGAACAGAAGCAAAAGAAACATTGTTACTATAAAGGTCAATGAGCACCTTAATTAAGCAAGTGTTTTTAAACAGCTTTGCTAGTGGGACCGGATCAAAGCTCTATACCAATCGGATTCTACACTTGTATAATTGAACCTTCTGAATACATCCCTATATATTTATTTGTATGTGGATTTTTTATGTGGATTTTTTTACACATTTGGTGTCACTAATTTTTTTATAATTTTACACTATTTTGATTGCTGGATTTTTTAGGAATTTTTACTCACCGCTGAATTTATTTGAGTATTTATATTTATTCATATATATTCATTTTTATGCACATTATGAAGTGCTTCAAATATCATTATTTGTTCTTTTTAAGTGACTCTGAAAACACTCTCTTTTGATAGCAGCCTCACTTGGTTTTATGTGTAATTATCAGCTATTTAGCATCACAGCGCTTTGTGTTTGATATATTCTTTGCCCTTAAGCTGGCCACTGGAGGGCATCCTGCCTCATTAGAGATGTGCCTCCTCCTCCTTCTCTCTTCTATCTGGCACCCACATAGTCAGTAACCTCATCATCCCCTCCCTCCTCGCCACTGGAGCAAACCTGGCAGTATGCTGCAGCTGGGGGAACATGACTGCCAGTTTCTTGTCCTTGGGCACCCCCTCTCTCTGGGCTCACATTACTGCCTTCATCCTCGACCTGGGTACCATCATTAGAGCCTTCAAAATGCTACGCATCCTCCTGCAGCATGTACCCTATATTGTGGTCTAACAGTTCTGGGGACTTCTCAAGGCATGATGGTGGGGCTAGGGAAGTAGTGACTGATGACATTGAGCTGATGGAAGAGGCCACTTTGGCAGATGCATTGGCAGACAAAGTACCTTGAGCCTGGGTGATAGAGGATAAGGAGGATGGGGAGGGCTTGGTCATCCACTCTACCAACTCTTCTGCATGTTGTGGCTCAACACGGCCAGGTGCTGAAAAAAGGACAAGCGTGCCCCATGGCCACATGCTGAGGATGTACCGTGTCCTTGACCAGCACTGTTGGCTGTAGACACAGAGCCTGCTTGTCCTCTTTTAGTGGCCTGTGAGCATCTGCCTCTCCTTGGTGGCCTTCCAGACATATTGTACAATTAGATTAGCAAAACAACACCTGAAGTTTACTAAGAACAGTACAACAGGAATGGCCTACAGTTAGGTATAGGCTTGGCTAGACTATATATATATATATATATATATATATATATATATACACAAGCCTGTATATACACAAGCCTGTATATGTGTGTGTAGTGCTGGTAGATTTACAATCTACCGCAGGTTAGGCAAATTTAGTAAATAGTGTGTTAGGAAGGTTAAAAGTTCGCCTTTGTTCCAGCTTGGCTGACGTTGTGTGTGCTTCCGTGCTGACCGGTGGGTGTCGCTGTTATCACTGGTCAGTGTTAGAACGGCAACGTGTCGAAGTGTATAGATGCTCCTCTGTCTCGGAGACAAGCTCGGTTGAGGTGGTCCTCCGAGTTGCATTCTGGGAAGAGGGTATTTATGGGACAGACGCCATGTTCTAGGGTTTTTTTACAGCCACCTGCTGGCCCTCCTGGCTGACAGGTATGCGTTAAGGAGCTACCTTGTGGTCCTCCGATCAGGAGGCCCACGATACAGCAGCGCAGGGGTGGGCCCAGAGGCTTGTCTGGGGCTTACCACCGCGGCCGAGGAATGGTACTGAGCTGTCGTCCTGTGTGACGTAGCTGGACGGCCGAGGAGATCCCAGGGGAGGACCCGTCTTGGAGAGATCACGCAGTGTGCTGGTCTATAGAGGGGCCTGGTGACTCTGTTGAAGGACGTATCCAAAAGAAGTAACTATACAGCATAGTGTTGCCGGTTCGGCTTAAAGGTTCAGGCACTGTGACTGACTTTCACTGCAGAGAAATTCTGATACATCCTGTGGCAGAGGATCGTACGGATTTACCCCCAAATGAGTCTGTGGCAGAGACTTTTGATTCGTGCTGCGTACTGGCTGCTAGACCGGTGAGAGAGGCCTATCTAGACGAGCAAGGAGTGTGTCCCACAAGGGGAGCGCATTCCACCTAGTTATCTGAATTCTACCAGGACATTTGTCACTAAGATTCTATAAGAAGATATTTGAGTTTCTCCTGAAAGTTTCCTTTTCCGCCTCTTTCCTGCTACTTCCTAAAGTTTGTTCAATAAAGCATTGAAAACGTATTCCAGTGTTGGTGCATGTGTCGTCCAGAGGTAAACTCAACGGAACCCCTAGACCCGGTGATGGTAAAATCAAGGGAAGTAAGGTAAAGGTAACAGACCCGCTTAAACCAGCAGCTCCGCAGAGAGCTAGTGCTACATGTGGGGGCTCGTCTGGGATTTGTTGACCAACAATTGTTGCAACCCAGTGGAGTGTTTTACCGGGAGTTTACAGAGAGAGCTGGACTTTGAAAAAAAAAAAATCTTTTCAGGAAGGGGAAAGGTTAAACTGGGGGACTTTGCTTTTGAGTGCGTAGACGCTGGGTGCCAGAAGACACCCAGGAGCTACGTGACTGAAAGAACAAGTGGGAGGAGTTACCCTACTTGCTACCGCGTGGGACTCGTGTAGTGTGCTTGGCGCCAGAGGAGAAGCCTCGTGATCGTGCTGGAAAGATCAGAGTGTGGCCATGTCTTTTCCGGCGTTGCAATCGGTTATGGGACCCAGAGTGTTCCCTGCAAGCACCGTGATGAATACTGTGCAATCTGGAACTCTGCTCACGGATACTGGAGTTCGAATGAAGCCGCAGGGGAAGTTTGTCCTGTATACCTCGGGAGATGTTGAGGGACTGGGCATGACCTGCCATCGATGTGGAGGATTGGCCGCGCATCTTCGTCCATTCGGCCGATGTCCGCAGTGTGGAGAGTACTTGTTTGTGGTTGAGCCATCTACTATGCCACCCCGTGCCTGTCGGATGGATTGGGTGACAGGTATCGCTACAGTGGAAGCTGCTTCTGCTGCAGAGAGAGAACGGGCCGCTACTTTGCCTGTTGCTACGGAAGATGTTTCAGAAAGAGACACTGCTGCTGCCGTCTCATCAGGAGACATTACTTTGATTTCTGAGTACACTACGCCTGTTCCTGTAGTACCTACTCAGAAGAAGGTGGGCTATGTGAAGGCTTCCCGCGGCCGTGGTCGAGGCCTACCCCAGAGGTTACCTGAGCCGGAGCTACCAGAGTCTACCCCTGAGACGGGTAAGCCACTGTTGGGGACTGTAAATAAATATTTGCCAGCGGAAGAATTAAGGGACTCGGAAATAGAATCCATGTCGGATCTTTCCGGGGATGATGACTTGTTTAAAACCATGTCGCAAGAGCTATTGTGGTCACAAGGCGAGGATGTTGCCTCCACAATGACCCTTCCTGAATGGACTGCCATGGGTTCTGGGAAGACGTCACCCTGTGTGGAGACGCACAGTACTGTTGCTGGGACTTTGTCAAAAGTTATTGATTCGCTACAGACACCGGCTGGGTCTATGGTGAAAAAGTCAATAGATTCCTGTGTACCGCCCGGTATGGGAAGAGACAGACCTTTGCCAAAACTTGCTCGCTCACAAAGGATGTTAAACAAGCGTGTAGCTGCAGAGTATGGATTGGAGTTCCCCTATGTGCCTCAGGATGTCATGCGGGAGATTGAAGCTAATCGGGAGCTTTGGTATAGTGACGCTATTTGGGACTACTTGTCTGTGCCTAAGCCGTTTAGAAAGACTGGATGTTCTGTCCGGATGGATGAACGTTTCAACGGATGCTTTGTACAGTGGAACTATGGTCGGCATATCTATGCTGATAAAGTGGTAATCTGCAGACCGGGAAAGGACAATGCTGTGTATTTTATTACCACTGTGGATAAAGAAGGAAAATATGTGACTTTACCAGATCCTCGGTTTTACTGGTAATTATGGACACTATCACTTTGAAGTTACCTAGTTAGATAGCGACAGGGTAAAGAGATCTGCGTGGTCAAGATCTACAGATCCTGTTCTGTGTTTAAATCCAAGGACTTCTGTTTGCTAGCCGGATTTCTTTTACAAAAAAAAAAGTTCTTATGCAGGGATGGACTCCAAAAGTATATATTTTTTCTACTATAAATCATAGGAAGAGAGTCTCATTTTAAATGAGGCTTTGCTCCTGGTGTTGCGTAGGATGTATATATGTGTGTTTAAATTTTTCTTTTTCAGGGATCATCGGATCATATGTATAGCTGGGAGGCTTTTCAGCTAGTTAGTTAGTGAGGATGTGTAAAATTATATTGTGGTTTTGTTCGTGGCTGTGAACATAATGTTTTATAAGATATAAGTCTCATAATGTCTTTAAACTGTCCTTTCTCTCTCTCTTTGCCTATCTAAAGTTATGAGAAACTCAAATGCTACTCTCAGGCTTGAGAGTTACTGTTACTGTGTCGGGACAGACGTTGGGGACAACGTCTATTGTAGTGGGGGGAGTATGTAGCGCTGGTAGATTTATAATCTCCTGCAGGTTAGGTAAATTTAGTAAATAGTGTGTTAGGAAGGTTAAAAGTTTGCCTCTGTTCAAGCTTGGCTGACGTTGTGTGTGCTTCCGTGCTGACCGGGGGGTGTCACTGTTACGACTGGTCAGTGTTGGAAAGGCAACGTGTTGAAGTGTATAGATGCTCCTCTGTCTCGGAGACAAGCTCGGTTGAGGTGGTCCTCCGAGTTGCATTCTGGGAAGAGGGTATTTATGGGACAGACGCCATGTTCTAGGGTTGTTTTACAGCCACCTGCTGGCCCTCCTGGCCGACAGGTATGCGTTAAGGAGCTACCTCGTGGTCATCTGATCGGGAGGCCCACGATACAGCGGCGCAGGGGTGGGCCCAGAGGCTTGTCTGGGGTTTACCACCACGGCCGAGGAATGGTCCTGAGCTGTCAGTCCTGTGTGATGAAGCTGGACGGCCGAGGAGATCCCAGGGGAGGACCCGTCTTGGAGAGATCACGCAGCGTGCTGGTCTATAGAGGGGCCTGGTGACTCGGTCGAAGGACTTATCCAAAAGAGGCAATTATACAGCATAGTGTTGCCGGTTCGGCTTAAAGGTTCAGGCTCTGTGACATTCACTGCAGAGAAAATCTGATACATCCTGTGGCAGAGGATCGTACGGATTTACCCCCCAAAATGAGTCTGTGGCAGAGACTTTTGATTCGTGCTGCGTACTGGCTGCTAGACCGGTGAGAGAAGCCTATCCAGACGAGCAAGGAGTGTGTCCCACAAGGGGAGCGCATTCCACCTAGTTATCTGAATTCTACCAGGACATTTGTCACTAAGATTCTTATAGAATCTAAGAAGATATTTGAGTTTCTCCTGAAAGTTTCCTTTTCTGCCTCTTTCCTGCTACTTCCTAAAGTTTGTTTGTTCAATAAAGCATTGAAAACGTACTCCAGTGTTGGTGCGTGTGTCGTCCAGAGGTAAACTCAACGGAACCCCTAGACCTGGTGCCGGTAAAACCAAGGGAAGCAAGGTAAAGGTAACAGACCCACTTAAACCAGCAGCTCCGCAGAGAGTTAGTGCTACATGTGTGTATATATATATATATATATATATATATATATATATATATATCTACACATATATCTCTATATATATCAAATGAACTGCAGCTCACTGAGTCACCTGCCTGAAAGTGTCTTTGAACACGTACTCCAGGAATGGCCTACAGTCAGGTATAGGCTTGGCTGGACTACAATGCAGTGTATATATATTTTATGAACTGCGGCTCACTGCTGAGTCACCTGCCTGCCTGCCTGAAAGTGTCTTTGAACACGCACTCCAGGAATGGCCTACAGTCAGGTATAGGCTTGGCTAGACTATATATATATATATATTGTGACACTACAGTTCCCTGTACTAGTAATTGTCACCCATGGTTTTCAAAAGGCAGGTTGAAGGGCTCCAGGGGTATTTAATGTGGAGGAATCTGTTTTATCAGTTTCCTCCAAAGTTTGTAATATCCAGTTGGGGACCTGTAGCCCGGAGATTCCATAGCGTTATGGGTGGGACGGAATCTCCAATCCTGGGACCGGGTTTTGGGAACAGCCAGGAGCCTGGCTGGTTGATTGAGCAGGTGGGCTTATAGCAGAGTCAGGGCTAGGGTTCTGGGCTCCACCCAGAGAGACAGGAGGTCTCCAGGAGTCCAGAGTGCAGGTGTGCACTAGTGAAAGCCAGAGAACCAAGTCTGAGAAAAGGAGCAGTGGGGGGCTGCTTTCTAGATAGACGCTGTGTGCGTTAAAGCTGTGTGCATCTAAGGAAACAGATGAGAGCCTGAAGTGGAAGGCCTGAGTAGCAAGGAAGCTGAAAAGAAGTACAGTAGTTGTACGGGAATCCTGTTATCTGACCAAGAGGGCTGAAGTGTAAAAGCCTAAGTGGCAGTGCTACTGAAGAGAGCCAGGTGGCTTGGCATTTTTCATTTGTTATTGTTTTTGGGAGAAGAACCCCTGTGTGGGCATCCAAGTGCATATATGAACTTTCCTTTATTTTGTTCCTTTTATTAAAAGTGGGCTACCATGCACTTAAACTAAAGTTCCTGTCAACAGATATATATTAAATGAACTGCAGCTCACTGAGTCACCTGCCTGAAAGTGTCTTTGAACACGTATATTAGCAACAGTACACCAGGAATGGTCTACAGTGAGATCTAGCTAAACTGTATGCAGTGGATATATATCTATATATATATATATATTTTTTATATATATACATACCATATATACTCGAGTATAAGTCAAATTTTTCAGCCCTTTTTTTTGGGCTAAAAGTGTCCCACTCGACTTATACTCGAGTCACCGCCCTCTGTCTGTATGATCAGCGTGTCATGCAGGCAGATGGCGGCCGGCGTGTGATAATTCGTTCGGAGGCTATTCCAGCTTTCAAAAGCCGCGCCTCCTGCTCGTCTGTGATAGGCTGAACAGCTGTCAGTGTACAGCCTATCACGGACATTCTCTCATCCTCGTCCGTGGTATGAGAATGAGAGAATGTCCGTGTGTTGCGTTTGTTACAATATGATTTTTTTTTTATTAATCAGACTTACAATACATGGGACATAACATTACACAATAGTGGTTGGTCATAGAGATATTGTCAGTTTTTGGCTTGAGTAGATTTCTCAAACAAATGCTGTTTTATACAATGGGGGTAAATATCATTGTTGTATTCAATTGACAGTTCAATTAACAGGCTATTGTCTCTATTGGTACAGTACACAAGAAAGAGATTTAGTTGTTTGAGGTCTTTTTCAGCTCTCAAACTGAAAGAATGACTGTTAGATTACTGTCAGGCGTTGGCTTGACTAGACAATGGGTACGTAGATAGAGTTTTCAACAGTCCATTGTTTCTACAGTTACAGTAAACAGGCATGTTTTCTGTCGTTTGGTAACTATGGCAAACAGCCTGACACATAAAAGGGGTGAGTAGGGACACACACGCACACACACACCATCATGCTTTGAAGATCAGAAGCCACCACTTATGATACAAGCACACTGCCTGGTGTCCAAGAAACACTGTTGCCAATGGAGATAACGAACATACAGTAACAGAAGATACCGTATATACTCGAGTATAAGTCGAATTTTTCAGCACATTTTTTGTGCTGAAAGTGCCCCCCTCGACTTATACTCGAGTCAAGCACTTTTCTGCAGCAAAAAAATTTCATTTTCCGAACCAACTTTGGGGCCCCGTATCTCAGGGCCACTTGGAGCTAGAAACCCCAAATTTGGTATGCAAACCCAGTGGACCAGGTACCATAACATATCCAAAGCTGAAGCTTCTAGCACTAAGTGGCCCCGAGATCGGTTCAGAAAATGTCATTCTCTGCTGCAGAAAAGTGCTTGACATTTTCTGAACCGAGTTTGGGGCCCCATATCTCAGGGCCACTTGGTGCTAGGAACCCCAACTTTGGTGTGCAAAGCCAGTGGAACTGGTACCAGAACATATCCAAAGCTGGGGTTCCTAGCACCAAGTGGCCCTGAGATACGGGGCCCCAAAACTGGTTCGGAAAATGTCATTCTCTGCTGCAGAAAAGTGCTTGACATTTTCTGAACTGATTTTTGGGGCCCTGTATCTCGGGGCCACTTGGTGCTAGAAACCCCAGCTTTGTTATGGTTCTAGTTCCACTGGGTTTGCACACCAAATTTGGGGTTCTTAGTACTAAGTGGCCCCAAGATACGGGGCCCCAAATTTGGTCAACTGTGTCTATCTGCAGCAATGTCATTTCGGGACAATTTGGGTTCAGAGACCCCAAATTTTGGCTGCAGCTAGGGGGCATCTAGGAACCCTTAACTACCGAGTTTGAAGTTCGGGGGACCTATGGCTGCAAATGGGCACAGTGAGGCATGCAAATGGGCACAGTGATGCTGCAAATGGGCATTGTTGACCCTCTTTTCCACTTAAAGTAGCTGTGCATTTCTCACCCTCATCTTATACTCGGGTCAATACGTTTTTCCCAATTTTTTTGTGGTAAATTAGGGCCTCGACTTATACTCGGAACGACTTATACTCGAGTATATACGGTAAGTAACTTTTAAGTGTATTTGTACTGTTAGACCATAGGCTGTTCATTTGCTAGGCATTTTTGCTTGTTATAGATATCTGTCAGTCTTGTATTGTATTCCTAATATTGTAATAGTTTTGTATGTACAGCATCTTTGTATAGTAAAAGCACATTTACACATTGCAAAAATCTCAGCTTCCTTGCTTATACCACAGAGTAACCTTGGTAGATAGATGCAAGAAAAACATTTGGGGGCTCGTGCCGCAATCTGTGCTATAATTCAACTGAAGCAGACCTGTTTTTCTGTAGTGTGTTGTGTAGCTTGTGCTAGGTAAAATGCTGCATAAGCTGTTTAGGAAAAGCAAGGCTGCAGAGGGTTCTGGTGGCCAGAAGGAAGTGTGCAGCTTACCTATCTGGGACAGAGACAATGAGTGGGAGCCTCTTGCTAAAGAATTTGTGAAGTGTGCTTCTCCCTTGAAGCTGACTTGGGGTGATAAAGTCTCAGATCATTTTGTAGATTTTAGCCTTAAGGGGTTGAATTTCAGTAAAAAAGGAAACAGGACAGTGTACACAGTGGGCTGGTATTTCCTTAATGCTATTTACACTGAATCACAGAGAAGGGAGAAGGCAGAGGCAGAAGTTAAGGTATTAAAAGACCAGCTATTAGTTACTTCAGAGTGTGTGCGTTCAACTGCTAGTCGGGCTGATGATTTGCAAGAGCGGTGTGCAGCCCTCATGACCAAATCAATTAATGCCTTAAGGAAAAGGAAGGGCCGTAAACCTGTTAGTAAAGCCAGGGTACGTGCCATTGTCATATCCCAAAATTGGGATTGTGAGGATGTACTCTCCTCAAATGATAGTGAGGGTGAGGAGAGTTTGATATTTTGCATGATGATCTGCTAGCGCGAAAGAAAAAGTATGCCAGACCTCTCATTACTAAGCATAGGAAACGACAACATGATAGAGAGGATATGGCAGATGGGGAGGTGCATTATCGCAACCCCAGAGATGTTGAATTTGAAGAAGTATGGAAGTTTACACAAACTGAACTCCATGAGCTGGCAAAACAATACAAAACAATACAAACAAAGGTCTGGGGAGCCCCTATTGACCTGGCTCCTACGCTTATGGGATGAAGGGGCGGACAGTGTTGTTTTGTCAGGTAAGGAAGCAGTGACTATGGGAGTGTTAACCCATGATCCACAATTGCGTCAGGCAATGCGAAAGGCCCGAGAGTTTAGCGTGAATTTTTCACTGTTAGACCTCGTGAGAGATGGAATAGTCCGAGTATACGCTAGTCCTACTGACCTGGAAAATACCTACTCATGGAGAGCAATAGGGAGAGGGTATTTGCAGGTTACGTGAGATGGGTTGTATAACCGGATTAAATACGTTTCCAGAATGGATGGGTCCAGATATGGAACCCTTTACGTCTGCTCTGCACTCTAAGCTGATGAAGTCTGCGCCTATTAATCTCAGGGCTCCATTATTGTCCTTGTTGGGAGGCCTGGGATTAAACAGCAAGATTCATGAAGCCACAACCCTTTTAAGCCAGTTGGGGGAGCTAGATGAGACTAAAACAAAACCTGTCAGGGCAGTAGATAAGGTCAAGGTCAGACAGGAAGAATACAAGCAGAAAAGAACAGAAAAGAAAGGGAATGGGGTAGAGAAGACAGGAGGTGAAGAGAAAACCAGGCTTGTTATTTCTAGGAAGGAAATGTGGGTTGGACCTATTAAAGGCAGGAGTACCTAAAGATAAGATAGATGGGATTTCTACTGCAGAAATGCTGAAAAGGTAACATTTAGTAGGGAAAACTGTCAGGGTTAGAAACACTACTCCTAGTGAAGATAACACCAGCCTGGACTTAGAGAAAACAGAACAGACCCCTCCTGTTAGCCCCAAACCAATTCCCAAAACTGAACATGAACCCAAAACCAAATCCCTTTATCCTGGGGAGGACTTAGAGAGAATCAGAAAAGGGGATTGGGAGGTTCCTTATCCTTTATGAAGGGAAGGTGAGTCTCCTGTAATAACCGTGAGGGCAGTGACAGCAGGAGACCGACGCCCATATGCACCTGTCACTGTATGGTGGGGGAAGTCATCTTCTCCTACACATGTAATGGCTTTAGTTGATAGCGGAGCTGAAGTTACACTTTTGCAAGGAAATCCTTCCCATCACAAAGGAGAATTGATTTATGTAGAAGGTTTGGGAGGGCAAACTACACCAGCAGTTAGGATACGGGTGAAATTGGCTATTGGCAAGGATCAGGATTTATGACAAATGTTTTGGTATCAGAGTTACCCGAAAATCTTGGGATGAATGTACTTCAAGGTCAGTCAATTCAGACTGAAAGAGGTACATTCACATTCGGGTATCCTGATAAAGCGTATCTGGTTAGGGCGGTGAAGGCTGTGGTCAGAGGTCATGCGAAATGGACCCCTGTCTACATTCCTCCACCAGAGAAGCTAGTCTGTCTCAGGAAGTACAGACTTCCTGGAGGCCACAAAGAAATTGGGGGACTATTCAAGAATTGTTGAGAGTAGGGATCCTTAGACCTGCTGTAAGTCCTTTCTCGTCTCCGGTGTTCCCAGTAAAAAAAACCTGATGGGACATATAGAATGACTGTGGATTACAGAGGTCTAAACAAAGTGGCACCTCCGTTGAAGTCAGCTGTACCAGATACGATCTCAATTGTTGAGAAAATTGCTAAAAATGCAGGAGAATATCATGCTGTGATAGACCTGGCTAATGCTTTCTTTTCGATTTTGATAGACCCAGAGTGTCAAGACCAGTTTGCTATAGTGTGGGACGGCCGCCAGTACACATTCACCGTGCTTCCTGAAGACTATGTTCTTTCTCCAACGATTTGTCATGGACTGATTGCCCGAGATTGAAGTACCCTGAGTTTGAAAGTTGCTGTGTTCCACTACATTGATGGCATCATTATCTCTGGAACAAAAGAAGATGTAACTTAAGCACTGCACCTGCTGATACATCACATGGAGAACAGAGGGTGGGCTATCAACAGAGACAAAGTCCAAGGACCTGCCACAGAAGTGAAATTCCTGGGAATAATGTGGACTGGGCCGCAGAGGAAAATTCCAGAGGCAGTTGTGCAAACTATCCAGGCTTTGTCACCCCCTACTACCAAAGAGGAGGCACAGAAGTACATTGGAGTTGTGGGGTTCTGGAGATCATTCATCCCACATCTTGGATTGATTCTGAGGCCTTTATATAATGTCACCAGAAAAAAGACTGAGTTCTCATGGGTATCAGAGCAGTGGACTGCATTCCTGGCTGCTAAAGAAGCTATTTTGCAGCATCAGGGATTAGGACCCGTGAGACAAGGAGTACCATTTCAGCTAGATGTAGTGGAGCAGAATTGTACCATATCTTGGAGTCTATGGCAGCCAAATGAAAAGAAAGGACTGAGAGCAGTACCCATTGGACTTTGGTCCAAAAAACTGACAAGGGTACAGAAGAGATACACACCCCTAGAGAAGTACCTGTTTGGGGCCTACACAGCACTTCAACATGTAGAGACTATTACAGGAAAAGACACAGTCACCATCCATACTGCATTGCCAATAGCAGGATGGGTGAGAGATAATGGACTGACCACTAGGGCAGATGTAGCCCAGAACCAGACACTGATGAAATGGAAGTGGTACCTTCAAGAAAGAGGGGGTATTGCAGCTGGGGATGTTAGAGACATTTCAAAACAGTTGTCAGGGCTTGCACTTTTATCAGCACCCGGCCAGAAGAAGAAATTCCTGTGCTGCAGTCATGCCCCATTCAAGAGGCTCCACCCTTTGAGTCTCTGTCAGAAGACATGAAGGAGTCAGCGTGGTTCACTGATGGTTCAGCCATAGTCACCTCGTCTGGACATAAATGGACAGCAGCAGCCTACAACCCAAGTACAGACACAGTCCTGCAGGAGACCGGAATTGGAGGGTCCAGTCAGTATGCAAAGTTGAAAGCTGTGGTGATGACTCTTCACGAGGATCATTCTTCCCATGTCACTATCTACACTGACAGCTGGGCAGTTTTTAAAGGACTGACAACTTGGATGCCCACGTGGAAGTCCAATGAATGGGTGATTCATGGAAAGGTGGTGTGGGGAGGCAAGGAAGTCTGGGACTACATCTGGAAGGAAGCTCACTCCCACACCATTGATGCACATGTGCCCCTAGTCCCAGACTTTGAGAACTATAACAGAGTTGCAGATGAAATCACCAAAGTGAAGGCAGTTGTGCCAATTGATCCTGTCTTGATGAACTTGGCCAACTGGGCCCACAAGCAATCTGGACATTTGGGGCAGAAAGCAACATATGAATGGGCACAGCAGAGAGGATTGCCTATATCCATGGACATGATAAAAACTGTAATAGGGAACTGTACAGTGTGTGGAGAAGTGCGACAATGGCCATTGCAAAAGTACTCCACTGGGTCGATTAAGAGGGGTGAGAGGCCTGCAGAGATCTGGCAGATTGACTTCATCGATCCCCTGCCCAGGGGAAACAATGGACTGAAATATTGTTGCACTGCAGTGGACACCTATTCAGGACTTATGCTTGTTCATCCTTGCAAACGTGCAAATCAAGCCGCAACGCTTTAACTGCTCCAGAAACTTGTCGTTGCTTATGGTTGTCCCAAACAAGTGCAAAGTGATAACAGCTCCCACTTCACCGGATCAACAGTACAGAAGTGGGCCAAAGATTCTGGAGTGTACTGGTTGTGCCACATCCCATACCATCCACAGGCAGCTGGTTTGACTGAAAGATACAACAGGCTATTGAAGGACCAGATACGCAAACTTACACCCACACATACACTAAGGGGGTGGGATCGGGTCCTCACACAGGCAGTCATGTTGTTAAATTCTAGGCCAATAGCCAAAAGCACACCATATGAGAGGATGGTAGGGCTGGGGCACAGATTCCACAGCTGGAGTGCAGAGCTCAGTATTTATGTAAGGTTCCTGAAAGAACAGGGCTTAACAGATACCATGTTACTGCTTCCCATAACATAGAAACTAAGAGTGACATATCTGAAGCTGAAGCCTATCTAGGAATGAGAGGGAATCTGGCAGGAAGGTTTGAAGTTATATTTGCATTGACATATGAGCTTCAAGACAGTGGCTGGGACTCTGACTGGTTAGTGGATACTTCTCAGCAAGAGTGGAAAGTGAGGCTACATAACAGCAAACCTTCCAAAATAAACAGCAGTGATCTTCTGGCAAATAGCAGTATATTTCCTCTCCTCCCTATTGATGTTCTTTGGGAGGGTCAGAAGTGGGTACAGGCAGGGGGCAAAGTGTTAGTCAGATATCCAGGCAAGAAGCCACTTAGAGGAGAGATTTTAGCTGAAGGGCCTGGATCTACTGTTTATGTATTATTAGAAGGAACAGATAATCCGCTTTTTTTTCCACTCCACAGGCTGACTCCGATTTGATCCATAGGAAGACCAGAGAAAAGTGGTTACATGATGGAAAGAATGACAGAAGATCGCAAGAGCTGTGGAGAGCAAGGCCTTTGATGTATTACAAGCCTGGACTTGTTTCTAAAGAACTTTAAAATGGACTTTCTAATGAACTTTTAAAGACTGAAACACTTTTTCAATGACAGAAATATGGGAGGTGTTGCTTTCAAGGAAAATGAATGTTTAAAATGAGTTTTCATAGTAATGAAGTGATTTTCTGTATGGAGTCTGAAAGGAAAAAAAAATAGGGCGGAATGTGTTGCGTTTGTTACAATATGATTTTTATTTTATTAATCAGACTTACGATACATGGGACATAACATTACACAATAGTGGTTGGTCATAGAGATATTGTCAGTTTTTGGCTTGAGTAGATTTCTCAAACAAATGCTGTTTTATACAATGGGGGTAAATATCATTGTTGTATTCAATTGACAGTTCAATTAACAGGCTATTGTCTCTATTGGTACAGTACACAAGAAAGAGATTTAGTTGTTTGAGGTCTTTTTCAGCTCTCAAACTGAAAGAATGACTGTTAGATTACTGTCAGGTGTTGGCTTGATTAGACAATGGGTACGTAGATAGAGTTTTCAACAGTCCATTGTTTCTACAGTTACAGTAAACGGGCATGTTTTCTGTAGTTTGGTAACTATGGCAAACAGTCTGACACATAAAAGGGGTGAGTAGGGACACACACACAAACACACCATCATGCTTTGAAGATCAGAAGCCACCACTCATGATACAAGCACACTGCCTGGTGTCCAAGAAACATTGTTGCCAATGGAGATAACGAACATACAGTAACAGAAGATAAGTAACTTTTAAGTGTATTTGTACTGTTAGACCATAGGCTATTCATTTGCTAGGCATTTTTGCTTGTTATAGATATCTGTCAGTCTTGTATTGTATTCCTAATATTGTAATAGTTTTGTATGTACAGCATCTTTGTATAGTAAAAGCACATTTACACATTGCAGAAATCTCAGCTTCCTTGCTTATACCACAGAGTAACCTTGCTAGATAGACGCAAGCAAAACAGTCTGTGATAGGCTGACCACTGACTGCTGAGTGTTCTGCCTATCACAGACGAGGAGGAGGCGCGGCTTTTGAACAGTGGAATGGCCGCCGAAGTGTATTATCACACGCTGATCGGAGGATGGAGTTCGCCACAGGGAGGCTGCACAGGACACAGGTAGGCTGCACAGGAACACAGGACACATACACATACACAGGACACATGTACAGGACACAGGACACATGCACAGGACACAGGACACAGGGACACATGACACAGGGACACATACAATTGTACAGGACACATGTTCAGGACACATACACGTGTACAGGACACATGTACAGGAGACATGCACAGGACACATGCACATGTACAGGACACATGCACAGGACACATACACATGTACAGGACACAGGACACATACACATGTACAGGACACAGGACACATGCACATGTACAGGACACAGGACACATGCACATGTACAGGACACAGGACACATGCACAGGATACAGGTAGGCTACACAGGGAGGCATACAGCTGCAGATGGGCATTGTTGACCCTCTGCATTTCTCACCCTCGTCTTATACTCGGGTTAATACGTTTTTCCTAGTTTTTTTGTGGTAAATTAGGGGCCTCGACTTATACTCGGATCGACTTATACTCGAGTATATACGGTACATACTAGTTTGACTGTCTATATATATATATATGTATATGAAATACACTGCAGCTAACTGAATCAACTGCCTGCCTAAAGTATATTAGAAACAGTACAGCAGGAATAGTCTGCAGTGAGATCTAGCTAAACTGTATGCAGTGGCTATATATATATAAAACCGGGATGCATATATATATACTAAATATACATATATAACTGAATCGCCTGCCTGCTCAAACTAAATGAAACAACACTCTCTCTGCCTCTCTCTGTCTCTCTCTTAACAACGCCATCAACACACTACACATGGCCGATGTGCAGACAGCCTTATATAGTGTGGGGCATGGACCTAACCCCCTGAGCACCCTGCCTTTGGCCAATTATCACCTCCCACCATCCTTGGACAGACCATCTCTCCAAGCACCAAAGCCAAGAGTCTCGGAGTCATTTTTGACTCAGGAATGACAATGGATGCGCAAATAGGATCAGTGGTGAGCGGATCCCACCATCTCCTCCGCCAATTATGTAGACTCATCCCCTTCATCCCAGAAGAGGACAAAGCGGCAGTTGTGGGAACAATCATCAATTCCCGACTTGACTACGCAAATTCGCTCTACGTAGGACTACCCCAATATCAGCTTGCGCGCTTACAACTCATCCAAAACACGGCGGCAAGACTGTTAACAGGAAAAAAACCCTGGGAATCCATCTCCCCCTCCCTAAAGATCCTACACTGGCTAACCGTGAAGAATTGGATCCCATTCAAGACCCTCTGCCTCACCCACAAATGCATACAAGGAAACGCCCCACCATATCTCCGCGAGAAAATAAAACACTACACACCGAATCGCAGTCTTCGATCAGCTAACCAAAACCTCCTTACCATTCCCAAATACCGCTACAAAGCAAAGGGAGAACAAAGATTCGCAGTCCAAGGACCTCGACTATGGAATGCTCTTCCAACTAACATCCGCATAGAAGCAAACCACCAGGCCTTCAGAAAAAAACTAAAGACCTTCCTTTTCTGAGAAGCTGACAACAGAGAAGGCATCCAGTGCCTTGAGGCGATTCAGTTCGCATTTGCAGCGCTTTACAAAGCATTCATTCATTCATTCATTCATTCAATTAAGGCTCTCTTCGCTGACGGTGCTGTGATTGGCCAAAGCATGTGGGTCATAGTGCATTCTTAGCCAATCATCAGAGAGCAATGCACTTCGATGATGCAGTGCATTATGGGCCATGACGCGCCACTCGAATTTGGCGCAAACGGCCCATAATGTTCGATCCTCATCAAATGATCCAACAGCCAATGTTCGAGTCAAACTCATGTTCGACTTAAACAGACAGCCCATCCCTAATAATTAGTGCTACACATTATTTTTGCACATTACGTTGAACTTTGTTTGAGTGTCAGCTGCTTTGTACACATTTTTGTTTTACTTTGGGTTTAGTGCAGTATTTTCCCTCCCATATTTCAGATTACTGGGAGGGGCTGGGGAAGACCCAGCTGTCATGGTGCACGTTACAAAGTCAGAGACAGATGGAGTGCCCTAAAGAATGATTTTAGGGACTTAGAAGCTAAATTGAGGAAAAGGACCTCCAAGGTAGTGTTCTCAGAAATACTACTGGTACATCGAGCCACACCAGAAAAGCAGAGGGAGATTAGGGAAGTAAACAAGTGGCTGAAGAGCTGGTGTAGTAAGGAGGGGTTTGGGTTCCTGGAGGACTGGGACGACTTCATAGTCGATAATCGGTACTATAGAAGGGACGGACTGCACCTAAATGAGAAGGGTGCAGATCAGCTGGGAATGAAGATGGCCAAAAAATTAGAGGGTTTTTTAAACTAGGCAATGGGGGGAGGGTCCAGAGGTAGAGATAGTCAGTGTGGAACATATTCCAGAGGGTAGTATTGGGGACATTAGTGGTAGGTTGATCAAAGCACATAAACCCAAGGTAAGTATAGTAGCAAGCCCTAGTTGTATTCTCAGCACACCCAATAAGAGGATAATATGTGACCGGTCTAAACTACGTGGCATGTTCACCAATGCCAGGAGCCTGGCGGACAAGATGGGTGAACTAGAACTACTTTTGTACAAGGAGGATTTGGATTTTGTGGGAATTTCAGAAACCTGTTGGCAAAACAAAATTAGCTGGCAAACATTCAAGGGTATACCCTTTATCGCAAGGATAGAGAGGGTAAAAAAGGGTGAGGGGTATGTCTATATATTAAGAATAATGTACAATTGAATGTGAGAGATGACATCACTAAGGGAGCTAGGGAGGAGGTGGAATCCTTATGGATAGAGCTCCAAAGGGATGAAGCTAAGGGGAAAATAATACTGGGAGTATGCTATAAACCCCCTAACCTGAGGGAGGATCTCCTATCACAATTTGGATTAGCAGCAAGGATGGGAAGTGTTATCATAATGGGGGATTTTAACTATCCAGACATAGACTGGGCAGAGGGAATTGTGCATTCATCTAAGGCTCGCCATTTCCTAAATGTCTTGCAGGACAATTTCATGGGTCAGATGGTAGATGCACCAACTAGAAATAAAGCGTTACTAGATCTACTGATTACCAACAATACAGACCTGATTACGGATGTGGAATTACGGGGCAATTTAGGTAATAGCGATCACAGGTCAATTGGCTTCAGTATAAATCACACAAATAGGAAACATAAGGGGAATACAAAGACATTGAATTTCAAAAGAGCCAACTTCCGTAAACTACGAACCTTGCTAGAAGGCACAAATTGGGATAAAATATTAGGAACAAAGAACACAGAGGGGAGATGGGTTTGCTTTAAAAGCATATTAAATAAGGGCATTAGCCAATGCATCCCATTGGATAATAAATTTAAAAGAGCAAACAAAAGTCCTGGATGGCTTAACGCCAATGTAAAAATGCATATAAAGGCAAAGGAGAAGGCCTTCAAAAAATACAAGGTTGGACATTAAATTACATCATCATGTGAGGACCAAAATAGCCATTTATCGTTATAGATATGCATGCTATCGGATATAGTATGATGGACTCTCTCTGAAAGTCTGAGAATTTCCATTCTGGATTCATACTGGGGCCATGAAAGATTGTGTGACTTCCAGTTAAAAGCTATCATCCATTGAACAGAACTAATTAGAGAGTGGATTAGCCTGTTACCAGGAAGAGGAACATCTGGAACCAAGGCATAGAGGAGGCAGATTTGTGGTGAAAGGGAAATTTTTTTTTTTGAGTGTTTTTTCTAATTTACAAATAACTGCGCTCCATATTGGTTCCAGATGTTTACAGCTCCAGAAAATGTGGGTGTAATTGCCTTCTATGGGGCAGCCCCTAAAACAGTCAGGGGATGTCATGGGATAAAAGGAATGAATTTTGGCTGGTGTCATATACCATCTAATAAAAAGTTTAAGGGGGGGGGGTTTCTCTAAATGCAGCAACACAGTTGCTTTTGCGAAGGTTTTTGGTCATTTTAGACCAAGACTCAATGGCGAACGTGCAGCCTATTTCTGTCTCCCATCTAATCATGGGGCCGGATTTTTCAGGTTGGTGAAGGTCATTGAGATAATTATAAACTTGAGAGATCAGACCCATATCTCTAGGGGTAGAGATGCAGATATGTTCAAATAATGTGTATGGTGGGTTGAGATAAAGGGAGTAGTTAGTGTAGAAGAAGTTCCGGATGAGATTATATTGGGGGAGTTCAGTCAGGGGGAGTTTAAATCTAGATTGCAATGAGGCAAAGGAAGAAAAATTCATATTTAGTGTGAGAGATTTTAATGTTGTGAGATTATTTTTTATCCACAAGTTAAAGAGAGAGTTGTCAGTATATGCCTGGGGGAGTCTGAGATCGCCCAGGTATGAAGTTAAGGGGGAGGGGGGGTTTCTAATGTGAGTTTAAAGTTATCTTTTATTCTATTCCATAATTGAATGAAGTGGGAAATAATCGTGTTATGTTTAATTAAAGCGTGATTTGGTTTTAGATTAGCCCATAGGACACCTTTGAGGTTTAGAGGAAGTATAGAAGAGGTCTCAAAGATTAACCAGGAAATATTAGTAGCAGGAGAGAACCATTGAGCCAGCTGAATCAGTCTGGCTGCTAAAAAATATAGCCAGAGGTTGGGGAGTCCCAAACCACCACTGTGTTGAGTTCTATACATTAAGGAGTAACTGCATCTGGGTTTTTTATTATTCCAAATGAATTTATTTATTTCGCGCTGGAGAGATTCAAGTTTTGTTTTGGGTATATTAATAGGGAGGGTCCTAAAATGATAAAGCAATTTAGGGAGAATGGTCATCTTAAATGCACAGATTCTTCCGAGGAAGGAAATGTGATAGGACGACCAGGTTTTGATTAATGAGCTTATATGGGAAAAAAGGGGAGGGTAGTTAGTTTTGTATAGTAAGTTATGAGAGGCTGTGATGAAAATACCAAGATATTTGAAGGAGTACTGGGACCATAGGAATTTGAATTTTTTTTCCAGAAGAGATAGTAAGCTAGAGGGACAATTGACTGGTAATATAGAGCATTTGCTAGTATTAATGTAGAGACCGGATAATTTGTGGAATGAGTGGAGTTCAGAGAGGAGATTAGGGATCGAAACTAGAGGGTTTGTTAAGAATAGAAGGGCATCGTCTGCATATAGACTGAGTTTAAAGTGATGAGATTCTTTTTGATATCCTTTAATGTAGTGGTTATTTCTAATAGTAAATAGGGCAAGGGGTTCTATGGCCAGAGCAAAGAGGAGGGGGGAAAGTGGGCAGCCCTGTCTGGTGCCTCTACTGAGGGGGAAGAATTCGGAATTACTTCCAGGGATTTTAATTCTGGTTTGGGGGAGGTGATAAAGTGCATTAAAGCCGTGTATAAATTTTTCTGATATGCCAAATTTGGGTAATAGATGATTTAGAAAGGACCAATTGACACTGTCAAAGGCCTTGTGGATGTCAAGGCTGAGTAAATAAAGGGGACGAGAATGGAGGTTGGCATCTTGGACAATGTTTGTAACTAATCTGATATTGTCGGCAATTTGTCTGCCTGGGATAAAGCCTGTTTGGTCAGTGTGAATCAGGGAAGTGATAACAGTGGCCAGTCTGTTAGCTAACATTCTGCCAAATAATTTAAGGTCATTGTTAAGAACCGAAATGGGTCGAAAGTTTTGGGGTAAAGTGTGGTCTTTATGAGGTTTAGGAATCAAAGATAAATTAGCCAGCAGCATGTCCTCTGGGAAATGACCACCTGATAGGATGTGATTGAACATCCTGGTGAGGCTGGGGGACAAAAGAGAGGCAAATTTTTTATAATAGGTAGTTGTGAAGCCGTCAGGGCCTGGTGCTGTTGAGGTTTTAAGAGATTTTATTATGTCCAGTAACTTAGCCTCAGTGCAGGGTTCACTTAGTGCAGAAGTTTGCTGCTGGCTAAGTTTGGGAAGTTGTAAAGAGTTTAGCCAGTCTAAGTCAGTGAGTTTTGTGTGAGTTTGAGGGCCAGAGAGGAGGTTTTGGTAGAAGGAGGTGAAGATTTGGAGAACATCTTGGGGGTGAGTTACTAAATTTCCTTTTTGATTTCGTAGTTTGTAAACGTGAGGGGGTTTAGTGTCTTGGTTTAATTTTCTGGCAAACATTGCTGAGGATGAGTTGCCATGTAGTAGGAATTTGGCCTTAGAGAATCTTAATGATTTTTCAGTATCCTCAGACAGTAGAGAATTAAGAGCTTTGCGTTTGCTTTGAATAAGTTCAGTTAATTCTGGGGATATAGCATTATTAAGTTTGTTATATAGTTCATGAAGTTCTTTGGTCAGGCATTTAATCTCAGAGAATTTAGCTTTGTTCTTAGCTGCAGCTATGCTAATCAAATGACCTCTAAGAACCGCTTTATGTGTGGCCCAAACAGTGGTAGGGAGGACCTCCTCTGTGGAGTTTGTGTTGAAGTATTCTTCTATATGTGAGGTGATGATTTGAACAGTAGAGGGGTTTGAAAGAAGAGAATCCTTGAGGCGCCAATTAAAGGGGGTGGGGGCCATACCAATATGTGAGGTTTCAAAGGCTACAATGTTATGATCTGACCAAGGACAAGGAAGGATGCTAGCTGTGGAAGAGTTTGCTAAAAGGATAGGAGTGCAAAAAATATAGTCCAGTCTGGCATAGCAATCGTGAGGGTGAGAATAGTGAGAGTATGCTCCGATTCCTATATTGTGTGCTCTCCAGAGTCAATTAGTTGTAATTTGCTAAGGGAACGGTTGATGGATTAGCTAAACGCTTTAGAGGAGGGCACTAACCTACTTCTGTCAAGAGCTGGGTGGGCAGATAAATTGAAATCACCTCCAATAATCATATGAGGAGAGATATATTGATCAAGAGTGTTAAAGAAGTTATTGAAAAATGTTGATTGAGCATCATTGGGGGCGTATAGTGACACTATTGTGACTAATTTTCTGTTAATACTGCCTTTTATTATAATAAATCTGCTTTCAACATCTTTGTGGATTATATGTGGTTCAAAAATTATATTATTTTTAATAAAAATTGCAACACCTCGTGTTTTATTGGAGAAGGTAGTATAGTGTATTTGGTTGAATGATTTGTCAAAATATTGAGGGTGACTAGTGGAGGAGAAGTGGGTTTCTTGCATCAGTATAATGTCAGCACCCAATCTTTTGTATTGTTTAAAAGCTTTTTTCCTTTTGTTGGGGGAGTTAAAGCCTTGGACATTGTGGGAAAAAATTTTAAGTACCATATTTAGAGAGAGGGGGGGTGCTAGTTGAGAAGGGGGAAGTTAGTGGGGACCACAGATGGGGGTCAGGTAAGAAAAACATGACAGAATAATAATGATCTGTAATAGCATTAATAGGGTGAAAGGAGCATAATAAAGCAATGTAATAATCTATGTTAAATAAATGTTCCATGTACCTCATAAAATGTAATCGGGTGAGAATAGTCATTCTGAAACAATCAAAGCTGTGTAGTTGTTTGAGTCTTCTAGAACATTTAAAATTAGCATAAGTTGCCATAAGGGCTAGAAAAACAGTAACTAGAACAGAAAACATAAGGGGGTTGGAGGACTGTGAGTCGTCCAACCAATTGAGGAACTCAATAGGACATATTTGTCCAGGTTCTGCCGGAGGAGAGCGCCGCTGCACTCCGGTGGGAGGTGAAGCCGCGAACTCCACAGGCAGAATGGGGAACAAACCAGCGACGGTGGATAGGCCAGGCAAATATAATAGTATATTGTATTAATGAAAAAAAGAAGAAAGAAAAAAGTGCATGGTGATAAAAATAAAAAAATAAAAAAATTACAGACTATCCATTTCAGGCTACCAAAAGGTAGAGGGTTCTTTACTGTAAGAGCGGCAACGATGTGAAATTCCCTTCCACAGGCGGTGGTCTCAGCGGGGAGCATTGATAGCTTCAAGAAACTATTAATCACCTGAATGACCGCAACATACAGGGATATGTAATGTAATACTGACACATAATCACACACATAGGTTGGACTTGATGGACGTGTGTCTTTTTTCAACCTCACCTACTATGTAACTATGTAAAATAACAGTGTAAAACAGAAACAACCACAATGCATTAGATATTGACATGGTAATATTTGGAGTAAAAGGGGAAGCTAGAGTCAATAAGGTAAGGTGTGATAGGTAAGAAAAGTCTCACAGTAATTAGGAGTGATGTCTTCAGGTGGGTAGTTCAGTAGTTTGTGGGACATCTGCTGTCTTCGCCCCAGAAAGGGCAGATAGTTTTGGATCTGAAGAACCAAAGGGTTAATAACCTGTGAGGGGAGAAAATTAAGGGTTATACCTGAAAAAAAAAAGGGTTGTTAGTGCAAGGTGGGGATGGGGTTGGGACACTGCTTCACGCCTTGGATTCCAGGAAGTCTGTAAATTTAGTGTTTTGGAGAGTGGTAGTGAGAAGATTCTTGAGGTGTTATATATGAGAAGGTGAAGGTAAGGGATAACAGAACTCAGTCCGTCTGGATGTAAGAGGGGAGACCTCTTATTTGGTCATTTGAGGCTGGTTGAAGTGTCTATGTGACACGGTCTTGAGGTGAGAGTTGACGCCATCTTCTCTGTTCCCTGGAATTACGTCTGGTGGAGGGTGTAGACCAAATGGGAGATGATCTGGGGGTTACAGGGAGACGTTGAGAGGGTTGTGGTTTCAGCAGTCCCAGTTTGATTAATCTTTTCCTTCAATAACATTTTAAACTGTATACGTCGATCCATTATGCATTATGGATAGCCTAAAAGGGAAGCCCCAGCGATATTTGATTCCAGCGGTTTGAAGGATGTTGGTAACCTCTTTCATCCTGCGTCTGCGATCCAGAGTCGCAGGGGAGATGTCAGGGTAAATCTGTAGCCTTGTACCATCTAACTCGATGTTAGGCAAGTTTCTAGCAGCTCTCATTATATCTTCCTTAGTGACAAAGTCTTTCATGCACAATATCACATCTCTAGGAGGCTTGTCAGGAGTGGGTTTAGGGCGCAGTGCCCTGTGCATTCTGTCGCAGGCGAAAGCAGAGATAGGTTTGTCTGGGACTAGGTTGTGAAAGAGTTTTGTGATGGCATGATTTAAGTCAGTGATAGACTCTGGAATACCATGAATCCTAATGTTGTTTCGTCTGTTTCTGTTATCTAAATCTTCGATGTGGGCTTGCATGAAGGAGAAGCTATCAGCCAGTGTCTCATAATCTTTCCTGAGATCATTATGTGCGATGGCAAGTTCGTCATGCTTGGCCTCAAGTAAATCAGTGCGCCCTCCTATAACAGCGATCTCCTGGGAAAGTGCATTTGTGGATTTGTGTATTTCTTTTTCTAGTTTGTTCACAAATCTGTCATATATGGCAGACAAACTAGCACCCAGGTCAGCCTTAGAGAGCGATTGGTTGTACTCACAGTTTTTAGAAGCAGACTGTGTGGAAATGCTGGAGGCCGCATGGTGGCCGGCGCCATTTTGGGTCATCTTCTTAGCTGTACTTGATTTCTCCAGGCTCAATAAAGAGTTTGTTAGGTTGTGTGTGGAGTGGCAAGATCGCTTTTTTTTGTGCGCTGGCATGCACCCGGGTGTCCCGCGTGGGTGATCGAGTGAATCAGGCGGATAGTATGTGGAAATAGCCCCGGGGAACTTGCCTGGTCTTCCTTGTCAGACGGAGCTCAGCTCAGCACAGCAGCGTCCGTCTCGCATCGCCCCAGCATTCAGACTTTATAAAGAATGCAACAAGAAATGTAAGGGTGTGTAATGAAAATTTGTAAGTTCTGTATATAATTGTATTCTATTTTTTATGTATTGCACACTGCCCTCACTGTGCACACGGCACTAATAATGTTTTCAGTACATGTTTACATTCTTTCGAGTCCTGATTAGAATTAGCCTGCCTATGTAACGCCCCTTGTTACCATAAATGTACAATTGTAATATTAATGTGATGCCTACGTAATCATGTGTATAAAAACCTTCAATTGCGTCAAAATAAAGCAGAATGGTTATTTGGAAAGATGCTGAGCGTATCTTTTGTGTCTGTTCCCTACTTCAGTAGTTATTATTAATTTGGAACCACTAATCAATATGAGGATAGGAGTTGCCTATCATCAATTTAACCAAGTCATGTGCAATAAGGACGGCTAAGATAGAACATGAAAGACACATAGTGGAGGAGGGCAAAAAAATCCCAAGAAATTCTTTAAGTATGTAAACAGTAGGTGACTTCCGGCTGGATGTGATCGAGGCAGAGCGTGTTCCTCTACAGCTCCATCGCCCTTTCTCATATCCGACTCACTGGAGAATCTCCCACTGCTCCTTAGCTGCACCCTGACTTAGGGGAAGGTGTCCGGAGTACAGAGATGCCTTCATCCACTTCTAAAAAGGCTGCCAAGGCTCACACGGACCTCCGGATTGCCCGCTCTGCAGGAGAAGCTGGAAGAGGCTCCGCCCCCACCATCTTGTCTTCATCGCCGAGAGATCAGGGTGCCAAAACAGCGGCGGGTAAGATGGCACAGGGATTAGCGACATGTAACCCGGAGGGAGATCCGGTTATGGCTGTGGATACAGAGGCTATAACAGGGCCTATGCTAGAAGCCATAAACGCTAGCAAAGCAGAGCTGATGGGGAGAATAGATCATCTGTCCTCAGAATGCACGCTCATAAGGCATGATTTGGACAAGATCCGCAGCAGGCTGACCACTGTAGAAACCAGAGTGTCAGAGGTGGAAGATGTTTCCCATGTTCATGATGGCCGCATAACAGAACTTCGGGAGCAGGTACAGGCATTACAGCGCAGAGCAGACGACGCAGAAGACAGACAAAGAAGGAACAATATCCGAGTGGTCGGTCTGCCAGAGGGGGCTGAAGGGGATAAAACCACAACATTTGCTGAGCTCTTCTTTAAACAACTGTTGTCGCTGCAAGATCTCCCACCCACATATGTGATAGAAAGAGCGCATAGAGTGCCCACTGGAAATAGACCCCCAGGTGCCTTCCCAAGACCTTTTCTGGTGAGATTTCTGAATTATCGCGACCGTGACATGATCTTGAACCAGGCCAGAAAACAGCAAGACCTGAGATATGAAAATGCAAAAATCATGCTCTTCCCTGATTTTTCTGCTGCAACGCAATACAAACGCAGATCCTTCAACGAGGTACGCCGACGCCTGCGGGAAAAAGAAATAAGATACAGTATGCTGTACCCCAGCAAGCTCAGAATCCAATACAAGGGGACAGTGAAATTCTTTGAAAACCCGGAAGATGCCTGCGAATGGATGGACAAAGAGTTCTAACAGTCAGTTGTCTGAGGAACTAAGCCTGTGAAGGTAAATACTTTCTACAGTTTGCACGTGGCCCTTTGATACTTCTGACACTAATACCAACCATCGCACCAACCTGACACAACATGGTCTCCTAAACAAGGTACTTTGCTAAACCCAATAAGTGTGAAGATGATCAAGTGTTTGCCCATAAATAACATTTGGATGCGTGGTAAACTCATCTATCCCAAGTAATATGTGGAAAAGGCCAGGGCCTAGAAGATTCGGCAATCTACTTAGAAAAAACATTCCAGTTTATTCTACCATAAATCTACTCTTCCCTGGAAAAGGATGCCTTCACCGCTAAGACTCCAGTGTATGCTGAAATGGAGCAACAAGAAGAGGACAAGAAAATATCAACAGAAATGCCAGACTTTCGACCACGTCGGTGGGAATTCACACCAAGTTTTCAGGGTTTTTTTGGTTCAGGGATAAAGCTATATGCTGGACTAAAAAGTTTTGTTTTTAGCATAATAGCAGGGGTAAGTTCTGTTTTTTTGTTTGGTAGAGTCACAGCTCAATTTAATATATTAAGGGTACTCATAACTCATACACCGTCAATAATCAGGGGAACATTAGCTGGGAAAAACACAGAGCACTGCATACCCTGGGGAAAAATGACTATTAAGACAAATAAGTATGACGAGTAAAATCAAAATGGTATCTTGGAACGTTCGGGGTCTCAATCACAAAGTAAAGAGAGCCTCAGTGTTCCAATATATTAAGCAGCACCAGCCACATATTGTTCTCCTGCAGGAGACACACCTGGACGGATCCAGGATTCTATCCCTTCGCAGACCATGGATTCAAAGAGCTCTACACTCCACATTTGCGAGGGGAGTGACAATCCTGATCAGCAAGTCTATCCCCTGCACGATCCATCAGGTGCTCTCAGATCCGGGGGGAAGATATGTGGCAGTAGTAATGGATATGTGTTTTAAGACAATAGTGGTGGTTAATGTATATGTGCCCCCTCCCTTCCAAGGACAAATATTATATGATCTAACAACTAGATTGGCACCATTCTCCCACCTTCCAATAGTGGTAATGGGGGATTTCAATGCAGTGTTGGAGGCGGCGTTAGACTCCTCCAATCCAAATAGAGGAGGATCAGTCGGCTTAGCGGGCTGGGTGTTAGTAACAGGTTTTAAAGAACTATGGAGATGGAAACACCCCTTAGATAGGTGCTACTCACATGTATCTTTGACACACGGATCTGCAGCTAGGATTGACTTGGCCTTTGGGAATGACCGTATCTTACCATTTGTGACAGACATAGAGTATCTGGCGGGGGGCCTGACAGATCATAACCCTCTTTCTCTCACCTTATCTTTTGCATCCGGGTTAAAGGGGGGAGGATGGAGACTTTCTCCTAGTTGGCTGCAGCATGACCAGGTCGCGACACAGATTGGGGAGTCTATGACCACATATTGGTCGTCAAACCCGGAAACGGCGGAACCCCCGATAGTGTGGGATGCCTTCAAGGCAGTAACTAGAGGGGAATGCATCTCAGCCATAAAAACTGCCAGAGTACAGGACAAGGAAGAAAATTAGACCCTGCAAAATCTGGTAAAAGATAGAGAGGAGGATTATGCCAAAACTTCATCAGGGGAAGCATACAGGTCCCTGCTAGAGGCACGACGTTCCTTATCATTATACATCACGGGCCAGGCCCGATCTGAAATATCTAGAAGGGCGAACACAGTGTTTGCAGAAGGGGACAAAAACGGGAAGCTTTTAGCGTTACTAGTAGCTGACTGTCACCCTATCATTAATATTCCGGTAATTAAAAGTACGGGGGGAGACATGATAAGAGACCCCAAACTAATCATGCAAGAATTTGTTAACTTTTTTTCCTCCCTCTATGCCCCTATCCCATCGTACGATGAATCGGCCTTAGACTCCCTCCTGATGGATTTACCCATACCAAAATTATCAGAAAATGACTCCAATATTCTAGAGGCTACAATCACAGTAAAAGAAATACAACAGGCGATTTTTGCCTTTCCTCCGCACAAGGCCCCTGGACCAGATGGTCTGCCAGCAGACTTCTATAAATTAAATGTAGAGACCTTAGCCCCCAGACTAAATACACTATTGGCATATTGCCATGAGCATGAAACCTTACCAGAATCCATGATGGAGGCCTACATGGTTCTCATTTTGAAACCAGGAAAAGATCCTTTGGAATGTGCGTCATACGACCCATAGCATTATTGAATATGGATCTAAAAATTTTAACTAAAATACTGGCAACTAGACTGGCCACAATTATACAAACCATTGTCAATATTGACCAGACGGGCTTTATGCCAGGCAAGTCAACAGACACAAATCTGAGGAGATTATTTACACATCTTCAGATACAGTCAGATTTCTCAACAACCAGAGTTGTAGTCTCTATAGACTTTGAGAAAGCATTCGACTCTGTGGACTGGAGGTACATGCTCAAGGTACTAGGGGTAATGGGATTCGGTCCACGATTCAGGAAATGGATCTCCTTACTATACAAATCCCCGAAAATAGCAATACGATTGGGTACTTTCATTTCAGACTTCTTCGCAGTGGGGAGGGGGACCCGGCAGGGCTGCCCCCTATCCCCATTCCTGTTTTCACTTGCTTTGGAACCATTGGCGGTGGCTCTTAGATCTTCAGAGCAGATTAAGGCGATCAAAATAGGCACAATTACTGAAACTGTAGCGCTGTATGCAGACGATATGCTGCTTTTCCTCAGCGATCCACGAGACTCTCTTAGGATAGCTCTGGAAACGGTGGACCGTTTTGCAGGATTCTCTGGACTACGAGTAAATTGGAATAAATCCTCTATACTACCTTTGGATCCGGCGGCCCGTGATGTGGCAGACCCAAATCTTCCACTTCAGTGGGTCTCTTACCTTAAATATTTAGGGATCAAAATTACCCCCAACATACAGGATTACATGCCCCTTAATCTGATGCCACTAATAAATTTATTAAAGCAAAAGGTTCAGGCCTGGACAAATCTGCCATTATCCCTAATAGGCAGAATAGCCTTGCTCAAAATGAAATTCCTCCCTGTAATACTCTACTTCCTGAGAAATGCACCAATCTGGATCCCCAAATCATATTTTAAAAAGATTGACAGTATAGTGTCTTCCTTCCTTTGGGCACCCAAACCCCCAAGAATAGGCCTTAAAACGTTACAGGAGCCGGGCGATCAAGGGGGACTAGCACTACCGGACTGGCAAAAATATTACTTAGCCGGACAAATGGTTTTTGCTCGTAGGTGGCTAATAGCAGAGGATGGGGATGCAGCCACAGTGTTAGAAGCAGCACGACTGGGATCCTATGAAAGCCTCAGATATGCCCTATTTAGAGGAACTGGATCTGACCTCCCGCTGACGACCACAATGAAGGCGACAATAAAGGCTTGGGAGATGGCGGTGAAGCTGGCAAGTCCAAGTTTTGGGGGAGTCTCGCCATCGGCTCCTTTATGGATGAACTCAGCTTTGCCCCACTTCTACAACTTCCAAGACCCCACGGTATGGGCAATAAAGGGTATAAAGACATTAAGAGACATTACATACTTCGGAGAATTACAGACATTCCCTCAACTAAAATCCAGACATGACCTACCAAATTCATATCTGTTCAGGTTTCTGCAGCTCAGGCATGCATTTCAGATGCAGTTTCGAGAGATGAGGGTGGAATCTCTGCCCTCGTCCCTCGAATCCATACTGTCAAGTGAGGAGATGGTAAAGACATTGTCACCAACATATAAAGAATTTTTCAAATCCACTCCATAAGGGATTTCTAGATGTCGGGAAAAATGGGAGGCAGAGATACATGATGTACAGGGAGAGGACTGGGACGATATGTGGACACAACCATTTAAACACCTCGTATCAGCAAGGGATCGGTTGATCCAGTTTAAATTTTTGCACAGAAGTTATTATACTCCAGATAGATTAGCAAAGATTTTTCCGAATGTCTCAGCTGAATGTTGGAGGTGCTCTCAGTCTCCGGCAGATGCTGATCATGTCTTTTGGAGCTGCCCACAGGTTCGGAGATTCTGGACGGATATAACAACTTGCATAGCAGACTTACTGTCAATACCCATACCGGTAACAATCAGAGTTTGTCTGCTTGGACAAGGAGGAGGAGGTGGGGCCATCACGTGCTTTGAGAACCATGCTTAATATCCTATTATTCTATGGTAGAAAAGCCATTCTGTTACACTGGAAAAAACCCGGAGCTCCAACAATGGAATTCTGGAAGGGCTTGGTTAATACTATGCTACCATAATACAAACACACATATGAAGCGAGAGGTTGCTTAAAAAAATTTGATAAAGTCTGGCACACATGGTACAACTCTAGTGATACAGTGGGATAGAGTGGATAAGTACAGTCTGATATATTGATATACAGGAGACTCCTGATCATATAGAAAGAGACAAGATGGTGTTGCGTGTTTTTTTGTTAAAGATACTATAAAGGATCATATAAATCTCATAGTTATTGCAGTATGCCTGTGTTGAATACCAACAGAATTCAATCAACTGGATAAAATAAACACGGTGTAATTTACATAGATGCAATATGTGGCTGTACAAGAGTAGTGTAATGTCTGATTAAGGTTAATACGATATCCAAAATCCGCTATGATGAGCTGTGACTCAAGTTGGGAACCTTTCCCCGCCTTTTTTTCTCTTTTTTCCCTTATGGGGGTGGGGAGGGAGGTGGGTGGGAAGGGGGGTATGGGGGTCAAATAGGATAGATAGTTGAACTATGTTAGTTAGGATAGGAAGGCCCTGTTGGCCATACTTAGAGGGTGTCCATACTGGTCACCAAAATACAGCTTTGTTGTATTATTGTCTTGTACTAAATGGAAAATCAATAAAAAAGAATTAAAAAAAAAAAAGTATGTAAACAGTAAAAAAGGGAGGACAGATCATATTGGCCCCATAAAAAATGAGGAAGGACATCTGGTTACAAAGGATGGGGAGATGGCGAAGGTATTAAATTAATTCTTCTTCTCAGTCTTCACAAGGGAATCGGGGGCTTCAGTAACCAAAACTGCAGTGTTTACCCTCATAACACATCACAGGAAGCATCTCCATGGTTAATAGAAGACAGAATTAAAATTAGACTTGGGAAACTTAACATTAATAAATCACTGGGACCAGATGGCTTGCACCCGAAGGAACTTAGGGAACTCAGTCAAGTAATTGCCAGACCATTGTTCCTAATTTTTACTGACATTCTATTGACTGGAATGGTACCAGCTAATTGGAGAAAAGCCAATGTAGCACCAATATTTAAAAAGGGCCCAAAATACATCCCTGGGAATTACAGACCAGTTAACCTAACATCAATAGTATGTAAACTCTTGGAGGGGCTGATAAGGGACTATATACAAGATTTTAGTAATGAGAATGGTATCATTACCAGTAATCAGCATGGATTCATGAAGAAGCGTTCTTGCCAAACCAATCTATTAACCTTCTATGAGGAGGTGAGTTGCCATCTAGATAAAGGAAGGCCCATAGACGTGGTGTATCTGGATTTTGCAAAAGCATTTGACACAGTTCCATATAAATGTTTACTGTACAAAATAAGGTCCATTGGCATGGACCATAGGGTGAGTACATGGATTGAAAACTGGCTCCCTTCAACTTATATCACAGGTGACCATTACCCAACCTGCAGATGACAGACCCAACTCCAAAAGATATCACTCTCAGTTACTCCCCCACCTGCTGACTGATATCCCTCCATGACCACCTCACACCCCCTTGCTGACAGACCTCTCCCCCCAGCTTGTCCCCACACACCCTCTCACCTGCTGACCTGTGGATGGGGGAATCACTCCCACAGTGTTATTGTGTTCTGCCAGTGGGGAGCCTTCCCTACCCACAGAATACAATGATCAGTGTTGCTAATTATAGCTGGCAGCACTGACTGTTTTGGGAAAACCTGACAGGCTGGTTGTACTCAAGTCGATTAATAGATTGACTTGTGTACAACTAGCTAGCCCATACATAGATTGACTATAGTCTCTGCTTAATTGGCTTAATTTCAATTCATGTATGGCCCACTTAACCACTACACAGTCCCTAAACATCCTTCCACAAACCTTTACATTTTTCCTTCCCAGATTCCTACATCCCCCTCACATGTACATAGTGCCCACTGTCATACCCTCCACACTCCTCTCCTATACATAGTGCCCACTGTCATACCCTCCACACTTCTCTCCTATACATAGTGTCCACTGTCATACCCTCCACATTCCTCTCCTGTACATACTGCTCACTGTCATACCCTCTACACTCCTCTCCTGTACATACAGCTCACTGTCATACCCTCCACACTCCTCTCCTGTACATACTGCTCACTGTCATACCCTCCACATTCCTCTCCTGTACATACTGCTTACTGTCATACCCTCCACACTCCTCTCCTATACATACTGCCCACGGTCATACCCTCCACACTCCTCTCCTGTGCATACTGCTCACTGTCATACCCTCCACATTCCTCTTCTATACATACTACCCACTGTCATACACTCCTCTCCTGTACAAACTGCTCACTGTCATACCCTCCACATTCCTCTCCTGTACATACAGCTTACTGTCATACCCTCCACACTCCTCTCCTGTACACACTGCCCATGGTCATACGCTCCACACTCCTCTCATGTACATACTGCCCACTGTCATACTCTCCACATTCCTCTTCTGTACATACTATCCACTGTGATACCCTCCACCTGACAGGCTGGTTGTACTCAAGTCGCTTAATAGATTGACCTGTGTACAACCAGCTAGCCCATACATAGATTGACTATAGATAGTCTCTGCCTAATTGGCTTAATTTCAATTCATGTATGGCCCACTTAACCACTACACAGTCCCTAAACATCCTTCCACAAACCGTTACATTTTTCCTTCCCAGATTCCTACATCCCCCTCACATGTACATAGTGCCCACTGTCATACCCTCCACACTCCTCTCCTATACATAGTGCCCATTGTCATACCCTTCACACTTCTCTCCTATACATAGTGTCCACTGTCATACCCTCCACACTCCTCTCCTGTACATACTGCTCACTGTCATACCCTCTACACTCCTTTCCTGTACATACAGCTCACTGTCATACCCTCCACACTCCTCTCCTCTACATTTTGCTCACTGTCATACCCTCCACATTCCTCTCCTGTACATACTCCTTACTGTCATACCCTCCACACTCCTCTCCTGTACATAGAGCTCACTGTCATACCCTCCACACTCCTCTCCTGTACATACTGCTCACTGTCATACCCTCCACATTCCTCTCCTGTACATACTGCTTACTGTCATACCCTCCACACTCCTCTCCTGTACATACTGCTCACGGTCATATCCTCCACACTCCTCACCTGTGCATACTGCCCACTGTCATACCATCCACACTCCTCACCTGTGCATACTGCTCACTGTCATACCCTCCACATTCCTCTTCTATACATACTACCCACTGTCATACACTCCTCTCCTGTACATACTGCTCACTGTCATACCCTCCACACTCCTCTCCTGTACATACTGCTTACTGTCATACCCTCCACATTTCTCTCGTTTACATACAGCTTACTGTCATACCCTCCACACTCCTCTCCTGTACACACTGCCCATGGTCATACCCTCCACACTCCTCTCCTGTACATACTGCCCGCTGTCATACTCTCCACATTCCTCTTCTGTACATACTGCCCACTGTGATATCCTCCACACTCCTCTCCATACTGCCAACTGTCATACCCTCCACACACCTCCCCTGTACATACTGCCAACTATCTTTCTCTACACACTCCTCTCCTGAACATACCAACCTCATAATACCTTCCACACTCCTCTACTGTACATACTGCCCACTGGCATACCCTCCACACTCCTCTCATGTACATAGTCCCCACTGTTATACCCTCAAAATTCCTCTCCCTCACCTGCACATACTTCCCACTTTTATACCATCCATACTCCTCCCCTATGCTTCTTACACACAAAAACAGTTCTTTAAAATGATATTGAATATCCTTAATATTACCAGCTCTAGAATGGGCACATTTTTGTTCCATCTTCGCCCTGTCTTCCTTCCGGGTTCTGTGCCTTTGGTCACTTGCCTTGGCCGGGCTGTGTTGTTGTCACTTCCATGCATGCTCATTCGCATCCTCTCTCTCTAATCCCCCTCTATCTCTCATCCTCCCTCCCTTACAACTTACCCCTCTCTCAGACCCTTTCTCTCTCTCTCATCCTCCCTCTCTCTATTTAATTTAATTTGTTATAACAAAAAATTGTTTGCTTTTTTAATTTTTTTTTAATAAAAAGCCCCACCATAATCCTCAGCACCAGGCCCATGATGTTCCTAATCCAGCCCTGCCTAAGAGCATCTGACAGAGTGCAGCAGGAACCTATGGCCTTCTGCTGCTCTCAGCAGAACAAGCGTGGTATATCCATGTGAAACGCGTCAACTATCTGTACCCTGCATTAATGACTGGCATGCAGCAATAAAGGACTTCTTTTTCAAGCATTTGATGGTCTGGTGTGCAACCAATTTCTTCTTCTTCTTTCCTGCTCTCAGAGTGTCCTGTGAAACCAGGAAGACAAGGAACGCTGGATTGGTGAGATGTGGCAGGTAATTCTTTAGGAGCGTGGGGGGGAGCATGGACATGTAGGGGGTGTTTTTCACCTTAATCAAGAGATTGCATTGCATGGTGAGTTTTTTGAAGTTACAATTTTTTTTGAAAATTAACAAATACATTTTTTTTCATAATTTTCTTTTTTTACTGTCACCAGTGCAGTACAGCGTCATCATGTGACTGGTGTGGCAACGATCAGGGATACTGACTGGTGAAAGTATGTAAATTACTTTTTATTAAATTTTTTTTAAACACTCTGTCATCAGAGTAGTTCATCATAATACCACACTGTAATACTCTGGAGGGTGATCAGGGATTTTTTCTTTTTTTTTCCCACACGATTATTGCTTTTAACAGTGACGATCACTGTTTTATAAATTTAGCTGTCATGAATGTCTTTAATTCATGACAGATTGCTTATTATTGTGATCTCTGATTGGCTACAGCTAATTACCTGGTACAGGGTGCTGTGAATGGCCCAGGTACCATGTGATAGATGTGGGACAATCATAGCATCACAATACTAAGCAAAACTGTCAAGAATAGAAGCTATTCATGACTGTTTTCTTGACATTCTAATCATGTGATCTTTCTGACCATGTGATTGCTTTGAGCGGCCACATACCGATCATCGTGATCCACCTGACTACACTTTTGCCTGGTTCTTCGGTTTCTGACATGCTTATCTGTTATTAACTCTGGCATGAATTCCAACTACACTTCTGTCTACTTGATTATACTCATATTGATCATCAGTTACCGACCCGGGCTTGCCTGACTCTGCTGATCATCTGCCTGGTGACCAGCCTCTTTGCAGCCACATGCTGTTTTCCTGCACTCCACTAATGGCTGCATGGCATTTTTCAACAGTGGATCATGCCTGCATACTGTGTGTTGAAGTGGTCACTTGTAGTGTCCCGGGGATGCCTGTGTGACAGGTAGGGATGAGCCGAACACCCCCCTGTTCGGTTCGCACCAGAACATGCGAACAGGCAAAAAATTTGTTCGAACACGCGAACACCGTTAAAGTCTATGGGACACGAACATGAATAATCAAAAGTGCTAATTTTAAAGGTTTATATGCAAGTTATTGTCATAAAAAGTGTTTGGGGACCTGGGTCCTGCCCCAGGGGACATGGATCAATGCAAAAAAAAGTTTTAAAAAAGGACGTTTTTTCGGGAGCAGTGATTTTAATAATGCTTAAAGTGAAACAATAAAAGTGTAATATTCCTTTAAATTTCGTACCTGGGGGTGTCTATAATATGCCTGTAAAGGGGCGCATGTTTCCCATGTTTAGAACAGTCTGACAGCAAAATGACATTTCAAAGGAAAAAAAGTCATTTAAAACTACTTGCGGCTATTAATGAATTGCCGGTCCAACAATACACATAAAAGTTCACTGATAAAAACAGCATGGGAATTCCCCACAGGGGAACGCCGAACCAAAATTTAAAAAAAAAGTGACGTGGGGGTCCCCCTAAATTCCATACCAGGCCCTTCAGGTCTGATATGGGTATTAAGGGGAACCCCGGCCAATTTTTTTTTTAAAAATGGCGTGAGGTCCCCCTCAAAATCTATACCAGACCCTTAAGGTCTGGTATGAATTTTAAGGGGAACACCGTGCCAAAATTTAAAAAAAAATGGCGTGGGTCCCCCAAAAATCCATACCAGACCCTTATCCGAGCACGCAACTTGGCAGGCCGCAACAAAAGAGGGGGGGCGAGAGAGCGCCCCCCCTCCTGAACCGTACCAGGCCACATGCCCTCAACATTGGGAGGGTGCTTTGGGGTAGCCCCCCAAAACACCTTGTACCCATGTTGATGGGGACAAGGGCTTCATCCCCACAACCCTTGTCCGGTTGTTGTGCCCTCCCCCTGTGTGAAGTGGTAAGGGGGTACTTACCCTACCATTTCACAAAAAAAGTGTAAAAAATATTAAAAATGACAAGAGACAGTTTTTGACAATTCCTTTATTTAAATGCTTTTTCTTTCTTCTATCTTCCTTCGGTTTCTTCCTCCATCTTCTTCTTCTTCTGGTTTTTCCTCCGGTATTCTGGTCTGGCATCTTCCTCTGCGGGGCCGGCGTCTTCTTCCCTTCTTCTCGGGCTGCTCCGCATCCACCATGATGGGAGGCTCCCGCAGTGTGACGCTTCTCCTCTTCTGATGGTTCTTAAATAACGGAATGCGGGGCCACCCGGTGACGCCGCCCCCCTCTGACGCACGGTGACTTTTCTGTCCTCCCTCTCTGACATAACGGGGAATGCCACAGGGAAATCCCCATCAAGTCCCCGTGCGTCAGAGGGGAGCGGGGTCACCAGGTGGCCCCACCTTCTGTTATTTAAGAACCGTCAGAAGAGGAGAAGCATCACACAGCGGGAGCCTCCCATCATGGTGGATGCGGAGCGGCCCGAGAAGAAGGGAAGAAGACACCGGCGCCGTGGAGGAAGATGCTGGACGAGAACACCGGAGGAAGAACCAGAAGAAGAAGAAGATGGAGGAAGAAAACGAAGGAAGATAGACGATAGAAGAAAGAAGATAGAAGAAAGAAGAAGCATTTAAATAAAGGAATTGTCAAAAACTGTCTCTTGTCATTTTTAACATTTTTGACACTTACTATTTAACACAGGGGGGAGGGCCGGGATCTGGGGTCCCCTTGTTAAAGGGGGCTTCCAGATTCCGATAAGCCCTCTGCCCGCAGACCCCCACAACCACCGGGCAAGGGTTGTGGGGATGAGGCCCTTGTCCCCATCAACATGGGGACAAGTTGTTTTGGGGGCTACCCCAAAGCACCCTCCCAATGTTGAGGGCATGTGGCCTGGTACGGTTCAGGAGGGGGGGGCGCTCTCTCGTCCCCCCCTCTTTTTCTGCGGCCTTTGCCAGGTTGCGTGCTCAGATAAGGGTCTGGTATGGATTTTTGGGGAGACCCCACGCCATTTTTTAAAAAATTTTGGTGCGGGGTTCCCCTTAATATCCATACCAGACCTGAAGGGCCTGGTATGGAATTTAGGGGGACCCCCCACATAATTTAAAAAATAAATTGGTTTGGGGTTTCCCTGTGGGGAATTCCCATGCCGTTTTTATCAATGAACTTTTATGTGTATTGTTGGACCGGCAATTCATTAATAGCCGTGAGTAGTTTTAAATTACTTTTTTTCCTTTGAAATGTCATTTTGCTGTCAGACTGTTCTAAACACGGGAAACATGCGCCCCTTTACAGGCATACTATAGACACCCCCCAGGTATGAAATTTAAAGGAATATTACACTTTTATTGTTTCACTTTAAGCATTATTAAAATCACTGCTCCTAAAAAAACGGCCATTTTTACAACTTTTTTTGCATTGATCCATGTCCCCTGGGGCAGGACCCAGGTCCCCAAACACTTTTTTTGCCAATAACTTGCATTTAAGCCTTTAAAATTAGCACTTTTGATTTCTCCCATAGACTTTTAAAGGGTGTTCTGCAGCTTTCGAATTTGCCGCGAACACCCCAAATTGTTCGCTGTTCAGCGAACTGGCGAACAGCCGATGTCTGAGTCGAACATCCCCAGTGACAGGGTTATAATGCAAAAGCATAACTGAGAGACAGTGAAGCTGTTATACTACTGTATAACCAAAAGTGGCCAAACAAATACCTTCATGCAGAATCTCCAGGTATCATTTTATTTAAATATAATTTGTTAAAGCTTATTTTAATAATAGGATATATACTTTAATAGGTCTATAGCTGAAATATGAAAATGGCTTTGTTGCATAACTGGTTAAAATAAGTTACTGAGAATCAATCAGACTAGCATAACACTTTTAGTGTTATAAAAGCCAAGGCATTTTGGCAGAGCTTGGAAGTTTGGTGGGCATGGCTACTCATTCAATCACCCAAGAAGAATGAGAATTCATAAAGAAAGCCAGCGCATTACTCAAAATACCAGTTTTGCGTGGAGTTGACCTTTTAAACATTCTATACAACCCCATGTATGCAACTAGGGATGAGCCGAACACCCCCCGGTTCGGTTCGCACCAGAACCTGCGAACAGACCGAAAATTCGCACGAACGTTAGAACCCCATTGACGTCTATGGGACTCGAACGTTCAAAATCATAAGTGCTCATTTTAAAGGCTAATTTGCATGGTATTGTCCTAAAAAGGATTTGGGGACCCGGGTCTTGCCCCAGGGGACATGTATCAATGCAAAAAAAACTTTTAAAAACGGGCGCTTTTTCGGGAGCAGTGATTTTATTGATTCTTAAAGTAAAAAAAAAAAAAGTGAAATATTCCTTTAAATGTCGTACCTGGGGGGTGTCTATAGTATGCCTGTAAAGTGGCGCGTTTCCCGTGTTTAGAACAGTCCCTGCACAAAATGTCATTTTTAAAGGAAAAAATCTCATTTAAAACTGCTTGCGGGTTTAATGTAATGTCGGGTCCTGGCAATATGGATGAAAATCAGTGAGACAAACGGCATGAGTACCCCCCAGTCCATTACCAGGCCCTTTGGGTCTTGTATGGATATTAAGGGGAACCCCGCACCCAAATTAAAATAAGGAAAGGTGTGGGGCCACCGAGCCCTATATACTCTGAACAGCAGTATACAGGCGGTGCAAACAAGACAGGGACTGTAGGTTTGTTGTTAAGTAGAATCTGTTTGTAATTTTGAACGGGTACATTTTTAACGTGTTTAGCTCCAGCCAAAAAATCTTTTTTAAGCTTTTTGGAAAACATAGGGAAGGGTTATCACCTCTGTGACATTTGTTTTGCTGTCTGTCCTCCTCTTCAGAAGATTTCACCTCACTTTTTGTCCCAATGACAAATGTTTTTTGAAAATTTGTTTTTTTTTTGAGGAACAAGGATTGGGGTAGATTTCATCTCACTTCCTGTTGTCTCCTTCCGTTTGCAAGTAGGAGTCGTTTGTAAGTTAGATGTTTGAAAGTGGGAGCCTGCCCTATATATATATATATATTTAGGCCTTAGGTGTTGTTGTGGCCACAACACTGTAAGCCCTCACAGGGCCCTGCTGTGAAATATTAGATCAAGAATTGTAATTACATGCCCCTGTTGAACAGGGGCAGAAAAATTGGGCCTTTGGTGGTGGTGCTGGTGCCACAACATTGTAAGTCCTCACTCGCTCTTGGTGGGTGCAGAAATGGGCCCTGCTGTGAAATATTAGATCAAGAATTGTAATTACATGCCCCTGTTGAACAAGGGCAGAAAAATTGGGCCTTTGGTGGTGATGCTGGTGCCACAACACTGTAAGTCCTCACAGACACTCTAGTTGGAACGCAGGAACGAGCCCTGCTGCAAAGTATTGCATCAAAAATTGTAATTACACGCCCCTGTTAAACAGGGGCTGAAAAATTGGGCCTTAGGCACTGGTGCTGGTGCCACAACACTGCAACCCCTCACAAATACTCTAGTTGGAACGCAGAAACGAGCCCTGCTGCAAAGTATTGCATCAAAAATTGTAATTACACGCCCTTGTTAAACAGAGGCTGAAAAATTGGGCCTTAGGCACTGGTGCCACAACACTGCAACCCCGCACAGATACTCTAGTTGTAACGCAGAAACGAGCCCTGTTGCAAAGTATTGCATCAAAAATTGTAATTACACGCCCCTGTTAAACAGGGGCTGAAAAATTGGGCCTTAGGCACTGGTGCCACAACACTGCAACCCCTCACAGATACTCTAGTTGGAACGCAGAAACGAGCCCTGCTGCAAAGTATTGCATCAAAAATTGTAATTACACGCCCCTGTTAAACAGGGGCTGAAAAATTGGGCCTTAGGCACTGGTGGTGGCGCCCAGAACCAAAAATGTTCTTACAAGCTATCAGCGTGATCATTGAGGAGGAAGAGGATAATTACTCAGGGATAGCCACTCAGCATCAGCATAGGCAGTCTTTGAAGGGATCTGAGATTTCAAAAAAAATTATTCGGTTACATCAGCATCAGGTGCTTGGTAGCTGGTGGTGATCCAAGACTGATTCATTTTTATGAAGGTCAGTTGATCGACCGAGTCGGTGGACAGACACACCCTGTGATCGGTTACAAAGCCTCCAGCAGCACTGAATGTGCGTTCCGAAAGAACGCTGGATGCAGGACAGGCCAGTAGCTCAATTGCATACTGTGCAAGCTCTGGCCAGTGATCCATCCTTAAGACCCAGTAACCCAGAGGATTTTCGGTGGGAAAGGTGTCCAAGTCGGATCTTGCCCCTAGGTATTCCTGCACCATGTAAAACAGACGCTGGCGATGGTTGCTGGAACCGATCATACCTTGGGGCTGCGGACCAAAAAATTGTCTGAACGCATCGGTCAGATGGCCACCTTCTCCACCGCTCCTTCTTTGACTGACCGAAGCCTCAGCAACACGTTGTCCAGAAACAGGAGTTTGTAACCTCCCAGTCTCTGGGAATGCATTGCACAGACTTTTCTGCAAGGCCTCCCAAAAATGTTTCATCCTCTGCTCCCTCTGCGATGGCAAGATAAGGTCCGCAACCTAACCCTTTTAACGTGGATCAAGGAGGGTTGCCAGCCAGTATTGGTCCTTCTCCTTGATACCAGGAATATGAGGATCCTTACGCAGGCTTTGCAGGATCAGGGAGGCCATGCAGCGTAAGTTTGCTGAGGCATTCGGTCCGGAGTCCTCTGGTTTACTAAGGACGACATGGTCCGCAGCCACCTCCTCCCAGCCACGTACAAGTCCATGTGTTTCTTGGGACTGATCCCTTAAAGACTGCTGCTGATGCTGAGTGCCAGGCTCCACCTTCATACTGACACAATCTTCCTCCTCCTCCTCCTCTTCCTGTGTGAATGGCGGGCACGCAGGAACACTGTCTGGATAAAGGGGGCCTTGAGAGCTAAGGAAGTCCTCCTCTTCCTGCCTCTGTTCTGCCTCAAGTGCCCTGTCCATTATTCCACGCACCACACTAACTTGTAGTTTTAGCTGAACACTGTGAGCAGGACGCACTGCACTAACTTGTAGCTTTAGCTGAACACTGTGCAGAGGTCTCACTACACTAACTTGTAGTTTTAGCTGAACACTGTGAGCAGGACGCACTGCACTAACTTGTAGCTTTAGATGAACACTGTGCAGAGGTCTCACTACACTAACTTGTAGTTTTAGCTGAACACTGTGAGCAGGACGCACTACACTAACTTGTAGTTTTAGCTGAACACTGTGAGCAGGACGCACCACACTAACTTGTAGTTTTAGCTGAACACTGTGAGGAGGACGCACCACACTAACTTGTAGTTTTAGCTGAACACTGTGAGGAGGACGCACCACACTAACTTGTAGCTTTAGATGAACACTGTGCAGAGGTCTCACTACACTAACTTGTAGTTTCAGCTGAACACTGTGAGCAGTACGCACTGCACTAACTTGTAGTTTTAGCTGAACACTGTGAGCAGGACGCACTGCACTAACTTGTAGCTTTAGATGAACACTGTGCAGAGGTCTCACTACACTAACTTGTAGTTTCAGCTGAACACTGTGAGCAGGACGCACTGCACTAACTTGTAGCTTTAGATGAACACTGTGCAGAGGTCTCACTACACTAACTTGTAGTTTTAGCTGAACACTGTGAGCAGGACGCACCACACTAACTTGTAGTTTTAGCTGAACACTGTGAGGAGGACGCACCACACTAACTTGTAGTTTTAGCTGAACACTGTGAGGAGGACGCACCACACTAACTTGTAGCTTTAGATGAACACTGTGCAGAGGTCTCACTACACTAACTTGTAGTTTTAGCTGAACACTGTGAGCAGTACGCACTGCACTAACTTGTAGTTTTAGCTGAACACTGTGAGCAGGACGCACTGCACTAACTTGTAGCTTTAGATGAACACTGTGCAGAGGTCTCACTACACTAACTTGTAGTTTCAGCTGAACACTGTGAGCAGGACGCACTGCACTAACTTGTAGCTTTAGATGAACACTGTGCAGAGGTCTCACTACACTAACTTGTAGTTTTAGCTGAACACTGTGAGCAGTACGCACCACACTAACTTGTAGTTTTAGCTAAAAACTGTGAGCAGGACGCACTGCACTAACTTGTAGCTTTAGATGAACACTGTGCAGAGGTCTCACTACACTAACTTGTAGTTTTAGCTGAACACTGTGAGCAGGACGCACTGCACTAACTTGTAGCTTTAGATGAACACTGTGCAGAGGTCTCACTACACTAACTTGTAGTTTTAGCTGAACACTGTGAGCAGGACGCACTGCACTAACTTGTAGCTTTAGATGAACACTGCAGAGGTCTCACTACACTAACTTGTAGTTTTAGCTGAACACTGTGAGCAGGACGCACTGCAATAACTTGTAGCTTTAGATGAACACTGTGCAGAGGTCTCACTACACTAACTTGTCGTTTTAGCTGAACACTGTGAGCAGGACGCACTGCACTAACTTGTAGCTTTAGATGAACACTGTGCAGAGGTCTCACTACACTAACTTGTAGTTTTAGCTGAACACTGTGAGCAGGACGCACTGCACTAACTTGTAGCTTTAGATGAACACTGTGCAGAGGTCTCACTACACTAACTTGTAGTTTTAGCTGAACACTGTGAGCAGGACGCACTGCACTAACTTGTAGCTTTAGATGAACACTGTGCAGAGGTCTCACTACACTAACTTGTAGTTTTAGCTGAACACTGTGAGCAGGACGCACTGCACTAACTGTAAATAGTCTAGCTGCCTGACTGTGGTACTAATAGGATCAAAAGAACACCAGCAATTTTCTTCAGGTAGCTGTAAATACTGTAACAAGACAAGCCTGCCTGTCAGTAAGAATATAACAGGAACGGATCTGGCTAAACTGAATACAGTGTATACATATATATGCAACACCTGGGATGCATATATATATACACAATACACTGTAATTGCAGCTAACTCACTGATTGTCCTGCCTAATCTAACTCAATTGAAATGACACTGTCTCTCTGTCTATCTTTCAACGCCGGAACACACACTACACAGGGCCGCCGTGCAGGCGGCCTTATATAGTGTGGGGCGTGTTCTAAACCCCTTGAGCCATAATTGGCCAAAGCCACCCTGGCTTTGACCAATTACAGCTCTCTCTACCGACGGCGCTGTGATTGGCCAAGCATGCGGGTCATAGTGCCTGCTTGGCCAATCATCAGCCAGCAATGCACTGCGATGCCGCAGTGAATTATGGGCCGTGACGCGCCACACGAATTTGGCGCGAACGGCCCATAACGTTCGGAATTCGGCGAACGACCGAACAGCCAATGTTTGAGTGGAACATGGGTTCGACTCGAACACGAAGCTCATCCCTATATGCAACTCCTCATGCTTCTGCTAAGAAAATTCACTACTTTAACAGTAGATGTCAGCAGGGTTATCTGTGAACTCATTCCAACCTGTTCAATGGTGGAGATGTTTTTATAACTTTATAGAAAAAGTAACCGTACATAGAGATTCTTATAGGTATTAGTTCATCATTCCTCTGTTTATATTAATCAGAAGAATCAAAGATCTTACTTGCTTTTATGAGTTATCCTACTTTACATATTGCTATTTTCAATAGTAAAGTGTAACTAAAGGCAAAACTTTTTTCATTTTGATCGAGTAGAAAGGTATTAGAACATCTGTCATTTTTTACTGCTGTCTGTGCCCCTGTTAGAGAGATTCACCCTCTCTATTTGTCCTTTTTTTAATGTTATCATCAAACGTGAAGTAAGAGAAAATCCAAAATTTCGGGTTGACATCAGAACACTAATAGAGGAAAAATCTTCCAATGAGGATCCTAGTTCTGGTGACACACCAGGAATTCCTCACTTTGAATGGATTTTCTCTCACTTCCTGTTGTGGCTATTGGACAGCAAGTAAAGGTAAATCTCCTCAATGGGATACAGATGGGGAAAACCTTTCCGTACTATATATCCAAAATGAAAAAAAAGTTTTGCCTTTAGTTACACTATAAACAAGGGCAGTAGGGCTTTTAATTCATTCATTCAGTTTATAATTTTATATATTTAGTGTATCTATAGTCATTATTATTTTTTCTTTCAGATAGTAGTGAGATGTTGGAACATTTGTCAAGTTTTAGTGCTGATTATGTCACCACTGGGACAATTCACCCGCTTTGTTTTGGTGATTATTGTCACTGGAGCAGAAAGTTGTCAGGACAGGCACAGGAAGATGATGGTAAATCTGCCTAGAGTTCAGCTTTAAGCACAGATTCCCATACCTCCCAACCTTTTGAGATGGGAACAAGAAACACCTATTAGCAAAAGAATGTAGGCATAGGAAACATCCCTGCCACACCCCCTTAAAGGAGAATTATACAAAAAAAATTATTAGTTAAATCCACAAGCTTGTGAAATTTACAAATGCAGCAATTTAGAAATTGGGAGAAAGGTTTAGCACTGGAAAATGCTTTTTAACCACTTCAGCCACGGAAGGATTTACCCCCTTCCTGACCAGAGCACTTTTTGCGATTCGGCACTGCGTCGCTATAACTAACAAGCGGTCGTGCGATGTTACACACAAACAAAATTATCGTCCTTTTTTCCCCACAAATACAGCTTTCATTTGGTGGTATTTGATCACCTCTGCGGTTTTTATTTTTTGGCGATATAACAAAAAAAGTGACATTTTTGAAAAAAAGGCAATATTTTTTACTTTTTGCTATCATAAATATCCCCCAAAAATATATTGCCGCAGTGACACTGAACCTACCCCGAGATGGATCATCACCTCAGTGTCACTGAACTTTCCCAATGGCTCTACAAATGTTTTTACAGGGCTGGTTTGCTGTCCCAGCACCCAACCCTCCTCTTTTTGCAGCACGGGCTTGGGACCAGCAATGGCAGAGTTAAAAAATTTCAAGCGCACTGGTAAGCAGTCTTCCAGTTTCGGAAGGGAGCACAGAGTTCCCCTGCACTTTACGTGTGCTTGCACACAACCTTCACGCGCAACCTTTGGACCAGCTCTATACCGCAATGAGCATCTTCCAAGTGTTATGGAATGGGGTCTGGACCATCTCTCTCAGAACCAACCGCGCTCAGAGAGGTCTTCATTGCCGCAGTGACACTGAACCTCCCCGAGATGGATCATCACCTCAGTGTCACTGAACTTTCCCAATGGCTCTACAAATGTTTTTACAGGGCTGGTTTGCTGTCCCAGCACCCAACCCTCCTCTTTTCGCAGCACGGGCTTGGGACCGGCCATGGCAGAGTTAAAAAAAATTCAAGCGCACTGGTAAGCAGTCTTCCAGTTTCGGAAGGGAGCACAGAGTTCCCCTGCACTTTACGTGTGCTTGCACACAACCTTCACGCGCAACCTTTGGACCAGCTCTATACCGCAATGAGCATCTTCCAAGTGTTATGGAATGGGGTCTGGACCATCGCTCTCAGAACAAACCGCGCTCACAGAGGTCTTCATTGCCGCAGTGACACTGAACCTCCCTGAGATGGATCATCACCTCAGTGTCACTAAACTTTCCCAATGGCTCTACAAATGTTTTTACAGGGCTGGTTTGCTGTCCCAGCACCCAACCCTCCTCTTTTCGCAGCACGGGCTTGGGACCGGCCATGGCAGAGTTAAAAAAAATTCAAGCGCACTGGTAAGCAGTCTTCCAGTTTCGGAAGGGAGCACAGAGTTCCCATGCACTTTACGTGTGCTTGCACACAACCTTCACGCGCAACCTTTGGACCAGCTCTATACCGCAATGAGCATCTTCCAAGTGTTATGGAATGGGGTCTGGACCATCGCTCTCAGAACACAACGCGCTCAGAGAGGTCTTCATTGCCGCAGTGACACTGAACCTCCTCGAGATGGATCATCACCTCAGTGTCACTGAACTTTCCCAATGGCTCTACAAATGTTTTTCCAGGGCTGGTTTGCTGTCCCAGCACCCAACCCTCCTCTTTTCGCAGCAAGGGCTTGGGACCGGCCATGGCAGAGTTAAAAAAAATTCAAGCGCACTGGTAAGCATTCTTCCAGTTTCGGAAGGGAGCACAGAGTTCCCCTGCACTTTACGTGTGCTTGCACACAACCTTCACGCGCAACCTTTGGACCAGCTCTATACCGCAATGAGCATCTTCCAAGTGTTATGGAATGGGGTCTGGACCATCGCTCTCAGAACCAACCGCGCTCACAGAGGTCTTCATTGCCGCAGTGACACTGAACCTCCCCGAGATGGATCATCACCTCAGTGTCACTGAACTTTCCCAATGGCTCTACAAAAGTTTTTACAGGGCTGGTTTGCTGTCCCAGCACCCAACCCTCCTCTTTTCGCAGCACGGGCTTGGGACCGGCCATGGCAGAGTTAAAAAAAAATTCAAGCGCACTGGTAAGCAGTCTTCAAGTTTCGGAAGGGAGCACAGAGTTCCCCTGCACTTTATGTGTGCTTGCACACAACCTTCACGCGCAACCTTTGGACCAGCTCTATACCGCAATGAGCATCTTCCAAGTGTTATGGAATGGGGTCTGGACCATCGCTCTCAGAACTAACCGCGCTCAGAGAGGTCTTCATTGCCGCAGTGACACTGAACCTCCCCGAGATGGATCATCACCCCAGTGTCACTGAACTTTCCCAATGGCTCTACAAATGTTTTTACAGGGCTGGTTTGCTGTCCCAGTACCCAACCCTCCTTTTTTCGCAGCACGGGCTTGGGACCGGCCATGGCAGAGTTAAAAAAAATTTAAGCGCACTGGTAAGCAGTCTTCCAGTTTCGGAAGGGAGCACAGAGTTCCCCTGCACTTTACGTGTGCTTGCACACAACCTTCACGCGCAACCTTTGGACCAGCTCTATACCGCAATGAGCATCTTCCAAGTGTTATGGAATGGGATCTGGACCATAGCTCTCAGAACCAACCGCGCTCACAGAGGTCTTCATTGCCGCAGTGACACTGAACCTCCCCGAAATGGATCATCACCTCAGTGTCACTGAACTTTCCCAATGGCTCTACAAATGTTTTTACAGGGCTGGTTTGCTGTCCCAGCACCCAACCCTCCTCTTTTCGCAGCACAAGCTTGGGACCGGCCATGGCAGAGTTAAAAAAAATTCAAGCGCACTGGTAAGCAGTCTTCCAGTTTCGGAATGGAGCACAGAGTTCCCCTGCACTTTACGTGTGCTTGCACACAACCTTCACGCGCAACCTTTGGACCAGCTCTATACCGCAATGAGCATCTTCCAAGTGTTATGGAATGGGGTCTGGACCATCGCTCTCAGAACAAACCGCGCTCACAGAGGTCTTCATTGCCGCAGTGACACTGAACCTCCCCGAGATGGATCATCACCTCAGTGTCACTGAACTTTCCCAATGGCTCTACAAATGTTTTTACAGGGCTGGTTTGCTGTCCCAGCACCCAACCCTCCTCTTTTCGCAGCACGGGCTTGGGACCGGCCATGGCAGAGTTAAAAAAAATTCAAGAGCACTGGTAAGCAGTCTTCCAGTTTCGGAAGGGAGCACAGAGTTCCCCTGCACGTTACGTGTGCTTGCACACAACCTTCACGCGCAACCTTTGGACCAGCTCTATACCGCAATGAGCATCTTCCAAGTGTTATGGAATGGGGTCTGGACCATCGCTCTCAAAACCAACTGCGCTCAGAGAGGTCTTCATTGCCGCAGTGACACTGAACCTCCCCGAGATGGATCATCACCTCAGTGTCACTGAACTTTCCCAATGGCTCTACAAAAGTTTTTACAGGGCTGGTTTGCTGTCCCAGCACCCAACCCTCCTCTTTTCGCAGCACGGGCTTGGGACCGGCCATGGCAGAGTTAAAAAAAATTCAAGAGCACTGGTAAGCAGTCTTCCAGTTTCGGAAGGGAGCACAGAGTTCCCCTGCACTTTACGTGTGCTTGCACACAACCTTCACGCGCAACCTTTGGACCAGCTCTATACCGCAATGAGCATCTTCCAAGTGTTATGGAATGGGGTCTGGACCATCGCTCTCAAAACCAACTGCGCTCAGAGAGGTCTTCATTGCCGCAGTGACACTGAACCTCCCCGAGATGGATCATCACCTCAGTGTCACTGAACTTTCCCAATGGCTCTACAAAAGTTTTTACAGGGCTGGTTTGCTGTCCCAGCACCCAACCCTCCTCTTTTCGCAGCACGGGCTTGGGACCGGCCATGGCAGAGTTAAAAAAAAATTCAAGCGCACTGGTAAGCAGTCTTCCAGTTTCGGAAGGGAGCACAGAGTTCCCCTGCACTTTATGTGTGCTTGCACACAACCTTCACGCGCAACCTTTGGACCAGCTCTATACCGCAATGAGCATCTTCCAAGTGTTATGGAATGGGGTCTGGACCATCGCTCTCAGAACTAACCACGCTCAGAGAGGTCTTCATTGCCGCAGTGACACTGAACCTCCCCGAGATGGATCATCACCCCAGTGTCACTGAACTTTCCCAATGGCTCTACAAATGTTTTTACAGGGCTGGTTTGCTGTCCCAGTACCCAACCCTCCTTTTTTCACAGCACGGGCTTGGGACCGGCCATGGCAGAGTTAAAAAAAATTCAAGCGCACTGGTAAGCAGTCTTCCAGTTTCGGAAGGGAGCACAGAGTTCCCCTGCACTTTACGTGTGCTTGCACACAACCTTCACGCGCAACCTTTGGACCAGCTCTATACCGCAATGAGCATCTTCCAAGTGTTATGGAATGGGGTCTGGACCATAGCTCTCAGAACCAACCGCGCTCACAGAGGTCTTCATTGCCGCAGTGACACTGAACCTCCCCGAGATGGATCATCACCTCAGTGTCACTGAACTTTCCCAATGGCTCTACAAATGTTTTTACAGGGCTGGTTTGCTGTCCCAGCACCCAACCCTCCTCTTTTCGCAGCACGGGCTTGGGACCGGCCATGGCAGAGTTAAAAAAAATTCAAGCGCACTGGTAAGCAGTCTTCCAGTTTCGGAAGGGAGCACAGAGTTCCCCTGCACTTTACGTGTGCTTGCACACAACCTTCACGCGCAACCTTTGGACCAGCTCTATACCGCAATGAGCATCTTCCAAGTGTTATGGAATGGGGTCTGGACCATCGCTCTCAGAACAAACCGCGCTCACAGAGGTCTTCATTGCTGCAGTGACACTGAACCTCCCCGAGATGGATCATCACCTCAGTGTCACTGAACTTTCCCAATGGCTCTACAAATGTTTTTACAGGGCTGGTTTGCTGTCCCAGCACCCAACCCTCCTCTTTTCGCAGCACGGGCTTGGTACCGGTCATGGCAGAGTTAAAAAAAATTCAAGAGCACTGGTAAGCAGTCTTCCAGTTTCGGAAGGGAGCACAGAGTTCCCCTGCACTTTACGTCTGCTTGCACACAACCTTCACGCGCAACCTTTGGACCAGCTCTATACCGCAATGAGCATCTTCCAAGTGTTATGGAATGGGGTCTGGACCATCGCTCTCAAAACCAACTGCGCTCAGAGAGGTCTTCATTGCCGCAGTGACACTGAACCTCCCCGAGATGGATCATCACCTCAGTGTCACTGAACTTTCCCAATGGCTCTACAAAAGTTTTTACAGGGCTGGTTTGCTGTCCCAGCACCCAACCCTCCTCTTTTCGCAGCACGGGCTTGGGACCGGCCATGGCAGAGTTAAAAAAAATTCAAGCGCACTGGTAAGCAGTCTTCCAGTTTCGGAAGGGAGCACAGAGTTCCCCTGCACTTTACGTGTTCTTGCACACAACCTTCACGCGCAACCTTTGGACCAGCTCTATACCGCAATGAGCATCTTCCAAGTGTTATGGAATGGGGTCTGGACCATCGCTCTCAGAACCAACCGCGCTCAGAGAGGTCTTCATTGCCGCAGTGACACTGAACCTCCCCGAGATGGATCATCACCTCGGTGTCACTGAACTTTCCCAATGGCTCTACAAATGTTTTTACAGGGCTGGTTTGCTGTCCCAGCACCCAACCCTCCTCTTTTCGCAGCACGGGCTTGGGACCGGCCATGGCAGAGTTAAAAAAAATTCAAGCGCACTGGTAAGCAGTCTTTCAGTTTCGGAAGGGAGCACAGAGTTCCCCTGCACTTTACGTGTGCTTGCACACAACCTTCACGCGCAACCTTTGGACCAGCTCTATACCGCAATGAGCATCTTCCAAGTGTTATGGAATGGGGTCTGGACCATCGCTCTCAGAACCAACCGCGCTCAGAGAGGTCTTCATTGCCGCAGTGACACTGAACCTCCCCGAGATGGATCATCACCTCGGTGTCACTGAACTTTCCCAATGGCTCTACAAATGTTTTTACAGGGCTGGTTTGCTGTCCCAGCACCCAACCCTCCTCTTTTCACAGCACGGGCTTGGGACCAGCCATGGCAGAGTTAAAAAAAATTCAAGAGCACTGGTAAGCAGTCTTCCAGTTTTGGAAGGGAGCACAGAGTTCCCCTGCACTTTACGTGTGCTTGCACACAACCTTCACGCGCAACCTTTGGACCAGCTCTATACCGCAATGAGCATCTTCCAAGTGTTATGGAATGGGGTCTGGACCATCGCTCTCAGAACCAACCGCGCTCAGAGAGGTCTTCATTGCCGCAGTGACACTGAACCTCCCCGAGATGGATCATCACCTCAGTGTCACTGAACTTTCCCAATGGCTCTACAAAAGTTTTTACAGGGCTGGTTTGCTGTCCCAGCACCCAACCCTCCTCTTTTCGCAGCACGGGCTTGGGACCGGCCATGGCAGAATTAAAAAAAATTCAAGAGCACTGGCAAGCAGTCTTCCAGTTTCGGAAGGGAGCACAGAGTTCCCCTGCACTTTACGTGTGCTTGCACACAACCTTCACGCGCAACCTTTGGACCAGCTCTATACCGCAATGAGCATCTTCCAGGTGTTATGGAATGGGGTCTGGACCATCGCTCTCAAAACCAACTGCGCTCAGAGAGGTCTTCATTGCCGCAGTGACACTGAACCTCCCCGAGATGGATCATCACCCCAGTGTCACTGAACTTTCCCAATGGCTCTACAAATGTTTTTACAGGGCTGGTTTGCTGTCCCAGTACCCAACCCTCCTTTTTTCGCAGCACGGGCTTGGGACCGGCCATGGCAGAGTTAAAAAAAATTCAAGCGCACTGGTAAGCAGTCTTCCAGTTTCGGAAGGGAGCACAGAGTTCCCCTGCACTTTACGTGTGCTTGCACACAACCTTCACGCGCAACCTTTGGACCAGCTCTATACCGCAATGAGCATCTTCCAAGTGTTATGGAATGGGGTCTGGACCATAGCTCTCAGAACCAACCGCGCTCACAGAGGTCTTCATTGCCGCAGTGACACTGAACCTCCCCGAGATGGATCATCACCTCAGTGTCACTGAACTTTCCCAATGGCTCTACAAATGTTTTTACAGGGCTGGTTTGCTGTCCCAGCACCCAACCCTCCTCTTTTCGCAGCACGGGCTTGGGACCGGCCATGGCAGAGTTAAAAAAAATTCAAGCGCACTGGTAAGCAGTCTTCCAGTTTCGGAAGGGAGCACAGAGTTCCCCTGCACTTTACGTGTGCTTGCACACAACCTTCACGCGCAACCTTTGGACCAGCTCTATACCGCAATGAGCATCTTCCAAGTGTTATGGAATGGGGTCTGGACCATCGCTCTCAGAACAAACCGCGCTCACAGAGGTCTTCATTGCTGCAGTGACACTGAACCTCCCCAAGATGGATCATCACCTCAGTGTCACTGAACTTTCCCAATGGCTCTACAAATGTTTTTACAGGGCTGGTTTGCTGTCCCAGCACCCAACCCTCCTCTTTTCGCAGCACGGGTTTGGGACCGGCCATGGCAGAGTTAAAAAAAATTCAAGAGCACTGGTAAGCAGTCTTCCAGTTTCGGAAGGGAGCACAGAGTTCCCCTGCACTTTACGTGTGCTTGCACACAACCTTCACGCGCAACCTTTGGACCAGCTCTATACCGCAATGAGCATCTTCCAAGTGTTATGGAATGGGGTCTGGACCATCGCTCTCAAAACCAACTGCGCTCAGAGAGGTCTTCATTGCCGCAGTGACACTGAACCTCCCCGAGATGGATCATCACCTCAGTGTCACTGAACTTTCCCAATGGCTCTACAAAAGTTTTTACAGGGCTGGTTTGCTGTCCCAGCACCCAACCCTCCTCTTTTCGCAGCACGGGCTTGGGACCGGCCATGGCAGAGTTAAAAAAAATTCAAGAGCACTGGTAAGCAGTCTTCCAGTTTCGGAAGGGAGCACAGAGTTCCCCTGCACTTTACGTGTGCTTGCACACAACCTTCACGCGCAACCTTTGGACCAGCTCTATACCGCAATGAGCATCTTCCAAGTGTTATGGAATGGGATCTGGACCATCGCTCTCAAAACCAACTGCGCTCAGAGAGGTCTTCATTGCCGCAGTGACACTGAACCTCCCCGAGATGGATCATCACCTCAGTGTCACTGAACTTTCCCAATGGCTCTACAAAAGTTTTTACAGGGCTGGTTTGCTGTCCCAGCACCCAACCCTCCTCTTTTCGCAGCACGGGCTTGGGACCGGCCATGGCAGAGTTAAAAAAAAATTCAAGCGCACTGGTAAGCAGTCTTCCAGTTTCGGAAGGGAGCACAGAGTTCCCCTGCACTTTATGTGTGCTTGCACACAACCTTCACGCGCAACCTTTGGACCAGCTCTATACCGCAATGAGCATCTTCCAAGTGTTATGGAATGGTGTCTGGACCATCGCTCTCAGAACCAACCGCGCTCAGAGAGGTCTTCATTGCCGCAGTGACACTGAACCTCCCCGAGATGGATCATCACCCCTGTGTCACTGAACTTTCCCAATGGCTCTACAAATGTTTTTACAGGGCTGGTTTGCTGTCCCAGTACCCAACCCTCCTTTTTTCGCAGCACGGGCTTGGGACCGGCCATGGCAGAGTTAAAAAAAATTTAAGCGCACTGGTAAGCAGTCTTCCAGTTTCGGAAGGGAGCACAGAGTTCCCCTGCACTTTACGTGTGCTTGCACACAACCTTCACGCGCAACCTTTGGACCAGCTCTATACCGCAATGAGCATCTTCCAAGTGTTATGGAATGGGGTCTGGACCATCGCTCTCAAAACGAACTGCGCTCAGAGAGGTCTTCATTGCCGCAGTGACACTGAACCTCCCCGAGATGGATCATCACCTCAGTGTCACTGAACTTTCCCAATGGCTCTACAAATTTTTTTATAGGGCTGGTTTGCTGTCCCAGCACCCAACCCTCCTCTTTTCGCAGCACGGGCTTGGGACCGGCCATGGCAGAGTTAAAAAAAATTCAAGCGCACTGGTAAGCAGTCTTCCAGTTTCGGAAGGGAGCACAGAGTTCCCCTGCACTTTACGTGTGCTTGCACACAACCTTCACGCGCAACCTTTGGACCAGCTCTATACCGCAATGAGCATCTTCCAAGTGTTATGGAATGGGGTCTGGACCATCGCTCTCAAAACCAACTGCGCTCAGAGAGGTCTTCATTGCCGCAGTGACACTGAACCTCCCCGAGATGGATCATCACCTCAGTGTCACTGAACTTTCCCAATGGCTCTACAAAAGTTTTTACAGGGCTGGTTTGCTGTCCCAGCACCCAACCCTCCTCTTTTCGCAGCACGGGCTTGGGACCGGCCATGGCAGAGTTAAAAAAAATTCAAGCGCACTGGTAAGCAGTCTTCCAGTTTCGGAAGGGAGCACAGAGTTCCCCTGCACTTTACGTGTGCTTGCACACAACCTTCACGCGCAACCTTTGGACCAGCTCTATACCGCAATGAGCATCTTCCAAGTGTTATGGAATGGGGTCTGGACCATCGCTCTCAGAACCAACCGCGCTCACAGAGGTCTTCATTGCCGCAGTGACACTGAACCTCCCCGAGATGGATCATCACCTCAGTGTCACTGAACTTTCCCAATGGCTCTACAAATTTTTTTATAGGGCTGGTTTGCTGTCCCAGCACCCAACCCTCCTCTTTTCGCAGCACGGGCTTGGGACCGGCCATGGCAGAGTTAAAAAAATTCAAGCGCACTGGTAAGCAGTCTTCCAGTTTCGGAAGGGAGCACAGAGTTCCCCTGCACTTTACGTGTGCTTGCACACAACCTTCACGCGCAACCTTTGGACCAGCTCTATACCGCAATGAGCATCTTCCAAGTGTTATGGAATGGGGTCTGGACCATAGCTCTCAGAACCAACCGCGCTCACAGAGGTCTTCATTGCCGCAGTGACACTGAACCTCCCCGAGATGGATCATCACCTCAGTGTCACTGAACTTTCCCAATGGCTCTACAAATGTTTTTACAGGGCTGGTTTGCTGTCCCAGCACCCAACCCTCCTCTTTTCGCAGCACGGGCTTGGGACCGGCCATGGCAGAGTTAAAAAAAATTCAAGCGCACTGGTAAGCAGTCTTCCAGTTTCGGAAGGGAGCACAGAGTTCCCCTGCACTTTACGTGTGCTTGCACACAACCTTCACGCGCAACCTTTGGACCAGCTCTATACCGCAATGAGCATCTTCCAAGTGTTATGGAATGGGGTCTGGACCATCGCTCTCAGAACCAACCGCGCTCAGAGAGGTCTTCATTGCCGCAGTGACACTGAACCTCCCCGAGATGGATCATCACCCCAGTGTCACTGAACTTTCCCAATGGCTCTACAAATGTTTTTACAGGGCTGGTTTGCTGTCCCAGTACCCAACCCTCCTCTTTTCGCAGCACGGGCTTGGGACCGGCCATGGCAGAGTTAAAAAAAATTCAAGCGCACTGGTAAGCAGTCTTCCAGTTTCGGAAGGGAGCACAGAGTTCCCCTGCACTTTACGTGTGCTTGCACACAACCTTCACGCGCAACCTTTGGACCAGCTCTATACCGCAATGAGCATCTTCCAAGTGTTATGGAATGGGGTCTGGACCATCGCTCTCAGAACCAACCACGCTCACAGAGGTCTTCATTGCCGCAGTGACACTGAACCTCCCCGAGATGGATCATCACCTCAGTGTCACTGAACTTTCCCAATGGCTCTACAAATTTTTTTATAGGGCTGGTTTGCTGTCCCAGCACCCAACCCTCCTCTTTTCGCAGCACGGGCTTGGGACCGGCCATGGCAGAGTTAAAAAAAATTCAAGCGCACTGGTAAGCAGTCTTCCAGTTTCGGAAGGGAGCACAGAGTTCCCCTGCACTTTACGTGTGCTTGCACACAACCTTCACGCGCAACCTTTGGACCAGCTCTATACCGCAATGAGCATCTTCCAAGTGTTATGGAATGGGGTCTGGACCATCGCTCTCAAAACCAACTGCGCTCAGAGAGGTCTTCATTGCCGCAGTGACACTGAACCTCTCCAAGATGGATCATCACCTCAGTGTCACTGAACTTTCCCAATGGCTCTACAAAAGTTTTTACAGGTCTGGTTTGCTGTCCCAGCACCCAACCCTCCTCTTTTCGCAGCACGGGCTTGGGACCGGCCATGGCAGAGTTAAAAAAAATTCAAGCGCACTGGTAAGCAGTCTTCCAGTTTCGGAAGGGAGCACAGAGTTCCCCTGCACTTTACGTGTGCTTGCACACAACCTTCACGCGCAACCTTTGGACCAGCTCTCTACCGCAATGAGCATCTTCCAAGTGTTATGGAATGGGGTCTGGACCATCGCTCTCAGAACCAACCGCGCTCACAGAGGTCTTCATTGCCGCAGTGACACTGAACCTCCCCGAGATGGATCATCACTCCAGTGTCACTGAACTTTCCCAATGGCTCTACAAATGTTTTTACAGGGCTGGTTTGCTGTCCCAGTACCCAACCCTCCTCTTTTCGCAGCACGGGCTTGGGACCGGCCATGGCAGAGTTAAAAAAAATTCAAGCGCACTGGTAAGCAGTCTTCCAGTTTCGGAAGGGAGCACAGAGTTCCCCTGCACTTTACGTGTGCTTGCACACAACCTTCACGCGCAACCTTTGGACCAGCTCTATACCGCAATGAGCATCTTCCAAGTGTTATGGAATGGGGTCTGGACCATCGCTCTCAGAACCAACCGCGCTCACAGAGGTCTTCATTGCCGCAGTGACACTGAACCTCCCCGAGATGGATCATCACCTCAGTGTCACTGAACTTTCCCAATGGCTCTACAAATTTTTTTATAGGGCTGGTTTGCTGTCCCAGCACCCAACCCTCCTCTTTTCGCAGCACGGGCTTGGGACCGGCCATGGCAGAGTTAAAAAAAATTCAAGCGCACTGGTAAGCAGTCTTCCAGTTTCGGAAGGGAGCACAGAGTTCCACTGCACTTTACGTGTGCTTGCACACAACCTTCACGCGCAACCTTTGGACCAGCTCTATACGGCAATGAGCATCTTCCAAGTGTTATGGAATGGGGTCTGGACCATCGCTCTCAGAACCAACCGCGCTCAGAGAGGTCTTCATTGCCGCAGTGACACTGAACCTCCCCGAGATGGATCATCACCTCAGTGTCACTGAACTTTCCCAATGGCTCTACAAATGTTTTTACAGGGCTGGTTTGCTGTCCCAGCACCCAACCCTCCTCTTTTCGCAGCACGGGCTTGGGACCGGCCATGGCAGAGTTAAAAAAAATTCAAGCGCACTGGTAAGCAGTCTTCCAGTTTCGGAAGGGAGCACAGAGTTCCCCTGCACTTTACGTGTGCTTGCACACAACCTTCACGCGCAACCTTTGGACCAGCTCTATACCGCAATGAGCATCTTCCAAGTGTTATGGAATGGGGTCTGGACCATAGCTCTCAGAACCAACCGCGCTCACAGAGGTCTTCATTGCCGCAGTGACACTGAACCTCCCCGAGATGGATCATCACCTCAGTGTCACTGAACTTTCCCAATGGCTCTACAAATGTTTTTACAGGGCTGGTTTGCTGTCCCAGCACCCAACCCTCCTCTTTTCGCAGCACGGGCTTGGGACCGGCCATGGCAGAGTTAAAAAAAATTCAAGCGCACTGGTAAGCAGTCTTCCAGTTTCGGAAGGGAGCACAGAGTTCCCCTGCACTTTACGTGTGCTTGCACACAACCTTCACGCGCAACCTTTGGACCAGCTCTATACCGCAATGAGCATCTTCCAAGTGTTATGGAATGGGGTCTGGACCATCGCTCTCAGAACCAACCGCGCTCACAGAGGTCTTCATTGCCGCAGTGACACTGAACCTCCCCGAGATGGATCATCACCTCAGTGTCACTGAACTTTCCCAATGGCTCTACAAATGTTTTTACAGGGCTGGTTTGCTGTCCCAGCACCCAACCCTCCTCTTTTCGCAGCACGGGCTTGGGACCGGCCATGGCAGAGTTAAAAAAAATTCAAGCGCACTGGTAAGCAGTCTTCCAGTTTCGGAAGGGAGCACAGAGTTCCCCTGCACTTTACGTGTGCTTGCACACAACCTTCACGCGCAACCTTTGGACCAGCTCTATACCGCAATGAGCATCTTCCAAGTGTTATGGAATGGGGTCTGGACCATCGCTCTCAGAACCAACCGCGCTCACAGAGGTCTTCATTGCCGCAGTGACACTGAACCTTCCCGAGATGGATCATCACCTCAGTGTCACTGAACTTTCCCAATGGCTCTACAAATGTTTTTACAGGGCTGGTTTGCTGTCCCAGCACCCAACCCTCCTCTTTTCGCAGCACGGGCTTGGGACCGGCCATGGCAGAGTTAAAAAATATTCAAGAGCACTGGTAAGCAGTCTTCCAGTTTCGGAAGGGAGCACAGAGTTCCCCTGCACTTTACGTGTGCTTGCACACAACCTTCACGCGCAACCTTTGGACCAGCTCTATACCGCAATGAGCATCTTCCAAGTGTTATGGAATGGGGTCTGGACCATAGCTCTCAGAACCAACCGCGCTCACAGAGGTCTTCATTGCCGCAGTGACACTGAACCTCCCCGAGATGGATCATCACCTCAGTGTCACTGAACTTTCCCAATGGCTCTACAAATGTTTTTACAGGGCTGGTTTGCTGTCCCAGCACCCAACCCTCCTCTTTTCGCAGCACGGGCTTGGGACCGGCCATGGCAGAGTTAAAAAAAATTCAAGCGCACTGGTAAGCAGTCTTCCAGTTTCGGAAGGGAGCACAGAGTTCCCCTGCACTTTACGTGTGCTTGCACACAACCTTCACGCGCAACCTTTGGACCAGCTCTATACCGCAATGAGCATCTTCCAAGTGTTATGGAATGGGGTCTGGACCATCGCTCTCAAAACCAACTGCGCTCAGAGAGGTCTTCATTGCCGCAGTGACACTGAACCTCCCCGAGATGGATCATCACCTCAGTGTCACTGAACTTTCCCAATGGCTCTACAAATTTTTTTATAGGGCTGGTTTGCTGTCCCAGCACCCAACCCTCCTCTTTTCGCAGCACGGGCTTGGGACCGGCCATGGCAGAGTTAAAAAAAATTCAAGCGCACTGGTAAGCAGTCTTCCAGTTTCGGAAGGGAGCACAGAGTTCCCCTGCACTTTACGTGTGCTTGCACACAACCTTCACGCGCAACCTTTGGACCAGCTCTATACCGCAATGAGCATCTTCCAAGTGTTATGGAATGGGGTCTGGACCATCGCTCTCAAAACCAACTGCGCTCAGAGAGGTCTACATTGCCGCAGTGACACTGAACCTCCCCGAGATGGATCATCACCTCAGTGTCACTGAACTTTCCCAATGGCTCTACAAAAGTTTTTACAGGGCTGGTTTGCTGTCCCAGCACCCAACCCTCCTCTTTTCGCAGCACGGGCTTGGGACCGGCCATGGCAGAGTTAAAAAAAATTCAAGCGCACTGGTAAGCAGTCTTCCAGTTTCAGAAGGGAGCACAGAGTTCCCCTGCACTTTACGTGTGCTTGCACACAACCTTCACGCGCAACCTTTGGACCAGCTCTATACCGCAATGAGCATCTTCCAAGTGTTATGGAATGGGGTCTGGACCATCGCTCTCAGAACCAACCGCGCTCACAGAGGTCTTCATTGCCGCAGTGACACTGAACCTCCCCGAGATGGATCATCACCTCAGTGTCACTGAACTTTCCCAATGGCTCTACAAATTTTTTTATAGGGCTGGTTTGCTGTCCCAGCACCCAACCCTCCTCTTTTCGCAGCACGGGCTTGGGACCGGCCATGGCAGAGTTAAAAAAAATTCAAGCGCACTGGTAAGCAGTCTTCCAGTTTCGGAAGGGAGCACAGAGTTCCCCTGCACTTTACGTGTGCTTGCACACAACCTTCACGCGCAACCTTTGGACCAGCTCTATACCGCAATGAGCATCTTCCAAGTGTTATGGAATGGGGTCTGGACCATAGCTCTCAGAACCAACCGCGCTCACAGAGGTCTTCATTGCCGCAGTGACACTGAACCTCCCCGAGATGGATCATCACCTCAGTGTCACTGAACTTTCCCAATGGCTCTACAAATGTTTTTACAGGGCTGGTTTGCTGTCCCAGCACCCAACCCTCCTCTTTTCGCAGCACGGGCTTGGGACCGGCCATGGCAGAGTTAAAAAAAATTCAAGCGCACTGGTAAGCAGTCTTCCAGTTTCGGAAGGGAGCACAGAGTTCCCCTGCACTTTACGTGTGCTTGCACACAACCTTCACGCGCAACCTTTGGACCAGCTCTATACCGCAATGAGCATCTTCCAAGTGTTATGGAATGGGGTCTGGACCATCGCCCTCAGAACCAACCGCGCTCAGAGAGGTCTTCATTGCCGCAGTGACACTGAACCTCCCCGAGATGGATCATCACCCCAGTGTCACTGAACTTTCCCAATGGCTCTACAAATGTTTTTACAGGGCTGGTTTGCTGTCCCAGTACCCAACCCTCCTCTTTTCGCAGCACGGGCTTGGGACCGGCCATGGCAGAGTTAAAAAAAATTCAAGCGCACTGGTAAGCAGTCTTCCAGTTTCGGAAGGGAGCACAGAGTTCCCCTGCACTTTACGTGTGCTTGCACACAACCTTCACGCGCAACCTTTGGACCAGCTCTATACCGCAATGAGCATCTTCCAAGTGTTATGGAATGGGGTCTGGACCATCGCTCTCAGAACCAACCACGCTCACAGAGGTCTTCATTGCCGCAGTGACACTGAACCTCCCCGAGATGGATCATCACCTCAGTGTCACTGAACTTTCCCAATGGCTCTACAAATTTTTTTATAGGGCTGGTTTGCTGTCCCAGCACCCAACCCTCCTCTTTTAGCAGCACGGGCTTGGGACCGGCCATGGCAGAGTTAAAAAAATTCAAGCGCACTGGTAAGCAGTCTTCCAGTTTCGGAAGGGAGCACAGAGTTCCCCTGCACTTTACGTGTGCTTGCACACAACCTTCACGCGCAACCTTTGGACCAGCTCTATACCGCAATGAGCATCTTCCAAGTGTCATGGAATGGGGTCTGGACCATCGCTCTCAAAACCAACTGCGCTCAGAGAGGTCTTCATTGCCGCAGTGACACTGAACCTCTCCGAGATGGATCATCACCTCAGTGTCACTGAACTTTCCCAATGGCTCTACAAAAGTTTTTACAGGGCTGGTTTGCTGTCCCAGCACCCAACCCTCCTCTTTTCGCAGCACGGGCTTGGGACCGGCCATGGCAGAGTTAAAAAAAATTCAAGCGCACTGGTAAGCAGTCTTCCAGTTTCGGAAGGGAGCACAGAGTTCCCCTGCACTTTACGTGTGCTTGCACACAACCTTCACGCGCAACCTTTGGACCAGCTCTATACCGCAATGAGCATCTTCCAAGTGTTATGGAATGGGGTCTGGACCATCGCTCTCAGAACCAACCGCGCTCACAGAGGTCTTCATTGCCGCAGTGACACTGAACCTCCCCGAGATGGATCATCACTCCAGTGTCACTGAACTTTCCCAATGGCTCTACAAATGTTTTTACAGGGCTGGTTTGCTGTCCCAGTACCCAACCCTCCTCTTTTCGCAGCACGGGCTTGGGACCGGCCATGGCAGAGTTAAAAAAAATTCAAGCGCACTGGTAAGCAGTCTTCCAGTTTCGGAAGGGAGCACAGAGTTCCCCTGCACTTTACGTGTGCTTGCACACAACCTTCACGCGCAACCTTTGGACCAGCTCTATACCGCAATGAGCATCTTCCAAGTGTTATGGAATGGGGTCTGGACCATAGCTCTCAGAACCAACCGCGCTCACAGAGGTCTTCATTGCCGCAGTGACACTGAACCTCCCCGAGATGGATCATCACCTCAGTGTCACTGAACTTTCCCAATGGCTCTACAAATGTTTTTACAGGGCTGGTTTGCTGTCCCAGCACCCAACCCTCCTCTTTTCGCAGCACGGGCTTGGGACCGGCCATGGCATAGTTAAAAAAAATTCAAGCGCACTGGTAAGCAGTCTTCCAGTTTCGGAAGGGAGCACAGAGTTCCCCTGCACTTTACGTGTGCTTGCACACAACCTTCACGCGCAACCTTTGGACCAGCTCTATACCGCAATGAGCATCTTCCAAGTGTTATGGAATGGGGTCTGGACCATCGCTCTCAGAACCAACCGCGCTCAGAGAGGTCTTCATTGCCGCAGTGACACTGAACCTCCCCGAGATGGATCATCACCCCAGTGTCACTGAACTTTCCCAATGGCTCTACAAATGTTTTTACAGGGCTGGTTTGCTGTCCCAGCACCCAACCCTCCTCTTTTCGCAGCACGGGCTTGGGACCGGCCATGGCAGAGTTACAAAAAATTCAAGCGCACTGGTAAGCAGTCTTCCAGTTTCGGAAGGGAGCACAGAGTTCCCCTGCACTTTACGTGTGCTTGCACACAACCTTCACGCGCAACCTTTGGACCAGCTCTATACCGCAATGAGCATCTTCCAAGTGTTATGGAATGGGATCTGGACCATCGCTCTCAGAACCAACCGCGCTCACAGAGGTCTTCATTGCCGCAGTGACACTGAACCTCCCCGAGATGGATCATCACCTCAGTGTCACTGAACTTTCCCAATGGCTCTACAAATTTTTTTATAGGGCTGGTTTGCTGTCCCAGCACCCAACCCTCCTCTTTTCGCAGCACGGGCTTGGGACCGGCCATGGCAGAGTTAAAAAAAATTCAAGCGCACTGGTAAGCAGTCTTCCAGTTTCGGAAGGGAGCACAGAGTTCCCCTGCACTTTACGTGTGCTTGCACACAACCTTCACGCGCAACCTTTGGACCAGCTCTATACCGCAATGAGCATCTTCCAAGTGTTATGGAATGGGGTCTGGACCATCGCTCTCAGAACCAACCGCGCTCAGAGAGGTCTTCATTGCCGCAGTGACACTGAACCTCCCCGAGATGGATCATCACCTCAGTGTCACTGAACTTTCCCAATGGCTCTACAAATGTTTTTACAGGGCTGGTTTGCTGTCCCAGCACCCAACCCTCCTCTTTTCGCAGCACGGGCTTGGGACCGGCCATGGCAGAGTTAAAAAAAATTCAAGCGCACTGGTAAGCAGTCTTCCAGTTTCGGAAGGGAGCACAGAGTTCCCCTGCACTTTACGTGTGCTTGCACACAACCTTCACGCGCAACCTTTGGACCAGCTCTATACCGCAATGAGCATCTTCCAAGTGTTATGGAATGGGGTCTGGACCATAGCTCTCAGAACCAACCGCGCTCACAGAGGTCTTCATTGCCGCAGTGACACTGAACCTCCCCGAGATGGATCATCACCTCAGTGTCACTGAACTTTCCCAATGGCTCTACAAATGTTTTTACAGGGCTGGTTTGCTGTCCCAGCACCCAACCCTCCTCTTTTCGCAGCACGGGCTTGGGACCGGCCATGGCAGAGTTAAAAAAAATTCAAGCGCACTGGTAAGCAGTCTTCCAGTTTCGGAAGGGAGCACAGAGTTCCCCTGCACTTTACGTGTGCTTGCACACAACCTTCACGCGCAACCTTTGGACCAGCTCTATACCGCAATGAGCATCTTCCAAGTGTTATGGAATGGGGTCTGGACCATCGCTCTCAGAACCAACCGCGCTCAGAGAGGTCTTCATTGCCGCAGTGACACTGAACCTCCCCGAGATGGATCATCACCCCAGTGTCACTGAACTTTCCCAATGGCTCTACAAATGTTTTTACAGGGCTGGTTTGCTGTCCCAGCACCCAACCCTCCTCTTTTCGCAGCACGGGCTTGGGACCGGCCATGGCAGAGTTAAAAAAAATTCAAGCGCACTGGTAAGCAGTCTTCCAGTTTCGGAAGGGAGCACAGAGTTCCCCTGCACTTTACGTGTGCTTGCACACAACCTTCACGCGCAACCTTTGGACCAGCTCTATACCGCAATGAGCATCTTCCAAGTGTTATGGAATGGGGTCTGGACCATCGCTCTCAGAACCAACCGCGCTCACAGAGGTCTTCATTGCCGCAGTGACACTGAACCTCCCCGAGATGGATCATCACCTCAGTGTCACTGAACTTTCCCAATGGCTCTACAAATTTTTTTATAGGGCTGGTTTGCTGTCCCAGCACCCAACCCTCCTCTTTTCGCAGCACGGGCTTGGGACCGGCCATGGCAGAGTTAAAAAAAATTCAAGCGCACTGGTAAGCAGTCTTCCAGTTTCGGAAGGGAGCACAGAGTTCCACTGCACTTTACGTGTGCTTGCACACAACCTTCACGCGCAACCTTTGGACCAGCTCTATACCGCAATGAGCATCTTCCAAGTGTTATGGAATGGGGTCTGGACCATCGCTCTCAGAACCAACCGCGCTCAGAGAGGTCTTCATTGCCGCAGTGACACTGAACCTCCCCGAGATGGATCATCACCTCAGTGTCACTGAACTTTCCCAATGGCTCTACAAATGTTTTTATAGGGCTGGTTTGCTGTCCCAGCACCCAACCCTCCTCTTTTCGCAGCACGGGCTTGGGACCGGCCATGGCAGAGTTAAAAAAAATTCAAGCGCACTGGTAAGCAGTCTTCCAGTTTCGGAAGGGAGCACAGAGTTCCCCTGCACTTTACGTGTGCTTGCACACAACCTTCACGCGCAACCTTTGGACCAGCTCTATACCGCAATGAGCATCTTCCAAGTGTTATGGAATGGGGTCTGGACCATAGCTCTCAGAACCAACCGCGCTCACAGAGGTCTTCATTGCCGCAGTGACACTGAACCTCCCCGAGATGGATCATCACCTCAGTGTCACTGAACTTTCCCAATGGCTCTACAAATGTTTTTACAGGGCTGGTTTGCTGTCCAAGCACCCAACCCTCCTCTTTTCGCAGCACGGGCTTGGGACCGGCCATGGCAGAGTTAAAAAAAATTCAAGCGCACTGGTAAGCAGTCTTCCAGTTTCGGAAGGGAGCACAGAGTTCCCCTGCACTTTACGTGTGCTTGCACACAACCTTCACGCGCAACCTTTGGACCAGCTCTATACCGCAATGAGCATCTTCCAAGTGTTATGGAATGGGGTCTGGACCATCGCTCTCAGAACCAACCGCGCTCACAGAGGTCTTCATTGCCGCAGTGACACTGAACCTCCCCGAGATGGATCATCACCTCAGTGTCACTGAACTTTCCCAATGGCTCTACAAATGTTTTTACAGGGCTGGTTTGCTGTCCCAGCACCCAACCCTCCTCTTTTCGCAGCACGGGCTTGGGACCGGCCATGGCAGAGTTAAAAAAAATTCAAGCGCACTGGTAAGCAGTCTTCCAGTTTCGGAAGGGAGCACAGAGTTCCCCTGCACTTTACGTGTGCTTGCACACAACCTTCACGCGCAACCTTTGGACCAGCTCTATACCGCAATGAGCATCTTCCAAGTGTTATGGAATGGGGTCTGGACCATCGCTCTCAGAACCAACCGCGCTCACAGAGGTCTTCATTGCCGCAGTGACACTGAACCTTCCCGAGATGGATCATCACCTCAGTGTCACTGAACTTTCCCAATGGCTCTACAAATGTTTTTACAGGGCTGGTTTGCTGTCCCAGCACCCAACCCTCCTCTTTTCGCAGCACGGGCTTGGGACCGGCCATGGCAGAGTTAAAAAATATTCAAGAGCACTGGTAAGCAGTCTTCCAGTTTCGGAAGGGAGCACAGAGTTCCCCTGCACTTTACGTGTGCTTGCACACAACCTTCACGCGCAACCTTTGGACCAGCTCTATACCGCAATGAGCATCTTCCAAGTGTTATGGAATGGGGTCTGGACCATAGCTCTCAGAACCAACCGCGCTCACAGAGGTCTTCATTGCCGCAGTGACACTGAACCTCCCCGAGATGGATCATCACCTCAGTGTCACTGAACTTTCCCAATGGCTCTACAAATGTTTTTACAGGGCTGGTTTGCTGTCCCAGCACCCAACCCTCCTCTTTTCGCAGCACGGGCTTGGGACCGGCCATGGCAGAGTTAAAAAAAATTCAAGCGCACTGGTAAGCAGTCTTCCAGTTTCGGAAGGGAGCACAGAGTTCCCCTGCACTTTACGTGTGCTTGCACACAACCTTCACGCGCAACCTTTGGACCAGCTCTATACCGCAATGAGCATCTTCCAAGTGTTATGGAATGGGGTCTGGACCATCGCTCTCAAAACCAACTGCGCTCAGAGAGGTCTTCATTGCCGCAGTGACACTGAACCTCCCCGAGATGGATCATCACCTCAGTGTCACTGAACTTTCCCAATGGCTCTACAAATTTTTTTATAGGGCTGGTTTGCTGTCCCAGCACCCAACCCTCCTCTTTTCGCAGCACGGGCTTGGGACCGGCCATGGCAGAGTTAAAAAAAATTCAAGCGCACTGGTAAGCAGTCTTCCAGTTTCGGAAGGGAGCACAGAGTTCCCCTGCACTTTACGTGTGCTTGCACACAACCTTCACGCGCAACCTTTGGACCAGCTCTATACCGCAATGAGCATCTTCCAAGTGTTATGGAATGGGGTCTGGACCATCGCTCTCAAAACCAACTGCGCTCAGAGAGGTCTACATTGCCGCAGTGACACTGAACCTCCCCGAGATGGATCATCACCTCAGTGTCACTGAACTTTCCCAATGGCTCTACAAAAGTTTTTACAGGGCTGGTTTGCTGTCCCAGCACCCAACCCTCCTCTTTTCGCAGCACGGGCTTGGGACCGGCCATGGCAGAGTTAAAAAAAATTCAAGCGCACTGGTAAGCAGTCTTCCAGTTTCGGAAGGGAGCACAGAGTTCCCCTGCACTTTACGTGTGCTTGCACACAACCTTCACGCGCAACCTTTGGACCAGCTCTATACCGCAATGAGCATCTTCCAAGTGTTATGGAATGGGGTCTGGACCATCGCTCTCAAAACCAACTGCGCTCAGAGAGGTCTACATTGCCGCAGTGACACTGAACCTCCCCGAGATGGATCATCACCTCAGTGTCACTGAACTTTCCCAATGGCTCTACAAAAGTTTTTACAGGGCTGGTTTGCTGTCCCAGCACCCAACCCTCCTCTTTTCGCAGCACGGGCTTGGGACCGGCCATGGCAGAGTTAAAAAAAATTCAAGCGCACTGGTAAGCAGTCTTCCAGTTTCGGAAGGGAGCACAGAGTTCCCCTGCACTTTACGTGTGCTTGCACACAACCTTCACGCGCAACCTTTGGACCAGCTCTATACCGCAATGAGCATCTTCCAAGTGTTATGGAATGGGGTCTGGACCATCGCTCTCAGAACCAACCGCGCTCACAGAGGTCTTCATTGCCGCAGTGACACTGAACCTCCCCGAGATGGATCATCACCTCAGTGTCACTGAACTTTCCCAATGGCTCTACAAATTTTTTTATAGGGCTGGTTTGCTGTCCCAGCACCCAACCCTCCTCTTTTCGCAGCACGGGCTTGGGACCGGCCATGGCAGAGTTAAAAAAAATTCAAGCGCACTGGTAAGCAGTCTTCCAGTTTCGGAAGGGAGCACAGAGTTCCCCTGCACTTTACGTGTGCTTGCACACAACCTTCACGCGCAACCTTTGGACCAGCTCTATACCGCAATGAGCATCTTCCAAGTGTTATGGAATGGGGTCTGGACCATAGCTCTCAGAACCAACCGCGCTCACAGAGGTCTTCATTGCCGCAGTGACACTGAACCTCCCCGAGATGGATCATCACCTCAGTGTCACTGAACTTTCCCAATGGCTCTACAAATGTTTTTACAGGGCTGGTTTGCTGTCCCAGCACCCAACCCTCCTCTTTTCGCAGCACGGGCTTGGGACCGGCCATGGCAGAGTTAAAAAAAATTCAAGCGCACTGGTAAGCAGTCTTCCAGTTTCGGAAGGGAGCACAGAGTTCCCCTGCACTTTACGTGTGCTTGCACACAACCTTCACGCGCAACCTTTGGACCAGCTCTATACCGCAATGAGCATCTTCCAAGTGTTATGGAATGGGGTCTGGACCATCGCCCTCAGAACCAACCGCGCTCAGAGAGGTCTTCATTGCCGCAGTGACACTGAACCTCCCCGAGATGGATCATCACCCCAGTGTCACTGAACTTTCCCAATGGCTCTACAAATGTTTTTACAGGGCTGGTTTGCTGTCCCAGTACCCAACCCTCCTCTTTTCGCAGCACGGGCTTGGGACCGGCCATGGCAGAGTTAAAAAAAATTCAAGCGCACTGGTAAGCAGTCTTCCAGTTTCGGAAGGGAGCACAGAGTTCCCCTGCACTTTACGTGTGCTTGCACACAACCTTCACGCGCAACCTTTGGACCAGCTCTATACCGCAATGAGCATCTTCCAAGTGTTATGGAATGGGGTCTGGACCATCGCTCTCAGAACCAACCACGCTCACAGAGGTCTTCATTGCCGCAGTGACACTGAACCTCCCCGAGATGGATCATCACCTCAGTGTCACTGAACTTTCCCAATGGCTCTACAAATGTTTTTATAGGGCTGGTTTGCTGTCCCAGCACCCAACCCTCCTCTTTTAGCAGCACGGGCTTGGGACCGGCCATGGCAGAGTTAAAAAAATTCAAGCGCACTGGTAAGCAGTCTTCCAGTTTCGGAAGGGAGCACAGAGTTCCCCTGCACTTTACGTGTGCTTGCACACAACCTTCACGCGCAACCTTTGGACCAGCTCTATACCGCAATGAGCATCTTCCAAGTGTCATGGAATGGGGTCTGGACCATCGCTCTCAAAACCAACTGCGCTCAGAGAGGTCTTCATTGCCGCAGTGACACTGAACCTCTCCGAGATGGATCATCACCTCAGTGTCACTGAACTTTCCCAATGGCTCTACAAAAGTTTTTACAGGGCTGGTTTGCTGTCCCAGCACCCAACCCTCCTCTTTTCGCAGCACGGGCTTGGGACCGGCCATGGCAGAGTTAAAAAAAATTCAAGCGCACTGGTAAGCAGTCTTCCAGTTTCGGAAGGGAGCACAGAGTTCCCCTGCACTTTACGTGTGCTTGCACACAACCTTCACGCGCAACCTTTGGACCAGCTCTATACCGCAATGAGCATCTTCCAAGTGTTATGGAATGGGGTCTGGACCATCGCTCTCAGAACCAACCGCGCTCACAGAGGTCTTCATTGCCGCAGTGACACTGAACCTCCCCGAGATGGATCATCACTCCAGTGTCACTGAACTTTCCCAATGGCTCTACAAATGTTTTTACAGGGCTGGTTTGCTGTCCCAGTACCCAACCCTCCTCTTTTCGCAGCACGGGCTTGGGACCGGCCATGGCAGAGTTAAAAAAAATTCAAGCGCACTGGTAAGCAGTCTTCCAGTTTCGGAAGGGAGCACAGAGTTCCCCTGCACTTTACGTGTGCTTGCACACAACCTTCACGCGCAACCTTTGGACCAGCTCTATACCGCAATGAGCATCTTCCAAGTGTTATGGAATGGGGTCTGGACCATAGCTCTCAGAACCAACCGCGCTCACAGAGGTCTTCATTGCCGCAGTGACACTGAACCTCCCCGAGATGGATCATCACCTCAGTGTCACTGAACTTTCCCAATGGCTCTACAAATGTTTTTACAGGGCTGGTTTGCTGTCCCAGCACCCAACCCTCCTCTTTTCGCAGCACGGGCTTGGGACCGGCCATGGCATAGTTAAAAAAAATTCAAGCGCACTGGTAAGCAGTCTTCCAGTTTCGGAAGGGAGCACAGAGTTCCCCTGCACTTTACGTGTGCTTGCACACAACCTTCACGCGCAACCTTTGGACCAGCTCTATACCGCAATGAGCATCTTCCAAGTGTTATGGAATGGGGTCTGGACCATCGCTCTCAGAACCAACCGCGCTCAGAGAGGTCTTCATTGCCGCAGTGACACTGAACCTCCCCGAGATGGATCATCACCCCAGTGTCACTGAACTTTCCCAATGGCTCTACAAATGTTTTTACAGGGCTGGTTTGCTGTCCCAGCACCCAACCCTCCTCTTTTCGCAGCACGGGCTTGGGACCGGCCATGGCAGAGTTAAAAAAAATTCAAGCGCACTGGTAAGCAGTCTTCCAGTTTCGGAAGGGAGCACAGAGTTCCCCTGCACTTTACGTGTGCTTGCACACAACCTTCACGCGCAACCTTTGGACCAGCTCTATACCGCAATGAGCATCTTCCAAGTGTTATGGAATGGGGTCTGGACCATCGCTCTCAGAACCAACCGCGCTCACAGAGGTCTTCATTGCCGCAGTGACACTGAACCTCCCCGAGATGGATCATCACCTCAGTGTCACTGAACTTTCCCAATGGCTCTACAAATTTTTTTATAGGGCTGGTTTGCTGTCCCAGCACCCAACCCTCCTCTTTTCGCAGCACGGGCTTGGGACCGGCCATGGCAGAGTTAAAAAAAATTCAAGCGCACTGGTAAGCAGTCTTCCAGTTTCGGAAGGGAGCACAGAGTTCCCCTGCACTTTACGTGTGCTTGCACACAACCTTCACGCGCAACCTTTGGACCAGCTCTATACCGCAATGAGCATCTTCCAAGTGTTATGGAATGGGGTCTGGACCATCGCTCTCAGAACCAACCGCGCTCAGAGAGGTCTTCATTGCCGCAGTGACACTGAACCTCCCCGAGATGGATCATCACCTCAGTGTCACTGAACTTTCCCAATGGCTCTACAAATGTTTTTACAGGGCTGGTTTGCTGTCCCAGCACCCAACCCTCCTCTTTTCGCAGCACGGGCTTGGGACCGGCCATGGCAGAGTTAAAAAAAATTCAAGCGCACTGGTAAGCAGTCTTCCAGTTTCGGAAGGGAGCACAGAGTTCCCCTGCACTTTACGTGTGCTTGCACACAACCTTCACGCGCAACCTTTGGACCAGCTCTATACCGCAATGAGCATCTTCCAAGTGTTATGGAATGGGGTCTGGACCATAGCTCTCAGAACCAACCGCGCTCACAGAGGTCTTCATTGCCGCAGTGACACTGAACCTCCCCGAGATGGATCATCACCTCAGTGTCACTGAACTTTCCCAATGGCTCTACAAATGTTTTTACAGGGCTGGTTTGCTGTCCCAGCACCCAACCCTCCTCTTTTCGCAGCACGGGCTTGGGACCGGCCATGGCAGAGTTAAAAAAAATTCAAGCGCACTGGTAAGCAGTCTTCCAGTTTCGGAAGGGAGCACAGAGTTCCCCTGCACTTTACGTGTGCTTGCACACAACCTTCACGCGCAACCTTTGGACCAGCTCTATACCGCAATGAGCATCTTCCAAGTGTTATGGAATGGGGTCTGGACCATCGCTCTCAGAACCAACCGCGCTCAGAGAGGTCTTCATTGCCGCAGTGACACTGAACCTCCCCGAGATGGATCATCACCCCAGTGTCACTGAACTTTCCCAATGGCTCTACAAATGTTTTTACAGGGCTGGTTTGCTGTCCCAGCACCCAACCCTCCTCTTTTCGCAGCACGGGCTTGGGACCGGCCATGGCAGAGTTAAAAAAAATTCAAGCGCACTGGTAAGCAGTCTTCCAGTTTCGGAAGGGAGCACAGAGTTCCCCTGCACTTTACGTGTGCTTGCACACAACCTTCACGCGCAACCTTTGGACCAGCTCTATACCGCAATGAGCATCTTCCAAGTGTTATGGAATGGGGTCTGGACCATCGCTCTCAGAACCAACCGCGCTCAGAGAGGTCTTCATTGCCGCAGTGACACTGAACCTCCCCGAGATGGATCATCACCTCAGTGTCACTGAACTTTCCCAATGGCTCTACAAATTTTTTTATAGGGCTGGTTTGCTGTCCCAGCACCCAACCCTCCTCTTTTCGCAGCACGGGCTTGGGACCGGCCATGGCAGAGTTAAAAAAAATTCAAGCGCACTGGTAAGCAGTCTTCCAGTTTCGGAAGGGAGCACAGAGTTCCCCTGCACTTTACGTGTGCTTGCACACAACCTTCACGCGCAACCTTTGGACCAGCTCTATACCGCAATGAGCATCTTCCAAGTGTTATGGAATGGGGTCTGGACCATAGCTCTCAGAACCAACCGCGCTCACAGAGGTCTTCATTGCCGCAGTGACACTGAACCTCCCCGAGATGGATCATCACCTCAGTGTCACTGAACTTTCCCAATGGCTCTACAAATGTTTTTACAGGGCTGGTTTGCTGTCCCAGCACCCAACCCTCCTCTTTTCGCAGCACGGGCTTGGGACCGGCCATGGCAGAGTTAAAAAAAATTCAAGCGCACTGGTAAGCAGTCTTCCAGTTTCGGAAGGGAGCACAGAGTTCCCCTGCACTTTACGTGTGCTTGCACACAACCTTCACGCGCAACCTTTGGACCAGCTCTATACCGCAATGAGCATCTTCCAAGTGTTATGGAATGGGGTCTGGACCATCGCTCTCAGAACCAACCGCGCTCAGAGAGAGTCTTCATTGCCGCAGTGACACTGAACCTCCCCGAGATGGATCATCACCTCAGTGTCACTGAACTTTCCCAATGGCTCTACAAATGTTTTTACAGGGCTGGTTTGCTGTCCCAGCACCCAACCCTCCTCTTTTCGCGCACGGGCTTGGGACCGGCCATGGCAGAGTTAAAAAAAATTCAAGCGCACTGGTAAGCAGTCTTCCAGTTTCGGAAGGGAGCACAGAGTTCCCCTGCACTTTACGTGTGCTTGCACACAACCTTCACGCGCAACCTTTGGACCAGCTCTATACCGCAATGAGCATCTTCCAAGTGTTATGGAATGGGGTCTGGGACATAGCTCTCAGAACCAACCGCGCTCACAGAGGTCTTCATTGCCGCAGTGACACTGAACCTCCCCGAGATGGATCATCACCTCAGTGTCACTGAACTTCCCAATGGCTCTACAAATGTTTTTACAGGGCTGGTTTTGCTGTCCCAGCACCCAACCCTCCTCTTTTCGCAGCACGGGCTTGGGACCGGCCATGGCAGAGTTAAAAAAAATTCAAGCGCACTGGTAAGCAGTCTTCCAGTTTCGGAAGGGAGCACAGAGTTCCCCTGCACTTTACGTGTGCTTGCACACAACCTTCACGCGCACCTTTGGACCAGCTCTATACCGCAATGAGCATCTTCCAAGTGTTATGGAATGGGGTCTGGACCATCGCTCTCAGAACCACCGCGCTCACAGAGGTCTTCATTGCCGCAGTGACACTGAACCTCCCCGAGATGGATCATCACCTCAGTGTCACTGAAACTTTCCCAATGGCTCTACAAATGTTTTTACAGGGCTGGTTTGCTGTCCCAGCACCCAACCCTCCTCTTTTCGCAGCACGGGCTTGGGACCGGCCATGGCAGAGTTAAAAAAAATTCAAGCGCACTGGTAAGCAGTCTTCCAGTTTCGGAAGGGAGCACAGAGTTCCCCTGCACTTTACGTGTGTGCTTGCACACAACCTTCACGCGCAACCTTTGGACCAGCTCTATACCGCAATGAGCATCTTCCAAGTGTTATGAATGGGGTCTGGACCATCGCTCTCAGAACCAACCGCGCTCACAGAGGTCTTCATTGCCGCAGTGACACTGAACCTTCCCGAGATGGATCATCACCTCAGTGTCACTGAACTTTCCCAATGGCTCTACAAATGTTTTTACAGGGCTGGTTTGCTGTCCCAGCACCCAACCTCCTCTTTTCGCAGCACGGGCCTTGGGACCGGCCATGGCAGAGTTAAAAAATATTCAAGAGCACTGGTAAGCAGTCTTCCAGTTTCGGAAGGGAGCACAGAGTTCCCCTGCACTTTACGTGTGCTTGCACACAACCTTCACGCGCAACCTTTGGACCAGCTCTATACCGCAATGAGCATCTTCCAAGTGTTATGGAATGGGGTCTGGACCATAGCTCTCAGAACCAACCGCGCTCACAGAGGTCTTCATTGCCGCAGTGACACTGAACCTCCCGAGATGGATCATCACCTCAGTGTCACTGAACCTTTCCCAACTGGCTCTACAAATGTTTTTACAGGGCTGGTTTGCTGTCCCAGCACCCAACCTCCTCCTTTTCCGCAGCACGGGCTTGGGACCGGCCATGGCAGGAGTTAAAAAATTCAAGCGCACTGGTAAGCAGTCTTCCAGTTTCGGAGGAGCACAGAGTTCCCCTGCACTTTACGTGTGCTTGCACACAACCTTCACGCGCAACCTTTGGACCAGCTCTATACCGCAATGAGGCATCTTCCAAGTGTTATGGAATGGGGTCTGGACCATCGCTCTCAAAACCAACTGCGCTCAGAGAGGTCTTCATTGCCGCAGTGACACTGAACCTCCCCGAGATGGATCATCACCTCAGTGTCACTGAACTTTCCCAATGGCTCTACAAATTTTTTTATAGGGCTGGTTTGCTGTCCCAGCACCCAACCCTCCTCTTTTCGCAGCACGGGCTTGGGACCGGCCATGGCAGAGTTAAAAAAAATTCAAGCGCACTGGTAAGCAGTCTTCCAGTTTCGGAAGGGAGCACAGAGTTCCCCTGCACTTTTACTGTGTGCTTGCACACAACCTTCACGCGCAACCTTTGGACCAGCTCTATACCGCAATGAGCATCTTCCAAGTGTTATGGAATGGGGTCTGGACCATCGCTCTCAGAACCAACCGCGCTCACAGAGGTCTTCATTGCCGCAGTGACACTGAACCTCCCCGAGATGGATCATCACCTCAGTGTCACTGAACTTTCCCAATGGCTCTACAAATTTTTTTATAGGGGCTGGTTTGCTGTCCCAGCACCCAACCCTCCTCTTTTCGCAGCACGGGCTTGGGACCGGCCATGGCAGAGTTAAAAAAAATTCAAGCGCACTGGTAAGCAGTCTTCCAGTTTCGGAAGGGAGCACAGAGTTCCACTGCACTTTACGTGTGCTTGCACACAACCTTCACGCGCAACCTTTGGACCAGCTCTATACCGCAATGAGCATCTTCCAAGTGTTATGGAATGGGGTCTGGACCATCGCTCTCAGAACCAACCGCGCTCAGAGAGGTCTTCATTGCCGCAGTGACACTGAACCTCCCCGAGATGGATCATCACCTCAGTGTCACTGAACTTTCCCAATGGCTCTACAAATGTTTTTACAGGGCTGGTTTGCTGTCCCAGCACCCAACCCTCCTCTTTTCGCAGCACGGGCTTGGGACCGGCCATGGCAGAGTTAAAAAAAATTCAAGCGCACTGGTAAGCAGTCTTCCAGTTTCGGAAGGGAGCACAGAGTTCCCCTGCACTTTACGTGTGCTTGCACACAACCTTCACGCGCAACCTTTGGACCAGCTCTATACCGCAATGAGCATCTTCCAAGTGTTATGGAATGGGGTCTGGACCATAGCTCTCAGAACCAACCGCGCTCACAGAGGTCTTCATTGCCGCAGTGACACTGAACCTCCCCGAGATGGATCATCACCTCAGTGTCACTGAACTTTCCCAATGGCTCTACAAATGTTTTTACAGGGCTGGTTTGCTGTCCAAGCACCCAACCCTCCTCTTTTCGCAGCACGGGCTTGGGACCGGCCATGGCAGAGTTAAAAAAAATTCAAGCGCACTGGTAAGCAGTCTTCCAGTTTCGGAAGGGAGCACAGAGTTCCCCTGCACTTTACGTGTGCTTGCACACAACCTTCACGCGCAACCTTTGGACCAGCTCTATACCGCAATGAGCATCTTCCAAGTGTTATGGAATGGGGTCTGGACCATCGCTCTCAGAACCAACCGCGCTCACAGAGGTCTTCATTGCCGCAGTGACACTGAACCTCCCCGAGATGGATCATCACCTCAGTGTCACTGAACTTTCCCAATGGCTCTACAAATGTTTTTACAGGGCTGGTTTGCTGTCCCAGCACCCAACCCTCCTCTTTTCGCAGCACGGGCTTGGGACCGGCCATGGCAGAGTTAAAAAAAATTCAAGCGCACTGGTAAGCAGTCTTCCAGTTTCGGAAGGGAGCACAGAGTTCCCCTGCACTTTACGTGTGCTTGCACACAACCTTCACGCGCAACCTTTGGACCAGCTCTATACCGCAATGAGCATCTTCCAAGTGTTATGGAATGGGGTCTGGACCATCGCTCTCAGAACCAACCGCGCTCACAGAGGTCTTCATTGCCGCAGTGACACTGAACCTTCCCGAGATGGATCATCACCTCAGTGTCACTGAACTTTCCCAATGGCTCTACAAATGTTTTTACAGGGCTGGTTTGCTGTCCCAGCACCCAACCCTCCTCTTTTCGCAGCACGGGCTTGGGACCGGCCATGGCAGAGTTAAAAAAAATTCAAGCGCACTGGTAAGCAGTCTTCCAGTTTCGGAAGGGAGCACAGAGTTCCCCTGCACTTTACGTGTGCTTGCACACAACCTTCACGCGCAACCTTTGGACCAGCTCTATACCGCAATGAGCATCTTCCAAGTGTTATGGAATGGGGTCTGGACCATCGCTCTCAGAACCAACCGCGCTCACAGAGGTCTTCATTGCCGCAGTGACACTGAACCTTCCGAGATGGATCATCACCTCAGTGTCACTGAACTTTCCCAATGGCTCTACAAATGTTTTTACAGGGCTGGTTTGCTGTCCCAGCACCCAACCCTCCTCTTTTCGCAGCACGGGCTTGGGACCGGCCATGGCAGAGTTAAAAAATATTCAAGAGCACTGGTAAGCAGTCTTCCAGTTTCGGAAGGGAGCACAGAGTTCCCCCTGCACTTTACGTGTGCTTGCACACAACCTTCACGCGCAACCTTTGGACCAGCTCTATACCGCAATGAGCATCTTCCAAGTGTTATGGAATGGGGTCTGGACCATAGCTCTCAGAACCAACCGCGCTCACAGAGGTCTTCATTGCCGCAGTGACACTGAACCTCCCCGAGATGGATCATCACCTCAGTGTCACTGAACTTTCCCAATGGCTCTACAAATTTTTTACAGGGCTGGTTTGCTGTCCCAGCACCCAACCCTCCTCTTTTCGCAGCACGGGCTTGGGACCGGCCATGGCAGAGTTAAAAAAAATTCAAGCGCACTGGTAAGCAGTCTTCCAGTTTCGGAAGGGAGCACAGAGTTCCCCTGCACTTTACGTGTGCTTGCACACAACCTTCACGCGCAACCTTTGGACCAGCTCTATACCGCAATGAGCATCTTCCAAGTGTTATGGAATGGGGTCTGGACCATCGCTCTCAGAACCAACCGCGCTCAGAGAGGTCTTCATTGCCGCAGTGACACTGAACCTCCCGAGATGGATCATCACCTCAGTGTCACTGAACTTTCCCAATGGCTCTACAAATTTTTTTATAGGGCTGGTTTGCTGTCCCAGCACCCAACCCTCCTCTTTTCGCAGCACGGGCTTGGGACCGGCCATAGCAGAGTTAAAAAAAATTCAAGCGCACTGGTAAGCAGTCTTCCAGTTTCGGAAGGGAGCACAGAGTTCCCCTGCACTTTACGTGTGCTTGCACACAACCTTCACGCGCAACCTTTGGACCAGCTCTATACCGCAATGAGCATCTTCCAAGTGTTATGGAATGGGGTCTGGACCATAGCTCTCAGAACCAACCGCGCTCACAGAGGTCTTCATTGCCGCAGTGACACTGAACCTCCCCGAGATGGATCATCACCTCAGTGTCACTGAACTTTCCCAATGGCTCTACAAATGTTTTTACAGGGCTGGTTTGCTGTCCCAGCACCCAACCCTCCTCTTTTCGCAGCACGGGCTTGGGACCGGCCATGGCAGAGTTAAAAAAAATTCAAGCGCACTGGTAAGCAGTCTTCCAGTTTCGGAAGGGAGCACAGAGTTCCCCTGCACTTTACGTGTGCTTGCACACAACCTTCACGCGCAACCTTTGGACCAGCTCTATACCGCAATGAGCATCTTCCAAGTGTTATGGAATGGGGTCTGGACCATCGCTCCTCAGAACCAACCGCGCTCAGAGAGGTCTTCATTGCCGCAGTGACACTGAACCTCCCGAGATGGATCATCACCCCAGTGTCACTGAACTTTCCCAATGGCTCTACAAATGTTTTTACAGGGCTGGTTTGCTGTCCCAGCACCCAACCCTCCTCTTTTCGCAGCACGGGCTTGGGACCGGCCATGGCAGAGTTAAAAAAAATTCAAGCGCACTGGTAAGCAGTCTTCCAGTTTCGGAAGGGAGCACAGAGTTCCCCTGCACTTTACGTGTGCTTGCACACAACCTTCACGCGCAACCTTTGGACCAGCTCTATACCGCAATGAGCATCTTCCAAGTGTTATGGAATGGGGTCTGGACCATCGCTCTCAGAACCAACCACGCTCACAGAGGTCTTCATTGCCGCAGTGACACTGAACCTCCCCGAGATGGATCATCACCTCAGTGTCACTGAACTTTCCCAATGGCTCTACAAATGTTTTTATAGGGCTGGTTTGCTGTCCCAGCACCCAACCCTCCTCTTTTAGCAGCACGGCTTGGGACCGGCCATGGCAGAGTTAAAAAAATTCAAGCGCACTGGTAAGCAGTCTTCCAGTTTCGGAAGGAGCACAGAGTTCCCCTGCACTTTACGTGTGCTTGCACACAACCTTCACGCGCAACCTTTGGACCAGCTCTATACCGCAATGAGCATCTTCCAAGTGTCATGGAATGGGGTCTGGACCATCGCTCTCAGAACCAACTGCGCTCACAGAGGTCTTCATTGCCGCAGTGACACTGAACCTCTCCGAGATGGATCATCACCTCAGTGTCACTGAACTTTCCCAATGGCTCTACAAAAGTTTTTACAGGGCTGGTTTGCTGTCCCAGCACCCAACCCTCCTCTTTTCGCAGCACGGGCTTGGGACCGGCCATGGCAGAGTTAAAAAAAATTCAAGCGCACTGGTAAGCAGTCTTCCAGTTTCGGAAGGGAGCACAGAGTTCCCCTGCACTTTACGTGTGCTTGCACACAACCTTCACGCGCAACCTTTGGACCAGCTCTATACCGCAATGAGCATCTTCCAAGTGTTATGGAATGGGGTCTGGACCATCGCTCTCAGAACCAACCGCGCTCAGAGAGGTCTTCATTGCCGCAGTGACACTGAACCTCCCCGAGATGGATCATCACTCCAGTGTCACTGAACTTTCCCAATGGCTCTACAAATGTTTTTACAGGGCTGGTTTGCTGTCCCAGCACCCAACCCTCCTCTTTTCGCAGCACGGGCTTGGGACCGGCCATGGCAGAGTTAAAAAAAATTCAAGCGCACTGGTAAGCAGTCTTCCAGTTTCGGAAGGGAGCACAGAGTTCCCCTGCACTTTACGTGTGCTTGCACACAACCTTCACGCGCAACCTTTGGACCAGCTCTATACCGCAATGAGCATCTTCCAAGTGTTATGGAATGGGGTCTGGACCATAGCTCTCAGAACCAACCGCGCTCACAGAGGTCTTCATTGCCGCAGTGACACTGAACCTCCCCGAGATGGATCATCACCTCAGTGTCACTGAACTTTCCCAATGGCTCTACAAATGTTTTTACAGGGCTGGTTTGCTGTCCCAGCACCCAACCCTCCTCTTTTCGCAGCACGGGCTTGGGACGGCCATGGCAGAGTTAAAAAAAATTCAAGCGCACTGGTAAGCAGTCTTCCAGTTTCGGAAGGGAGCACAGAGTTCCCCTGCACTTTACGTGTGCTTGCACACAACCTTCACGCGCAACCTTTGGACCAGCTCTATACCGCAATGAGCATCTTCCAAGTGTTATGGAATGGGGTCTGGACCATCGCTCTCAGAACCAACCGCGCTCAGAGAGGTCTTCATTGCCGCAGTGACACTGAACCTCCCCGAGATGGATCATCACCCCAGTGTCACTGAACTTTCCCAATGGCTCTACAAATGTTTTTACAGGGCTGGTTTGCTGTCCCAGCACCCAACCCTCCTCTTTTCGCAGCACGGGCTTGGGACCGGCCATGGCAGAGTTAAAAAAAATTCAAGCGCACTGGTAAGCAGTCTTCCAGTTTCGGAAGGGAGCACAGAGTTCCCCTGCACTTTACGTGTGCTTGCACACAACCTTCACGCGCAACCTTTGGACCAGCTCTATACCGCAATGAGCATCTTCCAAGTGTTATGGAATGGGGTCTGGACCATCGCTCTCAGAACCAACCGCGCTCACAGAGGTCTTCATTGCCGCAGTGACACTGAACCTCCCCGAGATGGATCATCACCTCAGTGTCACTGAACTTTCCCAATGGCTCTACAAATTTTTTTATAGGGCTGGTTTGCTGTCCCAGCACCCAACCCTCCTCTTTTCGCAGCACGGGCTTGGGACCGGCCATGGCAGAGTTAAAAAAAATTCAAGCGCACTGGTAAGCAGTCTTCCAGTTTCGGAAGGGAGCACAGAGTTCCCCTGCACTTTACGTGTGCTTGCACACAACCTTCACGCGCAACCTTTGGACCAGCTCTATACCGCAATGAGCATCTTCCAAGTGTTATGGAATGGGGTCTGGACCATCGCTCTCAGAACCAACCGCGCTCAGAGAGGTCTTCATTGCCGCAGTGACACTGAACCTCCCCGAGATGGATCATCACCTCAGTGTCACTGAACTTTCCCAATGGCTCTACAAATGTTTTTACAGGGCTGGTTTTGCTGTCCCAGCACCCAACCCTCCTCTTTTCGCAGCACGGGCTTGGGACCGGCCATGGCAGAGTTAAAAAAAATTCAAGCGCACTGGTAAGCAGTCTTCCAGTTTCGGAAGGGAGCACAGAGTTCCCCTGCACTTTACGTGTGCTTGCACACAACCTTCACGCGCAACCTTTGGACCAGCTCTATACCGCAATGAGCATCTTCCAAGTGTTATGGAATGGGGTCTGGACCATCGCTCTCAGAACCAACCGCGCTCACAGAGGTCTTCATTGCCGCAGTGACACTGAACCTCCCCGAGATGGATCATCACCTCAGTGTCACTGAACTTTCCCAATGGCTCTACAAATGTTTTTACAGGGCTGGTTTGCTGTCCCAGCACCCAACCCTCCTCTTTTCGCAGCACGGGCTTGGGACCGGCCATGGCAGAGTTAAAAAAAAATTCAAGCGCACTGGTAAGCAGTCTTCCAGTTTCGGAAGGGAGCACAGAGTTCCCCTGCACTTTACGTGTGCTTGCACACAACCTTCACGCGCAACCTTTGGACCAGCTCTATACCGCAATGAGCATCTTCCAAGTGTTATGGAATGGGGTCTGGACCATCGCTCTCAGAACCAACCGCGCTCAGAGAGGTCTTCATTGCCGCAGTGACACTGAACCTCCCCGAGATGGATCATCACCCCAGTGTCACTGAACTTTCCCAATGGCTCTACAAATGTTTTTACAGGGCTGGTTTGCTGTCCCAGCACCCAACCCTCCTCTTTTCGCAGCACGGGCTTGGGACCGGCCATGGCAGAGTTAAAAAAAATTCAAGCGCACTGGTAAGCAGTCTTCCAGTTTCGGAAGGGAGCACAGAGTTCCCCTGCACTTTACGTGTGCTTGCACACAACCTTCACGCGCAACCTTTGGACCAGCTCTATACCGCAATGAGCATCTTCCAAGTGTTATGGAATGGGGTCTGGACCATCGCTCTCAGAACCAACCGCGCTCAGAGAGGTCTTCATTGCCGCAGTGACACTGAACCTCCCCGAGATGGATCATCACCTCAGTGTCACTGAACTTTCCCAATGGCTCTACAAATTTTTTTATAGGGCTGGTTTGCTGTCCCAGCACCCAACCCTCCCTCTTTTCGCAGCACGGGCTTGGGACCGGCCATGGCAGAGTTAAAAAAAATTCAAGCGCACTGGTAAGCAGTCTTCCAGTTTCGGAAGGGAGCACAGAGTTCCCCTGCACTTTACGTGTGCTTGCACACAACCTTCACGCGCAACCTTTGGACCAGCTCTATACCGCAATGAGCATCTTCCAAGTGTTATGGAATGGGGTCTGGACCATCGCTCTCAGAACCAACCGCGCTCAGAGAGGTCTTCATTGCCGCAGTGACACTGAACCTCCCCGAGATGGATCATCACCTCAGTGTCACTGAACTTTCCCAATGGCTCTACAAATGTTTTTACAGGGCTGGTTTGCTGTCCCAGCACCCAACCTCCTCTTTTCGCAGCACGGGCTTGGGACCGGCCATGGCAGAGTAAAAAAATTCAAGCGCACTGGTAAGCAGTCTTCCAGTTTCGGAAGGGAGCACAGAGTTCCGCTTTCACCACCTTCACGCGCACCTTTGACATCTATACCCAATGAGCAGCTTCCAAGTGTTATGGAATGGGGCTGGACCATCGCTCTCAGAACCAACCGCGCTCCAGAGTAGGTCTTCATTGCCGCAGTGACACTGACCTCCCCGAGATGGATCATCACCTCAGTGTCACTGAACTTTCCAATGGCTCTACAAATGTTTTTACAGGGCTGGTTTGCTGTCCCAGCACCCAACCCTCCTCTTTTCGCAGCACGGGCTTTGACCGGCCATGGCAGAGTTAAAAAAATTCAAGCGCACTGGTAAGCAGTCTTCCAGTTCGGAAGGGAGCACAGAGTTCCCCTGCACTTTACGTGTGGCTTGCACACAACCTTCACGCGCAACCTTTGGACCAGCTCTATACCGCAATGAGCATCTTCCAAGTGTTATGGAATGGGGTCTGGACCATAGCTCCTCAGAACCACCCGCGCTCACAGAGGTCTTCATTGCCGCAGTGACGCTGAACCTCCCCGAGATGGGATCATCACCTCAGTGTCACTGAACTTTCCCAATGGCTCTACAAATGTTTTTACAGGGCTGGTTTGCTGTCCCCAGCACCCAACCCTCCTCTTTTCACAGCACAGGCTTGTGACGGCCATGGGCGGAGAGTTAAAAAAAATTCAAGCCACTGGTAAGCAGTCTTCCAGTTTCGGAAGGGAGCA